>CM040917.1:33059067-33599067 GCA_023029165.1 Gobiocypris rarus
ATAAACTCCTAATTTACTGCTTATAAATAGTTTGTAAGGTAGTTTTTGTAGCTTTTAAGTTTAGGTATTGGATAGGATTAAGAGATGTAGAATAAGGTCATGAAGAATAAGGCATATGTGCTCAATAAGTAGCCTATAATAAACAGCCAATATCCCAGTAATATGCATGTTCATAAGCAACTAGTTAATAGTTAATAACTGAACCCTAAAATATAGTGTTACCAAACTTCTTCTTCTAGAGCTTTAAAGCTACAAACACCAAACTCGGCTCAGACCTTGAGACTGTTCTGACTATATCTTTTCATACCGATCTGACTAATGGTTTTTCCAAAAGATTAAAAATCACAAAAGTCCCATACACTTTCATTGAGAGGTCAAAACTTTAATACACTAACTCTAATAGAATATTTAAGCTTTATTAACTATGTATCTGTCACTAACGAAGCAACTAGCTTAGGACATGTTAACAACTTGCTAATTCATGCTACTTTATGCTTACAACATGTGAAATCATGCTAGCAACATGTCAACACCATCCAACCAATGTGGTAAATCATGTCAGCAACATGCTAACTCATGCTAGCAATGTACTAAATCAAGATAGGAACATGCTAGCATAATGCTAAATAGTTTGAAAACCTTCAAACTTCAAGCTTTTAAAGGGGTGGTTGATTATGATTTCACTTTTTTAACTTTAGATAGTGTGTAATGTTGCTGTTTGAGCATAAACAACATCTGCAAAGTTGCGACGCTCAAAGTTTAAAGCAAAGGGAGATATTTTCTTTTAAAGAAATCGCTTTTTAGGACTATAACAAACGTCTGGTAGGGACTACACAAGCTTCCTCCCGGGTTAGTGACATCACTAACCCTGAAACGTACATAAACCCCAGGAACACGCAACAAATGGGGTGAGATTATCATGATAGAATATGCTAATCAATGACTTGAAGATAGTTAACTCCACATCAGCTACAGAAATCAATCAACTAACCATTCAGAAACGTCCTGTCTCATTCTACATGTTGTCTCTTCTTCTTGAGTCTCTCATCATTGTCCGACTCCAGTTTGATAATAAAAGGCTGAGCAGTTTCATTGCCTGTCTGCATGAGGTTATCAGAGCTGCGAACACAAGCTCTTGAAGCTCCGTCCCAGGAGCAGCAGCTCATTTAAAAGTGACCATTTTAACATGCTATATAAAATGATCTGTGGGGTATTTTGAGCTAAAACTTCACATACACACTCTGGTGACATCAGAGACTTATTACATCTTGTAAAAAGATGCAATCAACCCTTTAAAACTTTTTCAAACTTTCTGGCTTGGCCTTTTCAAGCCACTCATCTAGTTTTAAGTAAACTTTTCTTTAAAAGACTTTTACTAGGATTTGGTATAACAGTTGTTTAATTTTTATTTCTATGAAACTTGATTTTGCATGAGTTTTGAGTGTTTGGTATGGTAATAGATATAACAATATTGATATGTTTGGTTTTGGTGAAATGGATCTGCTACGCTGCTGCTTTTGTGGCTGCTACTACTGCCAAAACATACACAGCCATGCTGCTGCTGCATAAGGTAGCATACATGAATTACCCATAGCAGATCCATAACAGGTGGAGCTTGGGAAGGTGGTGGGTTTCTAAAAATCATGTAGCAACCGCTACAGCAAATGCTGACCAACTATACCTATGAAGGTTGAGCAGCGAGCACATTGGCCACTGATACAACTGGAACCAATCAGCTGTGCCCTATAGAGAACGATGTGATTAAAATCAGATTGAGTTAAGGCCTATCAGCCTGCGCCATCTAGAGTTCATGACAGAACTTTGTATTTGTGGACTGTCAGCAGTAGTTACCTCACATACACACAGATGTACTTCCACAGACTTACCTGTGAGTAATGAAGATGTCTCAGGACAAAGCTGGAGAATATGAAGTGGGGATAAAAGGAAGAAGAAAAGGCAAGTATTTTATTTTTGACTCAGGGGAGCCAAAGTGACAATCGTTGTCAGGCTGAAAAAATAATGAGTTGCGAATGGAATGTTTTTCAGCAGTGGCTCGTGTGAGGGCAGGAATGAGGGAATCGAGGAACAAGAGGACGGGAACAAGGGATAAGCACGACATCGGCTAGTTTAGTGACAGCCTCTGAAATATAGAACCTCAGAAGTTGCCTTCCGTCTCTGCCCTCTTCCCTCCTTTCTGTCTATAAGATAAGTTCTGTTACTCTGCAAGGAATGCAGAAGTCAGTTCATGCAGGGCAAAAAAAATGACTGTTGTTGGTTAAAAAAAACCTCTGTAGCTGTGTGAACACCTTTGGCTATAGTAGCTTGTTACTTCCCGCTTACTCAATGTGGGGAGTCAGTTTTTATTGAGCAAAATTCTCTAAGAGAGCTATTTGGAAATTTGACACATACTCCAATAGCAGAAAACAATGGGTGTGTCTGAATCAGCTCCCTACTTTAGCAGTCAGAAGTATATACACTGATCAGGGAGTCAGCCATTTTAAGGGCTGTTTCAATTGAAAAATCCTACTGAAACGTCCGTTCCCTAAAAAGTCCCACAAACCAGGGAGCTTTGATGCTCACTATGTTCCCTTAACAGAAGATTTGAAGCGCAAAACTGTCACATGAGTCGACTCAAAATACAAAATATACTGATTCATGATATAGGAAGCTAGGTAGCTGATTGAGACACAGACAATGTTAAATGACCATATATATGATCTTATGCAAATTAATGCAAGTCTAGTTATTTTAGTCAGGGATGCACGTAAGTGGTGCGCATGCACGAGCAAAATAAAAATTGCTGGGTAAAATGGTTGACAGCTGTTAATGCACTATCACCGTTTTAGTTCGTCTAACTATAATACTATATAAGATTTCCGTTTGAACTGAATGCAATCTGCCGTTTCAGAGCAAAATGCAAAGCTATGACATTCACTGACACGCTTCACTTAGCAGTGCTAAAACTGGCAGTGCATATATTACTTCCTGGCAACCCACCAAAATAAAAGCTTGCTGATATATATATATATATATATATATATATATATATATATATATATATATATATATATATATATATATATATATATATATATATATATATATATATATATATATATATATATATATATATATATATAGCCTATATGTAATCTTGGAGTTACATTTGATTCGTCACTAAATTTTGAGAAACAAATCAGTTCAGTGGTAAAGGGCAGTTTCTGTCATTTGAGATCGATTGAAACAGTTACAGACAGTAACACAGATTAAAACAGTTTTTGTCTCCAAAAGATTTAGAGGCCATAATCCACACCTTCAAAACATCATGTCTGGACTACTGTAATTCCCTGTACTGTGGCCTGCCTCAAACTACAATCTCTTGCCTGCACATTGTCCAAAATGCTGCAGCGAGACTTCTTACTGGCACAAAAAAGATCACATTTCGGTCTCTTTCTCTCTTTAATTCGATCACATCACGACTTTACATTGGCTTCCCTTATAAGTTCAAAATCGATTTTAAAGTTGCAGTTTTTGTGTACAATTCTCTATCTGGTTTTGCACCAAAATACATTAGTGACCTTCTGATTCCTTACACTCCCCAAAGAACTCTTAGGTCTTGTAATCAGCTTCTTTTAACTGTCCCACGTTTTCGCTGTAAAACTAAGGGTGGTCGGGCCTTCTCTGCTGCAGCACCTGAACTCTGGAAGAGTCTGCCCTTCAATGTGAGGTCTGCTCCTTCATTAGCCAGCTTCGGCTCTTCAATCTCATCTGTTCTCTCAGATATTTATTTATATTTTGGATTGTATCGGGGTCTAATGTGTTCATATTTTGTATCTGCCTTTTTTCTTTTTATGCTTTCTTAGTATATGCACATTGTCTTACTGTACAGCACTTTGGCTTAAGTCAAGTCAAATTTCATTTCTATAGCACATTAAAAGCAACAGAGTTAAGCCAAAGTGCTGTACAGTAAGACAATGTGCATATACTAAGAAAGCATAAAAAGCATTAAAATAAAATAATAACAATATATATATATATATATATATATATATATATATATATATATATATATATATATATATATATATATATATATATATATATATATATATATATATATATATATATATTGTTATTATTTTATTTTTAAAACTGACTAAATAAAGTGCAGCAATTTTATTGTTAATTATTTAATTTTTTATAGTTACAAAATATAAATTAAGGGGTCACACTATGTGCAATATGTGAGCACCAAACCGAATCTCCAGGTGCTCCCATGAGACATATGTGCACCCCTGATTATATATAGATAGATAGATAGATAGATAGATAGATAGATAGATAGATAGATAGATAGATAGATAGATAGATAGATAGATAGATAGATAGATAGATAGATAGATAGATAGATAGATAGATAGATAGATAGATAGATAGAGATAGATAGATAGATAGATAGATAGATAGATAGATAGATAGATAGATAGATAGATAGATAGATAGATAGATAGATAGATAGATGATAGATAGATAGATAGATAGATAGATAGATAGATAGATAGATAGATAGATAGATAGATAGATAGATAGATAGATAGATAGATAGATTTAATTGATTGAGAGCCCTAGTGTACACCTAGCTGCTACTATTTTGAGATTATGTTAAGCGCACATGCCAAATCAATTGAACAACACCAGAAATAAAACATGCAAATGCATGCAAGCATTGTTAATAGACCTTAAACAGCTTCCATTTCTATAACTTTAATGCATCACACAGCCCTGTAAAAGGCCACTTGAGAACACCTCCTCATTCCATATGCAATAGGCGCCCGGGAAACAGATCCTAGATTAATGGCACTTATGCGTTTGCATAAATTCTTTATTAAGCTTGAGTGCTTCAATTTACACTGTGCCTAGAATAGTCACTTTATTCATGTTCCAACAGTGAGAGTCACACCTGGACCCGTGGCTCCGTCTTAAACTTGTGCGCTGAAGATCTGCTCCTCTGGAACGGCCTGATTAATTCAGTGCGGCGCCGGCAGTTTCCGTGAGAGAAGTCAGAAGCAGAGACGCCTCAGAGTGAAGGGCAGCCTTTGCCCCCAGCAGCCGGCAATGCTAAAGACTGAGATTGAGAGGGAGAACAAGAAAGAGGTGCAGTGGCTTTTCTCAGAATGTCATTCAAGTCTTCACCTTCAAATAAAGTAGAGGTCATTAGTAGAGAATTATCTCATATATATATATATATATATTCAGTAGAGGCCAGGCCTGATATATGGATGGAGTTTTAATGTATATATATATATATATATATATATATATATATATATATATATATATATATATATATTTTATTAAACTAAATAAAGTGCAGCAATTTTGGAGATGATTTAGGATTTGTTTCCTGTATCTAAATCAAGCCGAATCATTAAAGATGAAAGCTCAGGTCACAAAACAGTTAGCAAAGCTGATTGGCGCTCTCTTAGACGGCTCCCGGTCCTGAGCAGCTGTTTAAGCGGGGGGGAGTTAACTAAATAATTAAAAACGGATAAACACAATCTAAAAAGCATAATGAATATTTGGTGAGAGAGATAGATAGATAGATAGATAGCTTTAATTGACTACTGATATGCTTGTTTTGTTATTTTTGTAAAGTGGCTACTACAAAGCAGGCAAATAACTGAGGAGTCAACATTCTCATCAGGTAACATCCACTCTACAGTCACTTTTATTCAATGCATATCAGTGGATTTGATTCATTTACTCAAGGCTAAAGTACATTCGTCATCGTTTACTCATTACTTCATTAGCAGTAGACATGGGTGTCGGAAGCAACTCTCTCCCCCTGAAAATTTTTACTGGAGTAGATGCCATTTCCTGCATTCTCGTTTCTTTTAACTAAACATTTATGGCTAAAGTGGAACCGCAAACTTCACATACTTTTGAAAATCCAGCGCTCATTGTCACAGTTGTAAACACAACAGTGTTCTTCCACAAGGGAGTTTGGTGTCACAGTATTTGTTTCCAGGCAGACCGTTAAAAAACGCAAGACACACGTCTCGCGGACATCCTGTAGAATTCAACCAATCAGATGACGAATTCGAAAATCCTGAAGTGTGCCATATGCATCAGATCAGTCAATAGTTTGCGGGCGTGATGTCATCTGCCAGCATTGACCACTTAAAGGGATAGTTCACCCTAAAATTAAAATGTTATGTTTATCTGCTTACGCCCAGGACATCCAGGCTATAGGTGACTTTGTTTCTTCAGTAGAACACAAATTTAAGATTTTTAACTCCAACCGTTGCTGTGTGCCAGTCGTATAATGCATTTAAATCGTAACAACATCAATGAGAGTAAATAAAAAAAAATCGTAAAGAAACATGCACAAAGTCAAATTTATTTCTGTGGCTCGTGACGACACATCGCCTTCTTAAGACATGAAAGGATCGGTTTGTGCTACAAACCGAACAGTATTTATATAATTTTTTACCTCTAATACACCTTTACATGTAAACTACGCCAGATCGTGTATAGACCTCATTTCCGATGAGGTCGATCTGGCGTAGTTGCCCTTCCGGCGCACTCATATGTCCAAATTCACTCACTCGTATTCATTCACTCCTTCAGTGGACTATATTAGTGGAGTAATGTAGGGAATAGTGGATGAGAGTATAGGGGGCGATTTCAAACACAGCACTGGACTCATGAGCCAAGTGGAATAATTCTGAGGAAGCAGCAGCGTCAAGTCAAGGCTGAAGCTAAAACATGGAGGCATTTCTCAAGCGGAATGGATTTTACTGAATGAATTAGAGATGGTAAAAGGGAGTGACTCCAATGTCATTGGTCTTAAAATGTGGGTGGGTCTTATGTGAAGAATATTCATTATTTACATCAGTAATCTTATATTAATTCGACCTTGAACCGATTAATTAGCAGAAGTTATTAGTTCAACACCTGCGTGACGTCATTAATGACAGTTCCTATATTGTTGAACCATTTAGATTTACATTTAGTCATTTAGCAGACGCTTTTATCCAAAGCGACTTACAAATGAGAGTAATAGAAGCAACCAAGACCAGTCAAGGGCAACAATATGCAAGCGCTGAAACAAGTCTCACGAAACAAAATTTTTTAAATAACAAACAGAAACGAATAGAGTGATAAGTGCTATTCTTTATTGGTCAAGTGCTGCTGAAAAAGTAGTGTCTTGAGATGTTTTTTGAAAATGGCTACAGACTCGGCTGCTCGAACTGAGACAGGCAGGTCATTCCACCAGGTGGGAACGGTCCAAGAAAAGGTCCTAGAGAGGGATTTCATGCCTCTTTGAGATGGCACCACTAGGCGTTGTTCACTTGCAGAACGCAAGCTTCTGGAGGGTGTGTAAGTCTGAGCAAGTGAGTTTAGGTATACTGGTGCAGAGTCTGCGGTTGCTTTGTACGCGAGCACCAGAGCCTTGAATTTGATTCGCGCGGCTATCGGCAGCCAGTGAAGACTGATGAAGAGAGGCGTGACGTGTGCTCTCTTCGGCTCGTTGAAGACCATGAACCAATGTGATTTGAATGACAGATGTGTGTCAAGTGATTTTAGGAAACTGTTGTGATTGGCTAGTTAAACTGTCCAATGATCCATCATACCATGGTAGTTAAGCAGCAGGTTACGCCATTTTACAGGAAATGCACCCCATGCGGTTAGCTGAGCACTTACATTAGCATTTATGTCCTGGTGTAAAATATGTTTCTGGCCCAAAAAATTCTAAAGAAGTGTTACAAGTTTGGTGGTTGTGATGTCAAATGTCATTAGGATTTTTACACTTTCATCTTAGTAAATAAAAATTCAGCACCTAGAAACAACATACCCACTGACTTGCTGTTTATTTGTTACACCTAATCATTTCCATGCTTGAATTTCTGCAATGATGGTGTGAAAAAAAGTCTATTTTAAGCGTTGTAAAATCACTGTATTGCACCACCCTGCAAACTCATCACTCCTCAACAGCTGCGGAGGGAACATTTCTGTCGGATTGGACAGCTGTTTAACACAAACACACCATCCCACCATCTGCAGGGAGAAACCTGTTGGCCAATTATACCCGTTGAGTGTGGAGTTATTGGTAGGTTGACAATTAGGCACTGATGCCATTCGTACTTGAGCATTAGGCACAGACAGTGATACTGCATTGCAGCGTGGGAAGTGAAGAACCAGCCTGCTGATTACAACCATCAATTAAAAGAGTTTCTTATTTCACAGTCGCTCATCATGGTTACTCTAGACGTTTGCTTTTAGCCTTATTTAATGAAATGATATTTTAAATAGCATGTCTCAGAAAAGTGCAGACAATTTGAGAAACTTGCAAGTTATTTGTCAACCGCAAAAAAAGGTTATCTCTGAGGTAGTAGATATATATCATTTTTTTTCCGCCTATATTATTTTTGTGCTTGAAATCACAGCTAAACACTCCTTTAATTAAAAAGCATACAATGCCACAATCCCATGTGTTGAGACTTGTTGTGCAAGCTACTCAAAAGATGTAGCTAAGTCTAAAAAGCATTAAATATTCTTAAAGTCAGCACTTAGAGAAAGCTGTTAGTTAGAGGCCTACTGCAAGCTACTTGAAAAAAAGCAGTTTCTTGCCTTTAAGCAACTTCAAAACTACCATCTTCATTGCTTCTTCAAAAACAGCATTCATTGGATTCAGATCTGCTTGAATATCAGACTAAAAGGCAAAGGTACAAGACTGTTTACAATGACTTTAATGAGGCAAAGAACTACAATTCCATGAAGCATTGTGAAATGGCATAATCAAAATAAAATAATTGATTTCATAATGTTGATGATCAAGTAAAATGGGGCTAAAGAATCACTAAAATTATTGAACATACAGTTCCAAGAAAAATGATGTGAACCACTTGCAGAATCTGTTAAATTAACCAACACTGTAAAAAAAGTCAAACGATTTCACTTGCTGCCTTAAATTAAGTTAAAACAACCTAAAAGTACAAGTCATTTCAACTCACTATTTACAATTTACATTAAACTGACTTACAATTTTGAGTTGAATCTTGTATAAAAAGTTGAAATTGCTTAACTTATTTTGATTAGTTAAATTAACTTAAAACATAGGTTGACATAACTTATCGATTCTATCATTTTTTACAGTGAACGTTCTTCAAAAATATCCTCCAGGTCCTGCAAATTTTCCAGTTTTCCAGTATCTTTTGCATATTTGAACCCTTTCCAGCAGTGACTGTATGATTCTGAGATCCATATTTTCACACTGAGGATGACTGAGGGACTCAAACACAACTATTAAAAAAGGTTCAAACATTCACTGATGCTCCAGAAGGAAACACGGCATCTCTCCACCTCATACATTTATGACTTTTAAACAAAATAAACCACGTTTATGATTTGTTTTTACACAAATCTGTTGCGCCATAAATGTTCAATACAAACATTTTTTTTCTACTATCATACACTATGGGAGTAGTGGAAAGCACAATTGTCTTAAGGTGTGCCTTTAGCCTCGTTGTACCCTATATTTTGTTTATAGCGGCTGCTAAAGTCTTGTTTTTTCTGTGATTGTTGTTTCAGTAGGCCTTGGTGGAGATTTCTCTGCAGAATCATGGGTAATGTAGTTTTTCCACCAGGAATTCAACCATCCAATGCAGTTATTTAAAAAAGATAATTTGCCAATGCGTGCTAGCGGCTTAAATGATCACACCATCGATTAAAAACCTTGCTCACAATAGGTCTGTCTCTAAAGGTTTATAAGATATTGTTAAAAATAAATTCCCCTATGGAGAAAAATAATGGTTTTACTTGCAGAACTCGACTGTTGCACTGCATATGATAGCCTTCACCACAGCATGCAATCAAGCAAATTACCTCAGATTAGAATAAGCAAACAGACTACATGGGGAGGTTTAGAAAGGAACGTTGACTACATGAAAACAACACGCAAGCTGTTTCTGATAACTTCACGTCTCTCAGAGGATGTAGCGTTTTACTACAGTAAAGCGCCCTCAGCTCCTTATCCCAATAACATACAACTGCTATGAACCTTTTGAAGTCTGGTTTTGGATGCACTAGTCAGGCTGAGGTTCACCTGCTCCTTTTCTTTATCTCAACCTTGACTTTGATTCCAAGTTATTTCCTTATTACTTTTTTTGAGAGAGAAGTCAATCGTGGTAGAGGGGTGGAGAGGTTTTTCTATGCCTCTTTATTCAAGGGGTGTGCTAGACATGGCTAGAGGGTCCAAATGATAATCGATATACAAACAGCAGGTCCTTTCACCCTTAAGTAGACCATTCAATAGTGCGAACCCAAAACATTTGTTCACGTAGAAACAAAAAAGAGATGTGTGTAAAAGAGACATGCCACAATTAAAGTCACAGTTACCTATTGAATTGTTGGAGCTGGATCACATGACCTCCACTGTCTTCCCATTGGTAGTCGCTACTTTTCTCCACATTTGCATACAGTCAAACTTTTCTCAACTTTGATGCATCATTGGACACGCCCAGATCCTGCTGCCAACGGTCACTGTTGCTGGAAGTTGCTAGCTTTCATTGAAAATTAATGAGTTTAGCTCATACTGTCACTGCAACGTGGCAGGATCCCGAGAGGAAGAGATGCTTTTCTGTTTGAATGCAAGCGGATGGAGGAGATGCCTCAGTATGCTGTCATATTATTGACTACCTTAATTAGTTGTTTTATAAGTGAAGTTTGCAACAGGCGCTGTAGGACTGCACATTCAATTCTCTGCCAGACATTACTGACTGTCAAGTTCAGAAAGCATTTCCATGACACCTGGGTCTTTATGTGTCATGAAAGTGAGTGGCAAGAAGTGGTTTTATGACATGAACCTCCCACCTTGGGAGTAACACCCAGAGAACTACTTTTACACCATCTTAAAACGTCTTATAGGTTCGCTTGTGCCAAAAATAGTATCAAACGGACATCATATCAAAGCAGACTTTAACGCTATATGATAGTCATCTGACAGCATAATGCGTTTTTGGAAATAAAAGGGGGGTCTTTATAGTAACCAATAATTTATTGTTTTTAAGCCGCATGTTTTTAAGCCGTCAAGTCTTTTTTTCCTGATGTCACCCTTACAGAAGAGACTGAAGTGCTCTATTAAACACATTTTGCTATTTTTTTCCTACATCATTATTCTTTTGTTGCAACTTTGATAAGTTAAATAGATTAGTTGTTGTTTACTGATCCACTTTATCTAACATAAGAAAACATGACAAAATATGAATGTTGCCATATGATAACTGTACCAAAATGGGGAAAAAATGTTGCTGCCTATTGGGTAGGATTAAGGGATGTAGAATAATGCAGAATAAGGCATTAATGTGTGATTAATAGCGAGTCCTGAACTTTAAAATAAAGTGTTACCTATATGGATAAACCACGGCTGTACATTAATCGATTTGAATGCATGTTGGGGAGGCAAAGAACCGCCAGGACGCGAAGCAGAGGGTGATTGCCTCTGTGAAGTGCATTAAATTGTTTAATGTACAGCAAGCCGTGGATTATCCCTCTTATACCATGGTCATTTGCCAGCATTGACCACATAAAGCTGTTATGGATGTTTGCAGCAAAATATTTGACCGGAAGGGGAAAACTAACAGTTAGTGTTAGACGTAGCATTTTGCCTGCTTTGGGTCAGACCCATAAAGTAGAACGTAAGATTACATACAAGATTACAGAGAGAGAGAGAGAGAGAGAGAGAGAGAGAGAGAGAGAGAGAGAGAGAGAGAGAGAGAGAGAGAGAGAGAGAGAGAGAGAGAGAGAGAGAGAGAGAGAGAGAGAGAGAGAGAGAAAGATACTTACCTGTCTGTTCAGTGTCTCTCTCTCTATTAAAAATGTTAACAATGAAGCTGCATGCAAGCTGATGTAACCTCCTCATTGCTGAGAAATATAATGTTGCGATTCAATAGTGAAGCTATTTTATAGCGGGGCGTGGTTTCTGTGCTCATTTGTGTTTGTGTGTGTGTGTGCGCAGCGTGATCTCCGCTCTCAGTGCTTCAATGAAAACAGCGCATTAATATAGAAGAATGGTGATTAAACTGACTTGGAACTACCTGTGCATTAAACCTGTGCACACCCTCCAGCCAATCAGAAACCAGTATTGAGCCCATGGTAGGCTACACAAATATATATATATATATATATATATATATATATATATATATATATATATATATATATATATATATATATATATATATATATATATATATATATTACTGTGAATGGAAACTCTTTATTTGCACTAATCCATGTTCTCATCACCTTTTATTAAATTATTTATTTATATTTATTATTCAGGTTTAGCATGATATTATTGCTTTTACGCATAAATAACATGTTATTTAATCAAATAAAATTTGTTTTTCTTCTCATATGCAAATTAAATATGGAAAGGAAAACAAAATAGCTTTATGCTTTTGTAAACAACATTGAAGAACTCATGATAATGATTTAACAAATATTTGTATTTATTTAAGAAATATTCATGTCATTAAAAAGTATTTATTATAAGAAAAATACATTTTTGATAATTTTCTATTATGATGCAGAGTTTATGTCAGAAAAAATCAAATATGTAAAATATTCTGTGCTAGATATAATGAGTGCCATGCAGGGTTAAAAATAATCAATATGAATCCTTTAATGCAACTAGGAATATAATAACTTAAAACAGAGCATATGCCTCAAGCAGATACACCAGAATAGCCTCTCTCTTATAAAAGTTAGACCAAATGATAATAACATTCATAGTTGGCACTGAAACAAATATACTAACAATTATAAAGAAAGTTTCACAAAATAAAATAAAATAAATAAACTCATTAGCAACATTGTAGCCCAAAAGAAAGAAAGAAATCAAATCATGGTCTCTGCTCCTTTAAGAGACCAGAAACTCTTTGGTAATACATCAGAGTGCATTAGTTTGATAATATATTCCAAGTACCTGCTATTTTCATAAGCTCACAGAGAAACTTGGCCGTGCAGCAACCACGGGACCGTTAAAATGTGCGGGCACAGGTGCCAATTGGGCAGGGATGAGGCAGTACTAAAATAATTCTCATCTCTTTAACAGGGCCAGAATTATGACTACCGTCACAGGTGGCTGGCAACCGCTACAACATTTTCAGTGGAGTTATGTGTTTTGATCGTGTCTTATTGCTGTAAAGCAACACTAAATTTAGAGTTTTCCTTTCCATCTCTTCCTACTCCTATTATCTTAGGATTCAGCAACCAACTGCATCCTGTTAATTAGTTTATTTTACATTACACGTTGGCTTGCCATTACCTCATCCATGTGCAAAGCTGAACTTTTTTGCTTGAGATGAGGCTATCCTCCACCAACTGATCTCTTGGGGAGCAGCTTCATAAATGCATTAAAAAAATCCATGTTCAACTCCGGCCCGCGATATAGATATCATTTCAGAGAGGCTCTCTCAGCGGGGTTCTGCGGTCCACTGAAGAATACTTCACCTGAAGCTACTTTTGTACCGCTGAGAGGGAGAGAAGCAATCTCCCCGCTGTCCTTTGGCAGGGTGATGCTGGACTGTGCTATCATAGGTGTCATTGATTCCCTGTGCTTGATGCTGTTGAATAGACAGAGGTAAAATGTAGATAGAGTGTGGCTGAGTTGAGAGGGGCCATCTATGTCCTTTAAGTCCCGTCCACTCATGTCTTCACTCATTTTGCTGAATTTAGATTCTTACGGATCACAGTGAATTTAAAGCACTCGCGAACGGATGTCATAGTTCTTGTTCTAATGCGCTCACCCCGTCTTTCAATTGCTTTTTCTCTCACGCCCCTTGTTTCACCCGCTTCCTCTCATTTTCTTTGTGCAATGTCTGTT
Source organism: Gobiocypris rarus (assembly GCA_023029165.1). Taxonomy (NCBI): domain Eukaryota; kingdom Metazoa; phylum Chordata; class Actinopteri; order Cypriniformes; family Gobionidae; genus Gobiocypris; species Gobiocypris rarus. The sequence continues at coordinate 33,072,959 of CM040917.1, forward strand.
TCACCTTCCTCTTCTTGAGCTTGTACTTTGTGCTTTTCTTCTCTTTCAGACTACTTTTTAAAGAGATAGTTCATTCAAAATTGATTCTGTTATTATTTATTCTATTTGATTTGAATTGTTAATTGGAACACTGTCAGAAAAAAGGTACATTGCTGTCACTGGGGCGGTACCCTATGGGACACAACTGAAAAGGTACTAATATGTACCTTTAAGGTATTAATATGTACCTTTATGGTACTCATACGCACTCTTAAAGTACTGATATGTACCTTTTAAGGTACTAATGTTTTTAGGGATGAGTAATGTACAAAGATGTATCTTTTCACTTTTGTACCTTAGTACCGCCCCAGTGACAGCACTGTACCTTTTTGAGTGAACACAAAATGAGAAAAGAAAAAAAATGATATAGAATATACAGACATAGAAGTTTTCTGTGAATAACGACTCCTCACACAAAGCTATTTTATTACTTCAGAAGTCCTGTAAATGACTTGTCTGGCTATCACCTGACCAAGCTCAATTTAAGATTGAACATTGGTCTGGAGAGTCTGCTCTGTATTTTCTTCTGCACAAGAGGCGTGATCAACGAGCATAATTCAAATGACTCTGAACACAATTGGAAAGTCCTTCAACCAATCAGACACCAGGAGGCGTGATCAACGGGCAACAACCCATCGCTTCTCTGTCCGTCATCGTGTTAAACCCGCTAATAGCGCGCCAGGTGGATAAGCCAGTCTGTGATTAGTTCCTGCAAAAGTGTAACAGAAGCAGCATAAATGAATGTACAGGTTTCCAGAATGAGCTGCAGGGCGTAATCAAATCGCCAGCAGATCAGGCTGGGTTTCCTCAGTCTAATAAATTACTCAATATTAAAAAATCATAATAATTGTGAATTATCAAATTACAAAGGCTGCGATGTAATTAAATAAACATATGGGCTGCGTGTTTCAGGTTGAAGCATGGCACTGTATTCTTTTACACATGTTCAGCTCATGATCTGGGGCAGTATTCACAAAACATATTTAAGCTAAAAGTAGCTCCTATCTTGTCAATTTAGGGAAAACTCTTGACAATAATGGGCATGTCAGGTCTAATTTTAGGATTCCTACATTTTTGGTCTAAGAGTATTTCACAAAGCATTTTAGCGCTAAAATCAGCTCCTAAATCCGTGAAAGGTTAGAGGTAGTCAAGAGGACTCCTAAGTCATTAAGACCAAATCACAAACAATAGCTGGCAATCCACCCCAGCAATCCGCCCAAAGACACTGTACACCATTAAAGCAGAAGTCGATAGAGCCTTGGGTGCTGAGTCTTCTCCCCATATAAACGCAATTTTGATTTATAGATTTTAATCTGCAATGACATAACATAAAGGATCATTTATATACAGACAATATGCATTGAATGATGGAGAATAAAACATTGCAATCAAGTTGAAAATAATGTCCTATTATCTGCGCTGATAGCCCTGTGGGCAGTTCCGGCTTGTGCACCTTTCTCTCTCCCACTTCACTTCCTGTCTATGCCAAAAATAATTATTTAATAAATAAATAAGAAAAAATGTCTGATTACCTGTGGCAGTTGTTTCACGAGTTCACACTTACAAATGATTGGATAGAGTAAAAGAGTAAAATAAGCCTATTTACCGTGCTATCCAAGGGGATCAAGGGCTCCGATTTCGGAATTTAACCCAAACCCAGAGTACTCCCCCATATCCCCGGTTGGGCCGTTAGTGAGGAGTCGAGGTGGTGGAGGGATGCAGGAAACTGTCACGGTAACTAGTTGAGTCATGCAGCTGTGTATACTGTATACAGGTCCTTCTAAAAAAATAGCATATTGTGATAAAAGTTCATTATTTCATAATGGAATGATAAAAATTTTACTTTCATATATTTTAGATTCATTGCACACCAACTGAAATATTTCAGGTCTTTTATTGTTTTAATACTGATGATTTTGGCATACAGCTCATGAAAACCCAAAATCTCAAAAAATTAGCATATCATGAAAAGGTTCTCTAAACGAGCTATTAACCTAATCATCTGAATCAACTAATGAACTCTAAACACCTGCAAACAATTCCTGAGGCTTTTAAAAACTCCCAGCCTGGTTCATTACTCAAAACCGCAATCATGGGTAAGACTGCCGACCTGACTGCTGTCCAGAAGGCCATCATTGACACCCTCAAGCGAGAGGGTAAGACACAGAAAGACATTTCTGAACCAATAGGCTGTTCCCAGAGTGCTGTATCAAGGCACCTCAGTGGGAAGTCTGTGGGAAGGAAAAAGTGTGGCAAAAAACGCTGCACAACGAGAAGAGGTGACCGGACCCTGAGGAAGATTGTGGAGAAGGACCGATTCCAGACCTTGGGGGACCTGCGGAAGCAGTGGACTGAGTCTGGAGTAGAAACATCCAGAGCCACCGTGCACAGGCATGTGCAGGAAATGGGCTACAGGTGCCGCATTCCCCAGGTCAAGCCACTTTTGAACCAGAAACAGCGGCAGAAGCACCTGACCTGGACTGTCGCTCAAATTTTGCATGTCATTCGGAAATCAAGGTGCCAGAGTCTGGAGGAAGACTGGGGAGAAGGAAATGCCAAAATGCCTGAAGTCCAGTGTCAAGTACCCACAGTCAGTGATGGTCTGGGGTGCCATGTCATCTGGTGTTGGTCCACTGTGTTTTATCAAGGGCAGGGTCAATGCAGCTAGCTATCAGGAGATTTTGGAGCACTTCCATACTTCCATCTGCTGAAAAGCTTTATGGAGATGAAGATTTCGTTTTTCAGCACGACCTGGCACCTGCTCACAGTGCCAAAACCTCTGGTAAATGGTTTACTGACCATCGTATTACTGTGCTCAATTGGCCTGCCAACTCTCCTGACCTGAACCCCATAGAGAATCTGTGGGATATTGTGAAGAGAAAGTTGAGAGACGCAAGACCCAACACTCTGGATGAGCTTAAGGCCGCTATCGAAGCATCCTGGGCCTCCATAACACCTCAGCAGTGCCACAGGCTGATTGCCCCAGGCCACGCCCGCATTGAAGCAGTCATTTCTGCAAAAGGATTCCCGAACAAGTATTGAGTGCATAACTGAACATAATTATTTGAAGGTTGACTTTTTTTTTTTTTAAACACTTTTCTTTTATTGGTCGGATGAAATATGCACATTTTTTGAGATAGGAATTTTGGGTTTTCATGAGCTGTATGCCAAAATCATCAGTATTAAAACAATAAAAGACCTGAAATATTTCAGTTGGAGTGCAATGAATCTAAAATATATGAAAGTTTAATTTTATCATTACATTATGGAAAATAATAAACTTTTATCACAATATGCTCATTTTTTTAGAAGGACCTGTATGCCTCCTCTCGAGCTGATTAGATAGTGCTCCTCCCAAACTTTGCTTATAAAACATCATTTGACATGTAAGACAGTTAGCTGAACATATACTTTTTTAATTATTGACACTTAGACTACTTTTTAAAATACTTATTTGAATATGGCAACGATACATCATTCTTCGGATTAAATCACTGACAGCGACTCCTCCACCATCAGCCAATCACTGTGTGTATAGTTAATGAGCATGTTGACCAGAGATGTCAACCCCGCCCTTTCTTTTAGCTTTAGACTTCTCTATGTTCCTTAGTAAAAGTTGGTCTCAGCAGCTTTGTGAATAGATTTTAAGAGAAAACTCTTACTAAGAACTTTTACTGCTGTTTAGGAGAACTCTTAGTGGGAAGATAAAATGCTTTGTGAATATGGCCCCTGGTGTTTTCAGTGTCTGTTTCACTGCTGCTCCACACACACTCGGCTCTGCATCAATATGGGTCGCTTATAACTTGGATTTTGGAACGCATGCACCAACCATCTTCCCAAACTTGTTTAAGAGTAGCACGCATAAACCGGCTGTTGTCAACAAAAGAGAAACTTAAAGGGGTCCTGCGGTTTTACGACAAAATAAAAGCTTGATGGGTTGACATTTGATTGTTAATTAGACAGCCGTAAATATTAGTATTGCAAGTTTACATTTGTACTGTAAAATAAAAATGTTATTTATTTTATTTAAAAGTGAAATATTACTTATTATTATTATTAAATATTACTTATTAATATTTCTTATTTTGTTTAATATTTTTATTTAGTTATAATAATAATAGTGACAATTACATTGTATATATTTGACTAACTTGCACAGCAAACCTGGAGCTTAAAAAAAAATGCAGTTTAAAATCAACTATAAAAATGTAGAGAGAGAGGAAAAATATATTTCAATGCTTTTGCATTCTCTTGCACATTTTTTGCGTTCTGCAGAGAATCTTTGCATCCAGAAAACAAGTTTTGTGAATGAATGTAAAATCATTGAAATATGTTTTTTCCTCCCGTCTCATATTTTTTTGTCCCCTACGAATCCTGCAGGCCTAGCAGGTTTTATGGTTTTTGTCCTCTAATTGTCTCATTTTGTGTTGTACGTATAACAAAGAAAGCGATACTGGTTTGTTACAAGATGAGGGTGAGTGATTAATGAGAGAATTTTTGGGTGACCTATAGCTTTAAATATCTTCTCTGGCCTGCATCCAAGTCTATGCTGCTGGACTCCAGCATGTCAGGGTGCAGGTACATATGGTGCCCGTGCCATGTGAATTGGTTTAAATAGGTTCTGACAGGTCGACCGCATTGTCCCATTTGCTGCACAGCTTGGCCACGCTCACGTCTGACACCCAACGGTACAAGTGTGGTCCGACTCTCCCAAGCGTTGCACAGAATCTAGTAGTTCTGGCCATCTGCTCCCAGCACTATGAGGCTGGTGAAAAATGTTGCCTTGATGAAATATAACAATATAAAGCACTAACATCATAAGAAAGAAGCATTTCCTCCTGCTTGTGTGTGTGCATTCATCATTTAGACTCTCATTAGCACCAAATTAACGTTAATTTCCTTATCGCTATGATTTAAATTGAATTTCATAATAGATCCGACAGCAAGCAAATGAACAATGTGATGCAATCAAATTATGCTGCTGTTTCAGTTCCCGTAGTAACGGTGTCCAAGGCCAACACTTCCTGATCCAATCAGAAGCCGGGCGCTGATCATGCACGCTCATTTAGAATGGATGCAGGAGGGAGAGGAATTCAATTGGCTGTCAGCAGGAGGCTGTTGCAGTCTATTTCGGTGAGTAGTTTGGGACAAATCATTGTACTCTTTTGATAAGAGATATTATGGAGTACAGCAGGAAGTCATTGTCATAGGGCAAATTAATAACACATTTCCGACTGGCCTTGACTAGTGGCTCACATTTTGAAACAGGGCCCCGCTGAGGTTATTGTTTGCAGGTCTGAAAAGTCAGACCACAGTTTCCTTTCACTGGAAAATAATTAAGAGAAATCTTAATAACGTGTTTAGAGCATTCTGATGACCATGCATTGCCTCTTAAAAATAAAACTTCAAATTATTATAGTTATTTTCAAATTTACCCATTAAGGGGAATCGCCAAACATGAGAGCTCCAGAATATAAATAAATAAATAAATAAAAAAATATTGCAGAACTGTCAGCAGAATGTCTATTAGTATTAAAGTGGTCATATGATGTGATTTCTTGTTTTCCTTTCTCTTTAGTGTTATGTAGCTCTTTTTGCGTATAAGATTTTCAGAGATACAAAGCTCAAAGTCTCAAATATTCTTATATATTCAAATATTAATATTCTTTGTAAAAGTTAAGGCTCAGCCACACCTTCCTAAAACACTTCGTTCAAACATCGTTCATCTCTACGTCAGTCTGTGGGGGAAGAGTTTCATAACACCGCCCAAATGTATACGCAAAGAAAGAAAGCGTAACTTTTATTCTCGCTGTAGTATTGTTGTCACCATGCTGTGTTTTCCGTTGCGAAAGCCAAACTACTTTGTTTGCCTTCCAAAAGAGTGGACAGTTAGAAAACAGTGACTAAGCTTTAGTTACAACTCCGTTCTAGAACAGTACAACCCAAATATTCCACTGTGTGCTGCATATTTTTCTGAGGACTGTTTCTAGCACCTGGGAGAGCACGGACCGTTTCTATGTCTATGTTGTTTCTATGATAACAAACGCAAATTTACCAATCTGATACTTTCTGGTCCAGTCACGCTGGTAACGTTGATCGATCAGCTTGGTCATCTGCATCATACGGATCAGATTCAGGCTCGAATTGATAAGGTAGGACCGACATCAAGCGTATAGCGTCAGTTCTGGCAGGTCACCTTAGTCAAACTCCCTTCAAATGTCTGTCAGCTGATCACATCTACCTATAGGAATACGACTTCTATCACAGCATACATATGTATAGCTCCTCAGTACTATCCGCAGCTATTGTCTTTCTCCAGAGCTCATTTACCCTCCTCCACCCCCAGCTCCTCCTCTCGTCAGTCAGGATTTGGTAATCTAATTCCCCTTGAATCAGACTAAATTCCGGAATTATTTTGTACAATAATCACATTAATGATATCTGCATTACATTATGTTGGTTCTGTTCTGTTTACCCTAAGGGGGTTATCGCTGCTCTCCCTGCTCTTATCTCCAGAACAGAACCATACCGGCAATCCAAACTATATGCTAATAGTCAATCAATCATCTTTGACGACAGTGGTCCTAACAGAAATTATCATCCGTCAATATTGCTTTGCTCTGGGAGCTGTTGTTCCAAATATGAAGCGTGATATTTCCAACCCAGGCTCATTGGAAATACGTGACTCTGCCTACATTTTTGCAAACCCTGAAATACCTCCAGGTACGCTTCCCTGCACTTTCCGGGTGAAATGTCCACCAGAGGCGCTAAGTGGTATCAGTTTTTCTCAACCCCTTCCCTAAACCTAACCTTTTATGTATTATAAAAAAACAGGATATAACAGGCAGAAACGACTGCAGGCACAATTTACTTAAAAAGTACAAATATTCCACGTGTTTCGAGGCCAAACGATTGATTTTTGTGAAGAAAATCCCCAAAAGCGATCAGTGTTGAGTCCACCCGCGGCCTCATCATTGGATCATCATTTCAGTGATTAAAACATTAAGATCAACTCTGTTCTTCACCAGAAGATATCGTATGACTTCAGAAGACTTGGAATGCAACATGAGTTAATACTTTTACACTGTTATGGTCAGTTTTGCAATAAATACCCGTGACTGTACTTTTATTTGTCTGTTATGTGTTTTATTGTTGAGAAGTTGGTAGGTTCAAAATATAAAAGTAGCCTTTAAATATTCATAAAATCATGTCTACTTTTACAAATGCAAAGAATTAAATGTATTTCAATAGGAATTAAAATTTGTGCTTACTGAATTGTGCAGGGAAACGTACCTGGAGGCACATATTTCAGGGTTTGCAAAAATGTAGGCAGAGTCACTAGCCTGGGTTGGACATTTCCATCAGACGCTTAAGGTATTTGGGCCAATCACAATGCACTGGATCGCTGGCCAATCAGAGCACACCATGCTTTTCAGAATGATGAGAAGGGTGTAGAGGAGCAACAATAGTGTAAAGTGTGTGTAAAATAAGGACGTTTTTGAACCTAAAACCATGTAAACACGTTGCATTAAACCAAGTACACACAAAAAAAAAATTTTTAGAACTATATTATGACCCCTTTAATATGCTTTATAGGGAAACCCAAAATTAAAATTACTCAAATTACTAATTACTTTTTTAAGTATTAATCATGTTTTTGTTCTTGTATTTCTTAATAATGTATACCTATCACACTTTAATAATTAAACCATAATAGTAATCATATCATAATAGTTTGGCAGTTGCTCAACTTCTGTGAAACTTTCACTATGAAATTAAAGCAAATTGTTCTTCTAAAAAACCAAACACATCCAAGATAGAATGTCAAAGCTCTCACAGCTTGACTCCAAACCAGAGTTAGTTTCAGGCAACATGTGAATTACACACACTGAAAAACAAAGGCAAAATCCAGTGAAGTCTTTGTCTGTAACACCATAAAGCGTGGTTCAATGATTCAAAGCTATCACGCCTCTTAGACAAGCTCACAATAGATGTGTGACAGTTATGCTTCTCTTTTTCTCTTCAAACTTCAAAGTGCTAATGTCAAATATACTCATCAACTTCCCTAAATTAGACAAGCTAGAGTTTGAAGACTAATATTTTCATCAAAAATTTTGCATGACTAGGCTACATAGAAAAAAAGACCACTAATAATAGGCCTAATAACTATAAAGTAAAGTTTGTTGGGAGAAACTTTAATGTTGGCTAGACAAAGCTTTAAATTTAGTTAAGTGGAAAGAGAAAGACATTGCTAATATGAATTAGCATGTTGCTAGCTGTAATGAATTCGCGGTGTGTTTTGTGGACTCTTTTTTTTGTTTCTTGTTTTGCTCCATGTGTTGTAGTCCTTTGTAGTTTTCTTTATGATTTGAGTTTAGGTTCAGGTGTGTCTCATTAGTCTTGTCAGCTCTATAGCCTAGTATAATTTAGTAAAATTAGTCTAGTAAATACTATAGTGTTTTTGAACCATACTATAGTAAACATAAAATGTAGTATATTGTAGTATATTATAGTATTTACTACACTTTGTTAATTTACTGTAGTATATTTACTATAGTAGCTATGGTTCAAAAACACTATTTACTAAAGTAATTTTACTCTAATACTATAGTATTTTTTCATGTGGGCTGTGTCTCGTTTCCATGATCTGTTTGCCTAACCCTATGTTCAGTCTTGTTCTTTGTCAGTTCTTATCGTTGTGTAATGTTGGTTGTGCCGTTTCCTAAACCTTGTTCTTGTCCAGAGCCTTGTTATTGTCCTGTCCCCTATGATTTTGTATTTGTGAAGTTTTGAGTTTATTTAATAAAAGTATGACTGCACTTGGATCCTGCTTCCTCATCTGCTGCAATCGTGACACTAGCATTAATTAGCATGCTGCCAGCATGAATTAGCATGTTTAAACAAATTTAAACAAATTAGCATGTTGCTACCATGATTTAACACTTTGTTAACAAAAAATAACGATTGCATGATTTAGCATGTTGCTAGCATGTCTTTACATGTTGTCAATATGATAAAGGCCCTATAATGTTGCTAGCATGATTTTGCAAATTTCTTGCATAATTTAACATGCTGTTAGCATTAATTAACATGTTTGCATGATTTAGCATTTTAACATTAATTTGCACATTTCTAGCATGTTTTAGCATGTTGCTAGCATTATTTTAACACATTACTAGCATGTTAACATAATCAGCATGTTTCTAACATGATTTTGTCAATCCAACATAATAATAATGATTATTATTTATACATTTATAAATAAATATAAGTAAAAATAAACATGCCTCATTTCTTTTATTTTTTTATGTATTGATTGTTAAAATTGTTAAGTGTATCATTAAAGTTGACATAAAACAGAAGTTGTGATATTGTTTTCTTTCCTATTGTGATGTATATTTGATTGAAAAAGCTTATTGAATAAGAAAAGGTTAGGGCGGGACTTTTTATTTTCTGAATTGATTGGATTGTCGAAATCATTGTGGTTTGCTATTGCTGGGATCTCGTATGAGTGACAGATTGCCCCATACTTGTGCCAGTAAACACGTCACATGAAGAGATGCAAATGAGAGGGACATTTTTTTTTATTAAATATTACAATAGCACATCAATAATACTGCAATATTCCGTAAAATATAAGAATTGTCCATTTTGATTTTGTGGTGACTTTAAAGTGAACTCTCTGTACAGAAAGCTTGAGAAGTTTTGCTGATGTAAATATATATTATGCTCATTTTTTTCCCTCACATCATATTGAAATGTAAAACCGAAAGTAGAGGAGCACTTTGACAGAAAATCACTTCAACCAAGTTGAAATGTAAACAGGTAGACCTGGCGAATGCTTTAGCAACAGGCACGCGCACACACTCTCTCTCACACACACACACACACACACACACACACACACACACACACACACACACACACACACACACACACACACACACACACACACACACACACACACACACACACACACACACACACACACACACACACACACACACACAGTTTTCAGACTGTAACAGCTTAACTAAATTGCCTTTGCAGCAGTGACTATGGCTGTATGTGATGTTGTCCCCCTGCTTATTTTCTTGTGGACTTGTCGCTTAAAATAGCTGAGAACATAAACAGTCCCAACTCTGATAAAGAAGTAGCATGCAAACTCAAAAAATATGTTTTTTAAAGGTCTTTTATACAGAATAATATGCAATTAAGTGACTAAAAAGCCTCCAAATGCACTGCACTGCTGTCTCACCGTTAATCCGCATCAAGCTGCTGAAAACTAGAGTGGCACATACGTTATTGTGTAATAATACTCTGAGAAAACACAAGAAAGCAGATTTGATTTATTCTCTCTGGCTGCGGTGGATCGGCACGTACAGCATGAGCTGCACAATAAGATCAAGTCAGTCAAAATGAGCATCAGCAACACCACAATGTACCCTGCCAGAGTCAAACAAAGCGACTTGCAGTTCAGCTGACATCCTACGGGGGGCGCAATATGCACTGCACAGCCGTGTGAGGTGAAAGAGCACAATACATGTATCTAACTTGCACAGTCACCTGTCACACGGTGCAATTTAGCCGGTTTCACCCCTCCGAGGGGGTCATAGTGTGGGGTACTTATATGGGAGCTGGAAAATGAAAGGTGTGCGGGCACGAAACCAGACCTCAACCCATTAAGTCATTTGCAGGTCTGACAAAATGGACCAGACGACTATGAGCTAATGACGTCTTTCTGCTATCTTTAAGGGCTGGTGTGTGTTTGCAGGTGTCCCTGTGTGTACGTTGTTTCGCTTGCTGGTTGAGTGAGTGCACGAGAGAAAGAGTGAGGTAGTGTACCTAGGGATAATTATATAAAAAGAGTAAAAACATGTTTGAATGACAAAGTAAGCCCTTTGCTCGTCAAACCTGCCTTCAACAATTTGTCAATTTGCATAAACCCCTCTAATATTTGACCTAAAAGAGCTGTGGCGACTCTGCTTGAGTGGTAATGCTGTCTGTGCATCCACACCACTGAACAGAGAGAGGTCCGCTCGCGGCGGTCAACGCGCCTGTCCTTTTTTCACAGGTAATTTGCTTCACATCTCCATATTTGGATTACTGCTGTGGGGCTGTGCTGGTGGCCATGTGCAGGTTTTTATTTGAAATATAGCCACCTCCGTTACCACAGCAGGAGGCTTCCCATAGTGCTCCTCGATAACTTAGAATTATTATCAGAGATTTCAAATCTCTCCCTGCAGTCGCTCAATTCCAAAATGAATCGACTTTGTTTTCTCTCTCTCTCTCTTTCTAGCAGGGGACTGTACTAATTTCATTTGATGTAGGCAAAGGTGTATAAATAATGTTCGTTTGTTTGTTTGGTTTTTTCATTCGCATTTTTTTGTTTGCCTGTTTACCACTGTTAGCTGTTAAACATTAGCACCAGTGTTATTTTAGTGTTATTTATATTATATACTATTATATCTTTTTTTTAAATTCATATTTTGAATTTAATATTTTGAACTTATTTAGGCCTATTAAATGATTTGTAATTAGTAATTAGTTAGTAATTGAATTAGTTCTTCTACTTAAACTTATTCCTGTTATTTGCCAAGTCAATTAGTTTTCATCTAATATTTATATTTCATTTTAGAATTGTTTCAGTTAAATATTTTTAGTTTTAGTTAACTATAACCCTGCAAAAATGTAAATTCTATCATCTTTTGACTTGTCCATAAAGTTTATTGGGCTTATTAAGGTCTAATGCTATTTCATGCATTCTGATTTATTTACACTGTTAAAGAGTTGGATTCTCATGCTAAACATCCAAAATTGAAAAGTGTGACGGAGTATTTCTGAGGCAATACACTCCTTCAGGATTCTTGAGTTTTTTTCTCCGTGTATGGCCCTGTATGATGGCGGAATTCCTTATATGGGCACTTCTCCCGGATGAGCGTGCACACGTCAACCAGTGCGAGAGCAAGAGCGCGCCCATCAACGAGCTTCGTTCAGGTTACGGGAGCCGTCAGCAGTGCTGTCACTGTGTTTTTAGACCACAACATCAACAATGTCACTAAAGAATCGTGTTATTGCTTGTGAGGGAAAGATAACCTTTTTCAGCTTCCCAAATAACCCAGCGTTAAGGAAACAATGGATGCAGTTTGTTTTCCCGGAGCAATCGGCACATAAGTGCAAATAACAACACGAACGTAAAAGTGAACGAAAGTTATCTAGGGATAACGCCATGATGTATTGTGTGTGTGTGTGTGTGTGTGTGTGTGTGCTTGTGACTCTTAAGCTCCGCCCACTGCACGCCTCCATGAGTTCGGCTGTTTTCAGAAAGAATCAGTACAGAGTTTCTGTCTTTTATGATAAAACTAAAGACTCTTCGGAGATTGAGGAGATGAAGGATGCAATACTATTCTACAGGTATTCAAGATTAACATGAGATTGGCAGAAACTGTGTGTTATGCCCCCTTTAAATGACTTAGTAATTTAATTAGTTATTCTACTTATTTCAGTTAGTTGCCAAATCAATTAGTTTTCATCTAATATTTATCATTTATTTCAGATTTATTTCCGTTAACAAAAATGTTTTTAGTTTTAGGTAACTATAATAACCCTGCAAACATTTTTTATTTTTATTTTATCCATAACGTAAATGGGGTCCTTAATACATCATTTTTTTGTGCTCTGTAGAGAAAAGAAAATGCATGTGGCTTTGCTTAGCCTTGTTTTAACACTAAAGGTGGTGATACAGGGGGCAACTTTTTGAGCAATGTTGCCAGGCAATGTTGCCGAGGAAATGTTGCCGAGCGATGTTGCTATGGTCCCTTTCCCATTGAGAAGGGGCAACAAATTTATATCTGGATACTTTAGAGATAAAGTCGTAGGTCCTATGTCTCACCTGGCAACATTGCTCAGCAACATTGCTCAAAAAGTTGCCCCGTGTATCATCATCATAATGCCCGGTTTCACAGACAGGGCTTAGACTTAAGTCAGGCCTTAGTTCAATTAGGGCATTTACGTAGCTTTTATAAACGTTTCTTAGAAAAAAGAAGCATCTTGAGACAAACCAATGGCACTGTCATTTTCTAAGATAGTTACATTCAGTTAAAACAGTTAGCCTGGGATTAAACCTTGTCTGTAAAACAATGGGTTGATGTTTTTATAAACAATAATTGTTGATTACATTACACATTTATCCTTTATATATGTTTTTGTGTACAGCACAGTGCAGAAAAGGAAGGAGAAACCAGATCAGGAAAGGTTGCAAACCGAGCTTAAACCCACATGAAGACCATGGCTCAGTGGGTGAACCATCACACAATGGCTCTCACCTGAACAGACTTGTATTTTACTTGCCACTGAGTGGTTTGAAGTGGCAGTAAGATGAAATGATTGTTGGAACAGACCGATACTGTAGCTCCAATGATGTAATGCTGTGAATGACCTTCACCCTCAGCCTGTTCCTATCCCATCAGCCAACAGCATCTTCCCTACAGACAAATATTAAAGGTCTAGACAGGAATGACAGAGACTGAGGAGGACCTTACAGACAGAGCAGAAAGAAAGGTAATAGAATAGGTAATCAAAATCTTGGCCTATCTATCCAATCCCATTCTCTCCAATACAATCACTTCTGTTTGGACCTAATCATAAAGAAGCAGATAAGTCTGAAGGTGGAGAAGCAAAGCTTCTAAAATAGTTTTTCAGGCAGGATTAAAATAAGTGGAGCAAACACTCAACAAACAGATATCTCACTTCAAGGCAAGCCTGCAGTCATTTCCAAGTATCATTTTGCAAGTGTTGAGGCAGTAAACAAAGAAGTTAAAAGGATAGTTTACCCAAATAATTAACCTTCTGTTTTCATTTATGCACCTTCATGTTGTTCCAAACCCATATTTTCTTTTTTTAACAGTTCACACGGTTTTATTCCACATAATGTCATGGGTTCCTGTTTTTCAGTTCAATTTGTCTCTTCTCGTCTGTGTTATGACCGTGTGTTTGAATTGCCTTTGTGTTGAATTAAAGACTTTTGGAATCTTCATCTTCATGCTTTTATATACAGTGAAGACCGGACCTTTAAAAGTGGATTTATGGATATTGTGTCCATAAACGTTGACCCTTGTAGAGGCAACAGACTCTTGAGAGAAGGTGTGGACTGGACGACGACATTCGCTTCGTCATGCTCCCCGGTTGATCCTTGTTGGACCCTCAAGGACAACATTAGTTTCACGCTGTGGGTGAACAGCTCCACACTCACAGAGGACGAAGGGGATGTCGACTGCAACATCAACGTCCAGCCCCACAGGTCTAGCAGCCGGATCTAGATCCCAGCTTGTCACCCCCCCCCGATAGATGGATTTTATAGCCAGAGCCCCCCGCAGTCTGGATGCTTCCACCTGCCGTGACCTGTGAGCCTGTATGCGAGGAAAGGGGGAAAGTGCATACCATCACCCTGGAGCTGAAGCACCTCAAAGTGTTAGACCAGGGGTGTAAGCTGACGTCACGTCCACCCCCGTTTCCCTGTGTATTCAGTTAAATTTGTCTGGTATCGTCTGTGTTACGCTGAAGCTACCCTGTGCTTGAATTGCCTGTGTTGAATTAAAGAATTTTGGAATCTTCAACATTGTGCTTTTAAATAAAATGATTGTGACAGCAGACATACGCTATATTCCCAAAAGTTTTGGGACGCCTGGCTTTACATGCACATGAACTTTAATAACATCCCATTCTTAATCCGTAGGGTTTAATATGGAGTTGGCCCACCCTTTGCAGCTTCAACTCTTCTGGGAAGGCTTTACACAAGGTTTAGGAGTGTGTTAATGGGAATATTTGATCATTCTTCTAGAAGTGCATTTGTGAGGTCAGGCACTGATTTTGGACGAGAAGGCCTGGCTCACAGTCTCCGCTCTAATTCATCCCAAAGGTGCAGGCCAGTCAAGTTCCTCCACACCAAACTCGCTCATCCATGTCTTTATGGATCTTGCTTTGTGCACTGGTGCGCAGTCATGTTGGAACCCAAACTGTTCCCACAAAGTTGGGAGCATGAAATTGTCCAAAATGTCTTGGTATGCTGAAACATTAAGAGTTCCTTTCACTGGAACTAAGGGGTCAATCCCAACCCCTGAAAAACAACCCCACACCACTATCCCCCCTCCACCAAACTTTACACTTTGCACAATGCAGTCAGGCAAGTACCGTTCTCTTGGTAACCACCAAACCCAGACTCGTCCATCATTGAAAGACTGATTTTATACACCTGTGGCCATGGAAGTGATGGGAACACCTGAATTCAATGATTTGGAGGGGTGTCCCAATACTTTTGGGAAAAAGGGTGTGTATGTATATATAGGAAGTGCCCCCTTATCTATTTTTTAATTCATACATTTTCTTCTAGTTTGGGTTCATTGGCATGTATACAGTGTGGCTAGGAAAATCTCTCTCTCTCTCTCTCTCTCTCTCTCTCTCTCTCTCTCTCTCTCTCTCTCTTAAACTTGGAATTACATTAAAGTATAGACGTAAATAAAAACAAAAAAGAGGAAAAACTAAATATGTTGTGTATACGAAGACAAAATGTGAATTGTCTTGAATTCCAAGACATTAAAAAAAGCAACTATAATGTATTTTTCAGTTAAATTTCAGCCTGAAGAAAAAAAGAATTATCAACATTTTGCTACAAATATTTTGATTGTTTGTGTTCCACCGAAGAAAGAAAATTCAGATTTGGATTGCAATGAGGGTGAAAAAATAATGACAGATTTTTCATTTTATCATTTTTACAGGTATCCTATCCTTTTAAACTGTGCAAAAACCGTTTCCTCTTAAAACGCTCTGGTACCACATCCACAACGGATAAGGAAAGGCAGCAAATGTTTGGCTGGAATAAATAGCCTTGGACCGCCTGTGAGGAAGAGAGAGCCATTTGAGCAACACGTTCATTTCCGAGAGCAAAAAAAGAAACCGGAATTGAGACTCTTTCAGATGATACACCAGACGAGGTGAATGAGTGGAGCTTTTGTACGGAACTTGCGTGTGATTATTGGCTGTGGGTGGGAATATGATTAAGTGCACTCAGAGTTCAGAGGCAATAAGCGCCCACATTTGTGTTGCTTCAAGAATATGGTCTCACAACCTCTCTGAAGGCAATGTGATTTACTGTATAAAAGGTCAAGTTCAGACTGAAGAGAAGGAATATATTATACAAGTAAAGTAACCTTATTAAGTATGAGTAATGAGCGTACACACACCTACTGACATTCATTCTTTTAAAGGGGCACCGCTATACAAATTGCGGGACCGTTACAAGTCAAATGCACAATTCAGGAAGACTTCAATACTCTAATTATCTATTATGCACGATTATATCATACTTAGCCCTCATTTATAATGCTACAAGTGTGTCTAAGCCCCATGAATCTTTATGATCATCATGAGGGGATGGAAAGGGATGGTCACTCAATGTAGAGTATGTGCTATTGTTTCAGTTAGGGGAAAAGGGGATATAATCAGGCCACATGATCTCATTATGTCATTGATTTATATAAGCCTTGAAATTATACTGCTTGAGAAAAGGGTATTGACACATAGTGTAATTATGAGGGTTTTTAGCTTGATGACCGAATTGATTATTGCATGGATTTTGGCACTGCATTAGCAAGCCCTGGCAAAACTTCATAAACAGTTTCCTTTGCTGTCGCACTGGAAGTCAGACTCCAGAGTCCCCTTGAAATTAACAGAATATTAAAGTAAACATATCAAATTACATTACTTTCATATAACGCCATTAAAACCCTTGAGATGAATTACCTCGCTTAATTCAAATAGCACAAAGTTGTGTTCACACTAGGTCAATGGCTGAACCCTTCCCCACACACTTTTCCATGGAAAAACATTATAATTGATCCTCAAATTGCCCCTTAACTCACAAGATTTGTTATCTCTCAGTTTCATGGGGCTGGGGCTCATATTATTTATTACTGCAGGTCTCGGTCTCTGATTAATTCCAAGCTAATTGCAACCTGTGCATGAGCTATTGATTTTTGAGACATAACTTTGCCCCTGGCTGCAATTTAGTAATTGTGGAAAGACAAATGTGCCTAAAACCTAATCTGAAACTCAGAAAAAATATGACCATCATCAACCTAATATTTTAGAGGCTGGTAAACACAGTAACTCTGACAAAAAGCTGCCCTGCATTCACAATCCAGCCTCCGTTACTGTAAAACAACAACAATATAATAAAAGAAATTCATAAAATAAAACAGGGCATCAACTGATTTTACAAGCCTGGGGCCCTAGAGATATGGAGATATATTAAACAGAAATACTAAAATTCTCACACATAGCCAGGAGAAACACTTCCTATCCAGAGAGGAATCAACTGTATATTAAAACACTCCGATACATATTGGCTGTTACATAAAATCACCTTATATGGGATTGCAAATTTGGCTTCTAATGAATTAATGAAATTACGGAATAGCTTCAAGCTCTCAAGTTAGTCCTAATAATAATATGTGACAAGAGGAATATTCACAGCCTACTTATTAGTGATATATTGGGCTTTAATTGGATGTTGTTTTTGGAGTATTGCTAATAAGACAGCAGTGAACATTTTGTGCCTTTCATTTAAGACATAATTTACACCAAATTTTTTTATTTCTGTATTTTAACTAGCAACTCCATAATGTCCGTATTTAAACCAGCAAAGACATAAATATTTAAATAAATGATTTGTGCTTGTTTCTGCACAGTATGTGCTGCTTACCTGCACACACGGATCTAATGAAGATGTCAGGCAGTAGTCTAAAACTGTCGCCGGTCACTATGACGCTGGCAAACCTGATGGATGAATTAATAGGAAGTGTCGTCTTCTTTGACCCGGACCTGGCAACCCGTCCTTACTCCCGTGGGAAAAAGCTGGCAGCCTACTTAGTGTCAGGAATGGAACTGCCAGATATTCACATGACAGTACAGCCCTGAAATGGAGCCAGTCCCATGGAAACATCTTTCGGCGGTGTCTATCAGGCTTGACGTTTGTTTGAGTCTGATGTCATTGTTTGCTATATGCTTGAGTCGGCTACTACCATGACCTCACCGAAGGACTAGATGAGATCTCCATAACATTGCATCTGCAGTGAAATCAAATTAAGAAGGTAAGCATTTAGTCCATACATAAGTTTCTTATTACAGTCAGCAAGCAATGCAACACTGGCATAAAACATGTATATAAATAATTAATATCATGAATATAATATAATTAATATAATAAACACAAAGGATATTCAAAATAACAGTCTTTTAATGACTACACTCAGGATAATAGGGAAACTATATACACCAACAAGAACGGACCAAGAACTAAGAGCTTAAATAATCAAGAGAACTAACAAGATGATTAACAGAACAGGTAAACGTGATGACTAATTAGACACACTGGGTTGGAGAGGGGTGAAACAAAACAGAGTCCAACACAAAACAAAAGAATAGGGAGTGGAGGGTGGGAGGAGCCAGCCACCACCCTGGGGACAGCCGATGGAGACGCCACTGGAGATGGAGGCCCAGGTGGAACTGACACGCCAAAGAGCCCACCACAACACTACTGGCACTGGAAACCGAGGTGGAGCCATGGCGACAAGCATCTGAGGTGGAACTGAGTCATGGCCAGTGGGACAGAGGATGAGACGGAGCCACACGGAACCGAAGGTGCCTGAGCAAGGCGTAACCTGAGAAACAAGGGGGCCCGGTGGAGTCGTAAGACTGAAGATTTCTGGTTGGAGCCGAAGAAGGGAGGAGCCAAGGCGGAAATTATGTGTCGATAGGCCATGTGGAGTGTTAAGTTCAGAGGCTTGAGGAGTGTAAGGGCCAGCGCAGATCCTCACAGCTCTAAGCAGGAAACGAAGAGGGACTGAAGGGAACTAGAGGAGGCAGGGCTGAGGCTGTTAGAGGAGGCGGGAGAGGGAGGCTGGGAGGGATAACAGGAGATTCTGGGCTTGGCGGAACCAGCGGGAAAACAGGAAGTTTAGGGCTGGACGGAAATACCAGGGTCTGGAGAAACAGGAGAATATCAACAAATCCCTCCAATAATACAAAACAGTTTCCAAAGGCCATGGCAATCCCATCCAGCGCGGTGAAATGTTGTGTTCAGAGGCTTGAGGCGGAGCCAGGGGATCCTCTGGACTAGGCAGAGCTCGTGAGACGGGAACCACAGGAGGGAACAGGTGAACATAATGACTAATTAAAAAGGAATTAATTAATGAATTCAAACAAATTATTTTATTAATATGTATTTTAACTGTATGTAAATAGTGTCATTTGTTCTCTTAAATAGTGATTTATACAATCACTTGTGATCAATTTGATAAATTTTTTTAGCACACCATACATTTAATCCATTTAATATAAAATGAATCAAATCGTGGTATACTGTTCAGTGCATATGTTCAGACACACTGAGCCATGCCATGTCCCACACTGAAATCAGTTATGTATGTTTATAATTATTGATTGTCCAAAATATACATCCATAGTCTTACGCCTTTTAACATATGCATATATCTGCATACAGCTTCCTCTGTAGGTGCTATCTCAGCTCTTATTTTTTACCCTGACCTTTGGCTGAACTTTCTGCCATTAGTCTGAGTCGAATTTGAGCAGAGTGCATATTTAAAAGTGTATACTCTTCCCTTTTCATCTTGCACTGAAGTTTCCTGACAAGCCAGAGGGGATGCGAATCAACATGATATCTGGAAAAGTGCATTAAAGTGATAAGTTTATTCCACAGGCATGAAAGGGAATGGCAAAATAAGGCATCTGGCTCAGAGTGCTGCGCTACTGGTGAAGCGGGAAGACTAATCAGACGCAAGAGAGAGAGAGAGAGAGAGAGAGAGAGAGAGACCCAACTCATTGCAGACTGCAAAGACGACAAATCATAGACATACTGCGAATCCATATTTCATTTTAACAGGGACTGTAAATTATGAAGGGCTAACAAGGCGTGATAAGTTAATACTGAGGCTGTGATTATAAAGGCCACAATGGTAGATATTCTGTGACTTAATGTTGAGACAAACAGTGTGGAGCTGACTGACAACTGACAACCGTATCTATAGATATCCAATTTGATTGCTTCAGACATGTCAATGTGCAATGCCGTCTTGGAATGGTCCACATTTCTCCCCATTGCCTACACTAAAAAGTCAAATGAATTGTCATGGAAAATGCCACAAGATTGTGCAGCATATGGTAATAAGGAGAAAATTACAGACAAAACTAATTAGTTAATAATGTTCTGTTTGTGCATTTAATACACATATTTAATTATTGCCTGGAGAAAAAAAAAATATATATATAATATAGATTTTTGGGGGAAATGTATTTATTTATTTTCATGGTTTCTCTGCAATTCACATGTTTATAAAATGCAAAAAAACAGGACTGACAGCCATATCAGTGTGAACCTGGCCTTGGTTGTCAGAGATGCACATTCATATGCTTTATTATGCTTTGTACTTGGTCATAAGCTTAATGTCTATATTGCTAATCATTACATGCTCAGATTTTATGTCACCCAGGGTCATTATAATCAAAATATATTCTGTACTTCTAAGAATTACTGTCGCCATTCATCCAGGACGCTTGTTAGATGTTGAGTATCACATAAAAAGCTGCAACTAAAAAAAAACTAAACAAAAACAATAAACAAATGCAGACAAGTCAGCCCACTATACTAAGCAGTAAAGAAGAATAACATCTTGTTTACCTTCTAAAACCACCTTGATTGCTGTAAATAATTCTGTTTGTATGTATTGAGTTCACCAGCTGGAGGTTTTGTGAGTTTCTTTGTGTGCGGTAGTGTTGTGGTATGAAGATGAGATGCGTATCGATTGTTTTGAATCCGAAAGATGTTGAACGGATGCACTCTGCGATCCCCCATCGTGTTTTTAAGATCAGCTTTTCTCTGATGAGGATCCAACACAGCCACAGGCACACCAAGAGCTGCTCTCTCTCTAAAAGGAACAGTACACCATCACGCTAAGCCAAAGTTTACTCCCCTGAGAGCAATCGACTAGATTCACATCCTCTCTTCTGCTGTCATCTGTAAAAATGTTCTCAATGTTGCACTTTATCGTGCTACTAGATGCAATTATGGTGTGATTTTTGGTACATAGAAGCTCTAACACAGCTGTTTTGACCAGTATAGGAACACATGTTTAAAGCCACCCTTTTTTAGATAATTGTATCCCTTAAAACCCATCTTTCAAACACCATTAAAAGCTTGATTTTCACCACAGGGGGTCTTTAAGACTGTAGCGTTGTTGGATCAGTGGAATTCTACTGTATTTACCTCTAAACACCCTCAGAATCCACCTCAGGATCAGCAAGAGGTCCATTTTATGAATCTTTAGTGGTGGTGGTAGTGATTGTGCATTAGCCTGAGGCTGATTAAATTTAAGGGATTTGTGAATCAGAAGCTGATTTGGCTGAAAGGGCAGGCTATAGCATGATTAATGGCCTTATCCAGAGCTGATTCTTACCCATCGGTGATTAGATAATCAGTCATCTCTGTCACACTTGACTGCAGAATTGAGAAGATAAGGGAATGGTGTCATAGAATATGAAAATGAGGTGACCATTATGAGCTGTAAAACCAAGAAGAGCATTTCACAGACATGAACCAAATGTGATCAGACCTATCAGAGTTCTTTAAAACTCTCCAGAGCATTCAGTATACGGATTTTCTCTAATGTAAGCGTTAGTTAACGCAGCAATGTGGTGCATTATTCAAACTATGAATGATTTTTTTCATATACTTTTCATATGACATTAAATATGCACACACACACACACACACACACACACACACACACACACACACACACACACACACACACACACACACACACACACACACACACATGTTTGTTTTTGTGAAATGTGGGGACATTCCATAGGCGTAATGCATTTTATACTGTACAAACCGTATTTTCTATCCCCCTACACTGCCCCTGCCCCTAAACCTACCCATCACAGGAGACTGCGCAGTTTACTTTCTGTGAAAAAAAAAAAAATTATCCTGTGAGATTTATAAGCATTTTGAAAAGTGAGGACATGGGGAACGCCCTCATATTTCACCCTCTTTTTGTAATACCTGTGTCATACCCATGTCATTATACACATTTGTGTCCTGATACACACACACACACACACACACACACACACACACACACACACACACACACACACACACACACACACACACACACACACACACACACACACACACACACACACATGCTGTTTTATGGGACATTCCATAGGGCGTAATGCAACACACACACACACACACACACACACACACACACACACACACACACACACACACACATGTTGTGTTTCCATGTTTTATGGGGACATTCCATAGTGACAGTGCTCCAGGAGAGAAGCGTGATAAAGATAAATAACTGCTACTCTGGAACATTTTTTGCATCATTAAACATGGCAAACATATTAGCTTGCATAGAGTGAAGGAGAATCCCTGAGGAGATGGGGCTGAATCATGCGGCCCACAGTGATCATAAAGGGGTATAGACTCTTGCCAATCCCTGTAACATCAAAGACAAGTGAGGAATTCACTTCACGCCATATGAATAACTAAACAGAGAGGAATTCTTTGCATATAGGCAGAGACCTGAGGAACAGCGCTTGTTGAAAATCCCTTTAAAATTCCTCAGAACACCTTGAGTCGACCTCAGTGCTAAATGATAACGCTGTTTTAAAAGTACATTATGAACACTGAGACATTTTGTTTCACGGTCACGTTTGTCTGTATACGAGCAATTTGCCAAATGTATTCAGATAGGGGTACAAAATCATAACTACATCAATAATCCGATCAATCATTTTATGCTGATATGTGCAGAGAGTAACCTCCTCAGGCCATATTTTAATATTAAATATGTTACTTGCTGCATATTTAATAGGAACGTATAATAATATTGGTTGTATTTTATTTACTTTGAAGCTTAAAATGGGTACAAAACACTGACCTATTTAAATGACAGGAGCAGGCGTAAATATTTGAGAAGCCATTTTAGTATTCCCTATTGACTGAGGGCATCATTGACTTACAGCCAAAACCTTGACCTAAAATCAACCGATTTGGAGTGTATCAGTTGCACATTAATAGTTTTTAAGATATATGTATGTACATTATTTGATACTAATTTTTGGCAGGATAATTGATAGAAATCGTTAAGATGGGTGTGTCTAGCTCACTACCGCAACACAAGTAACTAACACAAAACAGATTTCGGTAACACTAGTATGGGGAACACATATTCACTATTTACTATGACTTTTGCCTAACTAAACTCCTAATTTACTGCTTATTAATAGTTAGAAAGATAGTTTTTGTAGCATTTAAGTTTAGGTATTGGGTAGGATTAAGTTTTGGGTAGGATTAAGTAGAATAAGGTCATGAAGAATAAGGCATTAATATGTGCTTTATAAGTACTAATAAACAACCAATATACTAGTAATATGCATGGTAATAAGCAACTAGTTAATAGTTAATACCTGAACCCTAAAATAAAGTATTACCCAGATTTCTTTATGCATGCATTTATGCAGGAAATATTAAGCATGAATTTATATCTGGGATTATTAGCAGAAATTGATTCGGATATACATTAAAGGGGTCATGAACTGAGAAATCAAAATTTCAGGTCATCATACTGTAAGAATATCCTGTAAATCCCTTCATTGTCAGTCCAAAAACAGCTTATATTATAACCAATCCCAGAGATGACTCATTGTGTAATGTGTAATAGATCTGGATGTGTGCCTAAAAGAATGTGGGCCTATAATAGATCTGTGAAAGACCGCCTCTGCAGAAGAAGATCAACGCCTACTTCATCATTACAACTTTGGCCCCGCCCACTGGTGTGTTAGTGAGATGACGAGGAGAGAAGAGCGATAGAGGATGGACTACCAATAACATTCCCTTCCAAAGGATCCTAATGCTAGGAATGTGCTTATTTATTTTCAACAATGTGGATGCCTCAGTTGAGGATTATTTATTTGTATCCAGTACATTTCACTGTGGTTTATTTGGTCGCATTTTGTTTTAAAAAAACAATCCAGCACTTTTTAGGGTGTAGTCATTTGACTTTCAGTTTAATTTGTTGATTTAGCCATTTTGATTATCACATTTCATAGTAGTAACAAAATTCCAAAGATATTTCAGGTAAAAACATGTGATTATTATAAAAAGCCCATTGTCTTTCAGTGGAGGTGTGGAGCATCGTTCTCAAGTGTACAAATGACCACCCACTATTTATAACACACAGAAGTTGACTTGTTTCTATACACCAAGCATCAAAAATGTGAAAAAGGTCTGCACTCTAAAACTCTACTCTTCACTCTACTTTTTTAATAGGAAATAAAGATGTACAAATGTATTGGCTCTTTGCATTCGTCGTCAGTGTCACCAAGCATCTAAAACACATTTGTCCAGAATGAGGAAGTAAAGCAGGCATTATGTTAATGAAAGGCGAAAAAGTTAATGAAAGGTCACTGTAGGTGTTATGTCCTAAATATATGTCCAAAACTGATAACCGCACATACGTTTCAGCAGACCTTGAGGTGTCACCTCTGGCCTACTGCCCTTCTGAATCTCTGGCTTTAATAAACAGGACTGTTAGCGCTTTCATCAGCCAGGTCAAGCGTCACCCAGAACCTGTTCATCTGGGACTGTACTGCACTGACAGAAACTCACCTCGTTGTGAGCCAACATGGCCACTTAGGTCTTCCTTTAGGGCTTATATCTCTCAAAGATAGAAAACAGGTGCCCAAAACAACAAACGTAATGGGATTTTAGCCTCTCCTTTTTTAACACCATAGTTTCTGCACCAGATGGGAGAACACCCAGGCCTGGTCGTGCTGCAGAATACCATTGTTTTGAGTATATATTGACATTTCACAGGCTGGTAAATGAGGGAGACCTGGCCCCTGGCCCTCAGTGTGAGTTCACTGCCACCGAGCAAATTAAACGCTGGACTGTGGGGCTGATGGGAAATTGATGTTCCTGCGTGTCCCTCAGCATTGTTTGTTTTTTCAGCAAAGGCAATAAGTTGGTATACGGTGTGCAATCTCACTCTTTATACACATTGTGCAAAATAGGTGGCCATTGAATCAAGCATTTACTAAATATTTTAGTAGTCAAATCTGCTAATGTGACAACAACATAGTGTCCACAGTAAAGATAAGGAAAAATCTTTTACAAATCTAGTTTAAAACATGTTATATCTGAATGTCATTAATATATTTGTAAAATATCATGTTTATTATTAATAACAATATAATTTTAAATTGTTTTGCATTGTACAATCTGATAAATCGATAAAAGGTCAAATTATTAATTCAAATTATTAATATTTTACTTCTTGTCTGACCTTGACATGGGTCTGCGGGTATCCTCTCTATGACATCATTTCCTGTTTTATGGTTTCTGTCATGTATTAATATTTATAATGAGTAGGCTAATTAAAAAAAAATCTTCTAAGAAATAAGATTATGCTAAACTACATAATGTGGTAATTACTAATTTAATTAAGAATTAATCTTATTATTGAGGCTTTGTCCTTCATTGCGTTATCTAGCGTTATTTTTTGACAGTTTTTCACTCAAAACTATAAAAATGAATTTTGAATTTCAAAATTGTATATGCTCATAATATCATATTTGAATGATGTATTTTTGCATTTGTTTAAATTGTAAAATGTATGTAGTGTAACTTTATTTAATATATTTTTGAATAAAATAATAGATCTGGACCAAAAAAAGTATGTCATGTCATTGACCCTAATGTCATTCCTCTCAAGAGGAATTACATTTTATAAATCTAAGTAGAGATGAAATATAATTTGCGAACATATTGCAATCACATTGAGGCAGGACCGGAGCCAGGAGAATGTGATTTATCTCACCTCCGAGTGAAAGAAAATTGGAGAGTTGTACTGTGTCTTTGTCTCGTGTGATTGGGTTTCCTGGAGCATGAAGTGTGTAGGTACGTATGACGTGTTGTTAGAGTAGCTGATGTTATTGTAGGTGTCAGGGAGATGGAAGTTGGCAGACACATACAGGACTTGGGCAGAGTTTATGAATCGGAGCTTGTGATCTACAGCTCTTTTGTCCTTGAGAAGTCGAAGTGCGCGTTTGCGCTCGAGCGTGCACGTACATGTCTGTTTGTGAGCGCGAAAGTGGCTGAATGTACTCGTTCTTTGATAGAAAGGCAGAGCGGTGTCTGCCCAGTTCTTTATTGTCTCAATCTATTAAATGCACTGTCAGTTATCTTAAGTCTGCATCTCTCTCCAGGACAAAAAGTTGTAAAAGTGAGTCAATGGAGAGGTTGCTTCAAAGACACTCCAATAAAACACTATGGGGGGTAAATTCAATGTCACTTGAATTTACTCCCTCTCATAACTACACAACAGCAACCAAATATAACAGCAATTCTAACTAAATCAGTGATGACTGGTAAGTTTTCTGAAATTGTTCTGTATTCCCTCTCTTCTCCAATGAATAGAATTTATCACACAACACCTGCGTAGCTGTAAAATCATCTACGGCAAACAGCTTTAAGGCCAGTGAAGAACAATGAGAGCAATTAATCAGCTAACTGAGCACTTCAGGCTGTCTGGGTCACTAGGTGGGCCACCACACCTGTGCTGCCGACATGCTTGATGTCTTTCTACCGTCTAATGATCAATTTGATGAGTTAAACCCATTACGATTCCAAATGTGGCATATAAAGGTGCAAGGTCCAATCTGTCACAGGTCCACCACTCAAACAGAGGTGAAACCAGCCCAAGTCAGATTTACAGCCACGTCTTGTCTGTGAGAAAGGGTGCTTGTGGTTACGTTTGAAATGGTGTCTTCCCTTTTCTTTTTCTAATTACTGCTAAAATGGAAATTAGAGGCTCATTGAAAAAAAGTCCATCTACCAAGATTATGCCAAAAATCAGAGAAGGTACCTACATATGCATACAATTCACTACTGTTACCTGCTGAATTAAGCACTAGTGGCAGTAAAACACCAAAAACCTATAACTAACAGTAGTGTAGAACTTGAGACCATTGTGCTTGGTCTTGTCTCGGCCTCAGTCCAAGAGGACTCAGGATTTTATCTTGAGACAGGTCAAGACCCCAACTGTGAGGATATCACTAAATTGCCGGTGTATCATCTGATATATTTGTTAACATCATTAATGTGATTTGATGTGAAACTCGCTGCTTAAAATGTAATCTGATTTCTAATTCTTTTGTTACTCAAAATCAATGCGGGATAGTCTCAAAAAATTTGAATGCCAAAAATGCATACAAATGCCCTCAAATTCAAGATATTATTGCAAAAAAGTACTTGTATGAGATCTTGTTTTTTTATATTATAACATAGGATATAATTAAGCAATAGCTGTTTTCACGAATGTGTGCACAATTGCAAACTTGATATTGATTTTATACAACTTTCATTAAACAATAAGTTAATATTATTGGACATACATTTTAGACACAAGTTTTTGCTATTTCGGCAATGAAAATAGTTCCAAACAAATCCATAGCAGAACTGTTGTGTATTTCCCAGCAATGTTGTCAGTGATTCTGCATTCCAGATGGAGGTAGGGAGATTGTTTCACCAGCAAGGAACAGTGAACGAAAATGTTCTGCAGTAATTGTAATTATACCAATTTAGATGCAACTTCTGTGCCACCTCTGAAACACAAAGATGAAGGTATTGTTAGTGATTTGATTCTACAGTGTCTTATTATTCTAATTGTATTTATCGATTAAATATAAGACATTTCTCAGACAGTAGATATGGATCTTTTAGAGGAATTTGAGGTCTTGGTCTAGACTCTGTCTCGCTTTGCCTTGGTCTTGTCTTGTCTCAAAACACTCTGGTCTTGGTCTTGTCTATTCTCAACCCCAACAAAGTCTTGGTTTTGTATTGGTCTCAACACACTTTGGTCTTGGTCTTGTCTTGGTCTCAACACCGTTTGGTCTTGGTCTTGTCTTGGTCTCAACACACTCTGGTCTTGGTCTTGTCTTGGTCTCAACCCCACAAAGTCTTGGTCTTGTCTGATCTCAACCTCACAAAGTCTTGGTCTTGTCTAGGTCTCAACTCCACAAAGTCTTGGTCTTGTCTTGGTCTCAACACACTCTGGTCTTGGTCTGGTCTTGGTTTCAACCCCACAAAGTTTTGGTCTTGTCTTGATCTCAACACACTCTCGGTCTTGTCTTGTCTCAACACACTCTGGTCTTGGTCTTGTCTAGGTCTCAACCCCACAAAGTCTTGGTCTTGTCTTGGTCTCAACACACTCTGGTCTTGGTCTTGCCTTGGTCTCAACACTCTCTAGTCTTGGTCTTGTCTAGGTCTCAACAGCACAAAGTCTTGGTCTCAATACACTCTAGTCTTGGTCTTGTCTAGGTCTCAACCCCACAAATTCTTGGTCTTGTCTAGGTCTCAAACCCACAAATCTTGGTCTTCCCTTGGTCTCAACACACTCTGTTCTTGGTTTTGTCTTGTTCTCAACCCCACAAAGTCTTGGTCTTGCCTTGGTCTCAACACCACAAAGTCTTGGTCTTGTCTTGGTCTTAACACACTCTGGTCTTAATTTTGTCTTGGTCTCAACACACTCTGGTCATGGTCTCAACTTGGTCTCGGTTAAGGTGGTCTTGACTACAACACTAACTAACAGTATATTGACAATATACTGATGAAACATTAAACCGAGGTCCTGACTCTCTGTGGTCATAAAAAATAATTTTACGATGTCCTTCGAAAAAGAGTCCTGGCCATCCTGGCCTCTGTTCATCATCATGGCCTCCTAATCATCCCCATATATACTGATTAGCTATATCACTCTGTCTTCTCTCCACTAATAAGCTGGTGCACTATGGCTGCCTTCACATTAACCAGGTGGATGCAGCACATGGTGGTGATGGAAAAAAGAGAAAAGCGCTGTATAATTATACCTGGTATTTTGCACAAAAATTATAATATCGTGGCAAAATATTGATTAATAATGACTTATTTTCATGTGGTTCCATGCACAATACTATGTATGTTTGTATCATATAACTAGCTCCATATGTTTGGCGTTTCTGACATAGTAAACTTTCTCTGTAGCTCACCTGGTACTTGTAATGCAGAGCGCTTGGGTTTGAGTCCCATGCCGCAAAAAAATGAGTCATGAGAAAAGAGCTCAAATACTTGGCATGGTTGTTTGCTTCAGCAAAAGCATTTTTATCTCACCTTTGCTTTAGTTAACACTGTCAGTTAGGGTTTAGTGTAGGTGGTGCATTATGATTTTTAAACGCGATTAACCTTTTACTGTGCATTTAATTTCCGAACTGCTGTGTTAGATTCAACTACCAACATAATAAAATGTTGTCATTTTTACGTTCATCTGTTTCACATAAAACTGAACGCACTTTTAGTGCCGGTCACTGGACAGGTCACTTTGAAAGAGTCACAAAACGTACAAGAAAGCAACGTAAAATCAATTTGAATAAATGTTGCAGAAGGCACATTTTTTCCAATGAACCTGGGTTGTCAAATAGAGTACCTAATGTGCTTATCACACAGCTTTTTAAATTTTTTTTACAAATATTATTTTGATTCTGAATTATTCTACTAAGCTTCATTCTGAGCATTCAAGTAAATATGTAAGACTGCATTTCAGAGACAAACTCTTATTTTTCTTTAAGTTGCTGGCAGTGTTTACACAATCAACTTGCGATGTGCACAACAATTTTCAATCAGTCAAGCATTTGAATGGACGCAAGGTCACATACACACTAATATGAAACGCACCAACTACATTGTAAGAAATGTTCTATCATTATTTCTCTCTCATATGCAGTATACAGCAGTGCACACTGGGTGAGATATGTCTCATAATGCAATTTGATTTGACCTTCCATTTCCTGCTTGATTCATTATTTGATTGGGCTGTCAAGAGGTAAGACATTTTTCATTCAAAAGTGGATTTTTTTATGTTTTTATTTTCAAGATGGATGAGATTTTCAGTATAGAGCCTTTTAGTCTTTAGTCCTAAAACCTGTAATGTTAAAGTTGCTAAATGTAGCTAATTAAGGACTACAACTACCACAAAGTTTTACGTTTATGTGCTAGACTAATCAAACAACATTTGTTCTTTTAGCAACTTGTTAGCAAATTGTATTTTTAAAGCACAAAACAGGAAATACTCTCGAAGTAATATGAACCATAGACACATTTTGTGCATAAATCACTCATTCATCACAAATTCTAAAACCCATTAGCTTCTCCTGAGGGAGTCCATGGTGAATTAGCATTTCGGGTTAGCCTACAAATTGACATCATGACAGAACAGCTCTATTAGACATGCAACATAATGAGGTCATATATGACAATGCAATGTTTCTCTTTGCATAATATGTACTATGTAATATTTTTTATAAATAAATCAACATTAAGCAGTGTGCTAGTATTCAATTCCGTACAGCAACGGTGAGTCAGTGGCTTAATCTGTGACTCTCTGATTGTGAGTGAAAAAGAGGAGGCACAAATCCTCCTGAACATGTAAACATCCCTCTTATCTCCTTCAGTTACGCTGCCTCTAATGACAAAAGCTGAACTTGTGACTGTCTGAAAATCATAATCATAAAGTAAACAACCAGCATTCAGAGCATGGAACAGGCTTTACTCCCACAGAATTCGTCAACCTGCATTCAAACCTGCCCCATTTATGAGTGAAAAACGCTAATCTTCAATAGCATTTCAGCCGCTTTTGTGGTGCAAAGATAATTTATGGATTTTTTTTTTTTAATCATGATTCACAAACGCTGCAACTCTAGAGACCAGGTTTATGTCTTCAAAAGGAGGTGAACAAAAGACGAGAGCGAACGCGCCGAGGGAACCCTGTCAACCCCACAGACTCTCTCAGCATCAGCACCAATCGCACAATTCACCCAAATGTGTTTACTAACAAAGGGTACCCACTGCGTTCATATTTGCTCTCCCTGCAAGTCTGGTTGGTCTGGTGAGGAAAAAGGCAGCAGCTTCTTCCATTAACCAAGCATTGTAATCGGATTAGAGCTTAAAGAAATGTAAGATGGCAGACCATCTTCCTTTAGACTCCTCTGGCTATGGAGATTGTCGCTGGTGAGCGGATTATGGTTTGTAGAAGATGAAAGCAATTATTTAATGTCTGCGGGAGTCAAAAGTGTAATGGGAACAAGTTAGTGCAATGCGTCGGAATGCCTGCGCTGTAAGCAACGTTGTCAGCCTAGTAAAGACTGTGACAGGTTTGCATATATAACTAACTAATGAAGTATATATTTCATTTAAGTGATTGCAGGGAATTGCATTTCCATTTCTCAAAGCAGATGACAACTAAAAGGCAGTTTTAACAGTTTTAACTGAGATAAAGTGCAAGAAAAAAATAAAAACACTGAATTACAGACATTAAAGCAAAATGTGCAGCCGTCCACGGTCACCTCTATTCTCAGGGAAAGTTTGTCAATGTGATTCATACTGAGGATAAACAATATCACATGATGACACACTTCCAAGAGATAAGATGATATCTTGCAGTAAATTTATTGGTAATTACGAAAAACACGCATGGAAATTCAGAATGTGGCGGGACATAAATCGCAGTGCATTTTTGGATGGGAGCCCAGGTTCCGCTTTTAATCTCACATTTGATTTATATTTCATGATGAATTGGTACAGTAGAAGGCACCTGAGAACAAAAAGGGTTTTCTCTCCAGAAAGATGTCGGCAATAAGCCCCAACTCATCTGGAAAAGCTTGTTCTGGCAATCTACATCTGATTTGTCTTTAAAAAAAAGATGTTATCAAATTCACATCAGAGCGGCCTGTGCATGGTCTTGTCATGGGAGAGTGAAACGCAGGAACAATGAGCCCATCAATTCTCTTAATTAATCTAAACTGGGGATTAGTTAGAGGCACTGCTTTTTTCAACCCATAAACCTCCCATCTCCTGGAGCTTTTGCAGCCAGAGCTTTTCACCTTCTCACAACACATGAAATCTCACCTTTTCATTTGCCTTTTTGCCTTTATTTTTTAAGAACTGCATGATGAACTTAGAGGAACCACATCAGTTTTCTTATTATGTCCTCCTGTCCTTCCGCAATAATGAGTTGAAAGACATGTCCCTAGTGTCATTGAAGTCGCCCAAACTTTAGTTCCTGATGATTCGTGGTGTTACTCCCTTGCTGCACTTTGCCAAGGTTGCACTATATCTGGTGCCGAATGACAAATCGCTGGCCTTCTCTGCGCCTCCTCTCCTCAGGGGAGAGGGACTCAGTGTGATTGCTCTCTGCTTTTAGTTCTCTGGGACATTGTTTCAAATTAAAATGGTACAGAATAGGGGTTCTTCATGTAGAGGTAGAATATGTCACCACTACCAACCTTCTGAGTTTTCATGGCTACTACAGTTCTTATGTGCCAAAAACAGTCCCCCATCTTTGCACTGCAGTGGCATAAGATTCATGTAGATTTACACACTGTTCAGAGGTGGCAAGAATGCAATAACAATAGCATACATAATGTTATGAGATATTTTTTAAAATAAAAAATGTTCAATAGAGAAATATAAAATGATGGAGTAACTTTTTTTTTTTTTTTTTTTTTTTACATAATGTACTTACTATAGTAATAACAGTAAATTAAGCATAATTACATGCAACTAACCCTCAACCAAACCCTAATCCTACCCTAACCTTATATTAAGTTGTTAATTAAAGGTGCTGTATGTAAGTTTTTGACTGAACTAAAGCATAAAAATACCATAATATATCTGCAGATATTTTGTTCACATGCTTGTTTCTCAAAAAGCAAGTTTTAAAGTACTTTGAAATGTGTGTTCCTTGTCAGAATGTCTGTTTTTGTTTTGGTCTGTGTGATAGCACATGTTGCCAATTTACCCAACAGTATTTCGACACCACAGGTTGCCAGTTGGCAGAAAAGCTGCATATAGCTGCCATGGAAGCCAGCGAACATACTGGGTCAGAGATCACAGATTCTACCCGACCTAAAAAGCCTCAGAATTCATCTAAGATCTCTATGAACTGAGGCACATTAAAACTTGGATAAATCAAGAGTGTTTAAGTCTCCTCGTCTACCATTGTCAATTGTGCTCATTCCTATTGTGTGTCCTCAAACTGGTAACCCAGTTTCGAGTCTTTCTGAGGAGGAGGGGGCGGGGCAAACTATATTTTGAATTTGGACTGCAGTACCCATTTCAACCACTAGCTGTCATTCGCACATACTGAACCTTTAATGTTACTAAGTACTTCAATATATAATTGCACTGTAACAATGACACCTTAAAGTGTAACCAATGATGGTAAAAACTATACTTTTAAATATTAAACTAAAACCAATCGTAATGTCAAGTCATTGTCTTAATGAGAGAGTCATTGATTGATTGATTGATTGATTAATTGATTGATTGATTTATTGATTGATTGATTGATTGATTCATTCATTCATTCATTCATTCATTCATTCATTCATTCATTCATTCATTCATTCATTCATTCATTCATTCATTCATTCATTCATTCATTCATTCATTCATTAACAAAGCAAGTGTATTTATATGGGTCATTGAATCATTGACTCTCCCGATTTGTTCAAAGCCGCAGATTTGTTCATCAACGAAACACTGCTGTGTTGAAAATACTTTCATTCTTTATTATTTATTTTTAAATGTAATCTTTATTTAACCAGGAGAGAACCACACTGAGATTAAAAATCTTTTTTAGAGGAGTGTCCTAGCAAAGATAGACAGCCCAGATATACAAATACACATATCAAACACTACAGCCTTTTAAAGTGTTGCTTGGAGACGCACAACAGTTCTGCTGTAGCTTTCATTGGAACTATTATGTTAAAAACAGATCAAACTATACTGACACTAGCCTACTGTGTTTAAAACTGTTGTATAAATGCTCATATAATTTATCAACAACATTAAAAACAAAAACTCACACGTTTTTTTAAATTTTTTTTATTGAAGAGAGTTTGAGTCTTAAACCGATCTCTGAGCACAGTCTATATTTGTTCTTCATACTAGTAAGTGCTAAAACCCTACTATTATGAAGGGACATACATTGTCTAGAATGGCAGTAATGTAACGCAATTAGCTAAGGTGGCTTACTCTGCATGCAACCTATGCACGCTGCCTGTGTGAATGCAGTCAGATTCAATGCAAAAGATGAGATCATTTGATTGGATGTCATGTATTTGAAATTTGACCTTTTACAGCACTACAATTTTTCTGTTTTGAGAACAAAGGAAACAGGTACAGGAACTAAAACTAAACTAAACCAGAACATACATATGACAAATACTTCTATTGAGTCAATTAGTTAATCCTAAAACAAAATAAATGTCTCAAATCACTTGTTTCTAAGGAAACTGATAATATGTTTTTGCATCTACATGTCCTTCTCAAAATATTAGCATATTGTGATAAAAGTTCATTATTTTCCATAATATAATGATACAAATTTAACTTTCATATATTTTAGATTCATTGCATACTAACTGAAATATGTCAGGTCTTTTATTGTTTTAATACTGATGATTTTGGCATACAGCTCATGAAAACCCAAAATTCTCAAAATCTCAAAAATTTACATATCATGAAAAGGTTCTCTAAACGAGCTATTAACCTAATCATCTGAATCAACTAATGAACTCTAAACACCTGCAAAAGATTCCTGAGGCTTTTAAAAACTCCCAGCCTGGTTCATTACTCAAAACCGCAATCATGGGTAAGACTGCCGACCTGACTGCTGTCCAGAAGGCCATCATTGACACCCTCAAGCGAGAGGGTAAGACACAGAAAGACATTTCTAACGAATAGGCTGTTCCCAGAGTGCTGTATCAAGGCACCTCAGTGGAAAGTCTGTGGGAAGGAAAAAGTGTGGCAAAAACGCTGCACAACGAGAAGAGGTGACCGGACCCTGAGGAAGATTGTGGAGAAGGACCGAATCCAGACCTTGGGGGACCTGCGGAAGCAGTGGACTGAGTCTGGAGTAGAAACATCCAGAGCCACCGTGCACAGGCGTGTTCAGGAAATGGGCTACAGGTGCCGCATTCCCCAGGTCAAGCCACTTTTGAACCAGAAACAGTGGCAGAAGCGCCTGACCTGGGCTACAGAGAAGCAGCACTGGACTGTCGCTCAAATTTTGTATGTCATTCGAAATCAAAGTGCCAGAGTCTGGAGGAAGACTGGGGAGAAGGAAATGCCAAAATGCCTGAAGTCCAGTGTCAAGTACCCACAGTCAGTGATGGTCTGGGGTGCCATGTCAGCTGCTGGTGTTGGTCCACTGTGTTTTATCAAGGGCAGGGTCAATGCAGCTAGCTATCAGGAGATTTTGGAGCACTTCATGCTTCCATCTAATGAAAAGCTTTATGAGATGAAGATTTTGTTTTTCAGCACGACCTGGCACCTGCTCACAGTGCCAAAACCACTGGTAAATGGTTTACTGACCATGGTATTACTGTGCTCAATTGGCCTGCCAACTCTCCTGACCTGAACCCCATAGAGAATCTGTGGGATATTGTGAAGAGAAAGTCTGAGTTGAGACGCAAGACCCAACACTCTGGATGAGCTTAAGGCCGCTATCGAAGCATCCTGGGCCTCCATAACACCTCAGCAGTGCCACAGGCTGATTGCCTCCATGCCACGCCGCATTGAAGCAGTCATTTTTGCAAAAGGATTCCCCACCAAGTATTGAGTGCATAACTGAACATAATTATTTGAAGGTTGACTTTTTTTAAAAAAATGTTTTAACACTTTTCTTTTATTGGTCGGATGAAATATGCTAATTTTTTTTAATTTTGGGTTTTCAAATCAGTATTAAAACAATAAAAGACCTGAAATATTTAATTTGGTGTGCAATGAATCTAAAATATATGAAAGTTTAATTTTTATTATTACATTATGGAAATTTATGAACTTTTATCACAATATGCTAATTTTTTTTAGAAGGACCTGTATTTGAGATTTCAAATCGAATGTTTTATCTTTATAATGTTTAGAATAATTTTGAATGCAAACTTGTTGATTAATCATGACTTATGCTGTCAGTGAATATGACCCTTAATATCAATGATCACTATGAACTGTCATTTCATAATCTTCATGACTTTTCATTTTGGTGCATGCACTGCTCCTTTAATAAGCTCATAAACATCTTGAGGTCAATTGTTTTTAATTTGTTTGTTTCAAGTAGCACACGGACTGTCAATGTACAATAGACCTTTGTAGCTGTCAAATAAATTGATTGGCATACAGTACACATTCTCATTGAAGATAGTTAACTGAAGGGCCATTAAATGCAAATGAAGTGACGAGATAATCTGAGGACATTTGTTCTGTTGATTGTTTGCAGGGGAAAAAACAACAGACCTCATCATGACTTGTTTATAAAAGCAATAATGCAACTGAATGAGGACGAAGAGAATGTGACCCAGCAAACAAAATTAGGATAATTACAAACCAAACACAATGAAGAATGACTATAGCTCCCATGCATAATCCCTCATAAATTCCGTTGGGGAAAAAAAGAATTAGTAGTCAGTCCTCATTATTGCTTCAGAAAGACATTTAGGATGAGCTAAGCTATTAATTTGAATCGTAAAGTATCTTTATGAAGGTGGAAAATCACGCTATAGATCCATTTATTCGGCTTCTATTTATCCTGGCCATTGAGTAATGCGTAATATAATTAGTTCCTCCTGTACCATAGTCATTATTGGCAGAACATTGCGAGACACATGGACAACCTCAGCTGTGCAGTCTCTAAAGTCTAAGATTCATCTTACTGATAGCGTGATTACATCAGGAAATGATTTACAATTCACCGTCTGCGCTGCTTATTTTCTGCCAATTAACGGTGAGGGAATATCAGAATGCAAGAGGGCGAGTCTGAGAGGAGATTAACACAGCTCTGATTTTCACACAGGAGAGAGACAAGTGAAGGTAATGCTCGACTCCTCAACTCGCTCTCTCAAAACTCTAAAACAGACATTGGCTGGAAGACAATAAAGTTTTGCAGAGATGCTTAAAGTTTAATGCGGCGGTGGCATGTGGCACCATCTATTTGCATCGAGCCTCTCCCGACGGCTCCCAGGGCGTCTGGGCCGAGCCGCTTGGCACCGCACTGAAAGAGCATAAGAAAATATAGCTGCAATTACAAAAAAGTGGGCGCTGACGATATCATCACTCCTCAGGAATTCTTTCTCATTCCCCCATCTAGCGAACACGGCCTCTCTGCGGTAATCCTGTATTAATGTGGTCGAGTTCACTCAGAGTATCAGTGCTGGCTAAGTACGGAGGATTTTCACACTCCCAAACTCTCTGTAACAACAGCGTCGTGATAATGAAGCTTATGGGATGAACTTCTAAAAAAAAAAAAGACAAAAAAGGGATGAACCAGCATGCCATTTTATAATTGGCCTTGTGGGTTTGTCCTGTCTCATCTCGCTGTGATGTGGCACTGGCTAAACGAATATGATATTCCACAATTAAGAACATCACAAGCTGTTTATCTTCTCACTTGTGGGCTGACTTGTCATCCATTTCATCATTTAGGGTTTGTCACTTTTATTCCTCCTCTTTTCAATTTTTTATTTCTCATATCTTCTTCTCAAAAGACCTTTAGGGCATCATATTTTCAGTCGTTAATTTAGCACAGATGAATTGGAAATCGGAATGAAAAGGTGTGCGTGTGAACGGACGAGAAACGATTAATTCATTGTCCATCTTTTCCTAAACAGCCGCATAACAATTATGTCGTGGAATTAATCACTTTGCGCACAGTGGGAAACCTTTGATAATTTGTGTATGAAAAGTCAGAAATGAGGATTCGCAAAAATAAATTAACACCGTTTGACCTCAATCTTCTTAACTTCAATCTAGTTAGTCAGTGCTTTAATCACTGTAATTAATTGGCTGCCTGGTTTATTCATATCAAGGATAATGCTCTTATTTTTTTTAGCCAGTCAGCACAGTATATCTCTCATTTTAGTGACACCGAGCAAGGATGTGAAAGCGTGTGAATAATACTAGCAGATAATACAAGCGTAACCCTTTGTGATTATGGAGGAATGGGTAAGCGACTCTGGTGGTGGTGGCCGTCATCTTCTGTCCTTTTCTTAAATTGGTCATGGATACTGCTAAAGTGAGAGGTTTAAAGGCATTCATTTAAAAATCACTTTCATAAAATGAAATGAAATCTTATCAACATATTTACCTGAACAAGTAGAGTAGTTAAAAGGGTGCAGTGAAGCAGTCAAACAAATGAAAGTGAGCCTGCATCTGGATTTAAATGAAATCGTGAGCAGAGGTACAACGAGCAAAAAGGTTGTGGCCATTATTATAGTCCTAAAATTTGACAGCTGACTGCAAACTGGCATTCAGATCTGCCTCCAGTTAGTTAGCAAACGCCCAACTTCCTACGATCCAATCAATTCCCGAAGGACGAAGTCAAATCCCACCCTACATTTTTCTAATTTCAAACTTTTTTTTTTTCTAATTTCACGGTTATGCTGCATTGACATGGATGAAGATGAAGATAAAGTGTTCAAACGGTATGCAAGCAAACACAACCATATGCAAACAAGACCTAACAAATACGAGAACACACAAGAACACACACACCTTAAGAAGTCGTAGAAGCGAAGTCGGAGGAAGGACAGAGCTTGATGGAGCTGTGGGGTGGAGGCATGCGATGTCTGACCCAGGTGGAGCTGACGGTCCGAGGGAGCCTGGTGAAGCCTAATGCCCGATGGTCACTGCTGGAACCGAGGGAGGAAGTAGCGTAGGTGCAGGTGCCAGGATGACGGGTCGAGGTGGAAAAGAACATTCTGAGGCCGGAGGCGGCGCCACGGGCACCTCACGCCCAGGAGGAAGTGGATCCCAGCAATCCTGAGGTGTAGCCACGCCACTGAGAGGAGGCTGAGGTGGTACTGAGGGGCTGATGGGAGACAATGATGACTGGGGTTGCAGGAATGGCGAGGACTGGAGAGGAAAGAGAAATCCATTATAGCAGTTTGGAGAGGAGTTGGGAGAGGGAGGCTGGAAGGGCCAACAGGTCTGATAAAGACAATTCAGATTCAGGCGGAATCAAATATATCTAAATGGATATCGCTGAGTTAATCACTTCTGGGTCCGGTCTTATGTCACAGTTATGCTGCATGAACTCTCAAGAAGATGAAGATAAAGAGTTCAAACATTATTTAATAATATCCACGGGGTAAATCCACATGAAGAACACAACCATATGTAAATGAGACCTGACAAAGACAAGGAGAAAACACAAGAACTTATATACAAATGAAAACTATGACGATTAAACACACACACCTGAACTGAGTGACTAAATCAAATCTGTAACTATGAGAAAATATAATATTTTTGTTACTCATAATCAATGTCTATCAATAGTTTGTTTGATTACATAATTAGCAGTGCCTTTTTTTTCTTGTGAATCAAAATTATTATTTATATTATTATGCTAACACTTTATTGTAGGGTTCAATTCTCGCTTTTAACTAGTTGCTTATTATCATGCTGTTTATTAGTACTTATAAAGCTCATATTAATGCCTTATTCTGCTTGAATAAATAAGCTGTAAATTATAGTTTATTGAGGCAAAAGTTGTAGTTAAGAGTGAATATGTGTTCCCCATACTAAAGTGTTAACCTCACTAATATGTTTATTAAATTGTTTTTTAATGCATGTGTAGAATTTTTTTTAAATCTTTTTTTGTCATCAAAGCCACTAAAAAAGGATGGTGACTGTTGTCCTAAAATCTAATGAAAAAAAAAAAAAAAAGTCCTCAAATAAACAACAATTAAAAAAGCCACTTCATGGCTGATTTAACATTTGCTATTTTGCAATAACACATCCAAGGTCAAAGAGGGACTGGCCCTACTTTAGCTGTGAACTCCATTAAGGTTTTGGGCCAGACCATTGATCTGAGCGTTTCTTTATTGATGAGTGGATGATCTGGTGCTTCTATGCTCTTTTACCCTGAGCGCTATGATTGATTTTACCTGTATTCTCTCATAGACAGCGATCAATGCTCACAGCTGATGAGGCTGGGATTACAGGACTGCCCCAGAAAAGCTGCACATTCAGTTACCTCCCTTTCATTTTTGACCATTTTACTTGTTTTGTGCATTTTGTCCACTTTTCTTTTGCAGCATGTGACACCCTGGACCTCTTAGGAAAAAATGAAGTGTTGGTGAAGGAGAAAATTACTTTGCAGAGATTGCTTATTGTCTTCCTTTGAATTGACAAAGTGCAATGTCAAATGGGAGGACAAGTCTCTCAAGAGAAGTGAATCTGTCATTGCAGCTGGACGAGTTGAAAGACTACATCGTGTCTAGCCACAACACAATATGTGGAATGAGCTCAGACAACCATAAAAAGCTTGAAAATAGGCGACACAAATGTATATTTATGGTCTGCCTATGCATGGGTCCATTTTTCACTTCATAAATGCCAATGCACTGACAAACATCAAGACTCTCAGAATTATAAATATGACATTGCGAGTGCTCTAATAAACAATAAGCTGTTTAAGTTACATCTTCAATGCCAAAGGAAAGAGGTTTTCCATCTTCTTCCTGTTCTGTTTGTCATTCGGCCTTTGAACGTTTAGTGTCAAGCTGAGAAGCACGCCGAAATGGAGCACATATCACTGTTGCATACGTCCTGTAAAAGCTCTTAAGCTAGCGTCACGTTGAAACTCCATGCTATTTGAGAGTTAATCCTGCTCTGAATGCCTACTGTTATATCCCTGTGTCCCATGAAAGGATTTATTTTATTTTTTTCATCAGGGGAAAGTGAAAAAGTCAGCTAAGTATATTTTTTCAATTAGTCGATTACAAAATTAGAGAATTTCCGAAACAAAGCAAACGTACAGCAGGGTCAGCGACAAATAAGAATATTTGTCAATATTTTTAAGAGAGTTATTGACCTAGGCTGCATTTCTCAAAAGCATTGTGAGCTAAGTTGCTCGTAAACACAATTGGTGGCAATGGTTCTGCTTAGATTTGCTATGCTTTTGGGAAACACAGCTCTGGTTTAATTTTTTGTTTCTTTCTGCATGTTTCAACATTTTAGTTGCACCACATGACTCAACTTATTTTGAAATATATATTTATAAAATGTTTTGCAGCTTATTTTCCCTATATAATAATAAAACGGGTAACACTTTATAATAACTGCATGCTATGAATCCTTAGTTAAGCATTAATAAATTGTCAATTCATCATTTATAGAGCATTAATAGACATTACTAAGCAGTTTATGAATAGAGCTGTAAATGCTTTGTTCTTGATTTATAAGCATATAAATAATGTGTATATACAATTACCACATCGATCCTATCAGCACGAGAGAAAGCCTATATGCCCAACTCGCCTACATTCCTCAACAGTTTTCAGCATCCCTCCGCCTCCTTGACTCCTCATCTTGGCTTGTTCCTACCACAGCCAGGAATATGGGGGAAGTACTCTGGGTTAGGGCCAAATGCCGAGCTCGGAGCCCTCTCTTCGGACAGCACACCAAATAAGCATCCCTTTTATTCTCTCTGACTTATTTGTAAGTGTGAACTCGTGAAATTATAGAAGGGCAGTTGTGTCAGCCTGATCAACAAAATTACATGTATTTTGTTGTGAACAATTTAATAGATCTGCAATAAATTGGTCGTTGACCCAGCTATGTTCCCATAGATCATAGTTTTGACTTAACTTGAATGAATAATTAGCCTTTACACAGAAGCTAATATTCATTTTATGCACAAAGCTATTTTGTCTATAATGAGTCATTTTGCACAGCTGAACCAGTGAGGAAATATGGTGCAATAAACATTAATACCTCATGTTTTCTCTTTCGGCAGAAATCCTTGTTGACCACAGAATGTTCCCTGGAGTTAGGGCAAGAGATGCCCATAAGAGATAGTTTGTCACCGTGAGGAATAGGCTAGCTAATGAGCCTTCTCATAATCCTTTGGCTTGGGACTAATGGGGCATTTAAGGGAAGACAATGCATCTTGCCGCATACAGCCCAGCCTTTCTGTCTCATCCTCATTTGTGAGAAGTCATGTAAAAGTCACTGTGCAATTAGCAGCCGTAACAATGAGCGGCGGTGCTCCGTTAAGGTATTTACTAGCTTCAGTGGACATGGAAATTTAACAGTCACGCTGTCAGAGAGAAGAACGACAAGGGCCTTTAATTTTTCCGAAGAGGTCCTTAAATGCATGAATTTTTCATTTCCTTTACTTTACATATTGTGACAGTTATGTTTTATTCATATCAAGATTATGAGCTCAATGTCGACTAATTTAAAACTCCTTTCTTCATAATGTACATTATGAAGGGAACATGGAAAAGTAATCGGCCTCAGGAATCCATTACACCGAAGCCCGCTAATCTCCCGGCCATAACGTAACAATAATGCCATTCGTATTCTAAGTCCCATGGACCCGAGCGAGAGACGATTCGTCCTCCTGGCGGAATTCCAACACGACCTCTCGGCATTTCTCATCCCGACTCTTCTCTTGTGACTTTGCCGTGAAATTTGCTCTCTTCAAACCTAACTAATAATAATAGTCCAGAAGTCATGTTTCATCCAACTGCATTTGTCTTGTCTTGAGAGCTTTGGGTTCCAGTGGGCCTCGTTGTTGGCCAGTGGCCCAGAAAAATCATATCCATCCTCATATACTATCAAAGATGGAAGAAACTCTTACTCTGAAGAGAATCTTCTACCCCCTGCTGTTAAAAGCAGCGAAACTCTCCACTTTTTGGTGCAATACCGTGACCTCATCAAGGCAGTTCGCTCCTGTATGTGTGTTTAATGAATATTTATGCCTGGCTACAATCACATCGTGAGAATTGCTGTGGGCTCTGCCACCGCTAAGCTTGGTTGATCACGTAGACCACAAGCCATCATTTTCATACCTTTTGTCTCGCACCTGCTGTGCTCGCGAGTGCCAGCTATTCCGTCTCCTCGCTGTGTCATGTGAAAGTCACTTGAAACTGACATCGGGTTCAGCTGTAAATGTGTTCGTAATCAAGGTGGATTGCTTTTGTTTGCCGTCTCACGAGGTTGATTGATTTCGGTCTTCTGTGTTTTTATCGTAAGACATGCACATCCTCCCTGGTGCGACGGTTTTAAATTACACTGAATTTTTAACAGGTAATCAACACACATCGGTACATGTAGTTTATGCATAGTGCTGTTAGAATGTGTCAAATGCGTAATTCCAGCAGGGCCGGAGTAAAAGGAATTATGTTTAATTAGATATAGAGCTGGCACCAAGTGGGAGGTGAGACCACTGGTGGATAGTCCCTCTGTCTCTTTCGTCATGTTGGGTGATAATGAGACCCATGGTATTTCATGTTCCATAAAGGTCATTGAAGTTTAATTTGGACATTTCACCACAAATTCAGTGGTGAATCAGGGGGTCTGAAAGACACTCAATTTCAGCTCTCCCATTCCCGGGAA
Source organism: Gobiocypris rarus (assembly GCA_023029165.1). Lineage (NCBI taxonomy): Eukaryota > Metazoa > Chordata > Actinopteri > Cypriniformes > Gobionidae > Gobiocypris > Gobiocypris rarus. Next base: position 33,116,598 of record CM040917.1, read on the forward strand.
AATTAACTAAATGTAATACCTGAAGAAAGGGATTCCAGCAGGGGGTAGTTTTCTGCAATTATCTGTGCAACTGAAATTAGATATTTATTTTCAAATATCTCGCTGTATATTTTAGTGGTCTTCAAAATGGTGGGTACAGGCTCTATATACTTTAAATATTTTAGTATCTCAAGTGTGACTAACAATTAGAAATTATAATTTTTTTTTGTAGTTTTATCTTTTAATGTCAAGACATCAATCTGCATTGTCAGTCTCATCTAGAAACAGATCAGAAAGATACACATACCTCCAGAAAAACTTAAAGTCACAATGTAACATACACTTTAAAAAACACTGGGTTAGAAACAACCCAATTTGTTTCAAAAGACTTGGATTTATCTTTTGGTTATTGAATGCATGGAGCTTATGGTCAATTGTAAGAAAGAGGTGGGGGTTTTGCAGACTAAGGGTGCGTTTACATGTCAATGATGTTCTAAATGCGGGAACGTTTTTCCTTTGTGTTTTCGCGTACAGGCAACAATGCTGTCAAAATGATCCCGTTCACATGGTTCTGTGAAAGTGACAAAAAACACTGTATTCTGCTGCCAGGCCAGTAGTTGGCGATGTCACTTTGTAAAGAAATACAAAGTGACTGAACACGTAATACGCAATTAGAGGAAGGCAGCTGGTCACTATAGACTGAACACGTAATACGCATGTGCATGATGTCACTGTTTTCACAATTTGCGATGATAACAGTATCGTTTTCAAGAACTTGCACTTTGAAACCCATTTTTAAAGGTTTGTGCTGTAAGGACCCAAAACGCAGTTGTCGTGTAAATAAATGTCCAAAACGCATACAAAGTTGTTCGTTTTTAGTTGAAAGCGGTGTTGTGTAAATGGCCCCTGAATGGCTGGAGAAATCTGGAATACGTTACCAGAGAGTGGTTTCTTTACTGTTACCCTATATTTATACAGAACATTTTATAACACACCTCTCCATGAGATGACTGTTTTTATCTTATTTTGACTTTAAATAAAATGCAACCTTTTTTACTTTTCTAGTGTCTAATGACAATTCTGAAAGAAAACGTGAGGGGAATCTTCTGTTCCTATAGTAACGAGTGCAACTTTTACACATGTCTGATGAAAGATAAACAGCACATTCTTATTTCAGTGTTGTTGTTAACACTGCGTTTTTTTAAGCAGACAGTTTGCTTCATACATTCAGTTTAACAGGATTAACACAGCAAGTCAAAGAGGGCAAGGTTTCATCTGAGCTGCATGCAAATGCATTTTAAACTCTTAGGCCTATTATGTTCTTGCTTCATCTATGCAATAAGTAAATATGAAGATACATAAAGCTCTCCATAATTCTCAATTAAATCTCAATCAAAAACCAAATTTCTCCTTGTGGCTCATTGACTTAGTATTTTTATGAGCGTCCCTTCTCAAGACCTCTTGGTGAGGACCAATTAGAGGAAGGCAGCTGGTCACTGGCTGTTTGGACATTGTGCTTGAATTGTTTGGAACATTTAGGGCTATTATGTTCTTAAGAGGAAACACTGTTCCACAATTATTTTCATTAAGAAGTAAAAAGGGATTTTAAAATATGCCATACTTGCCTCAAAGTGCCTTACTTATATAATGCATGAATGCAAGTGATCTGAAGAGATTGGGGGCACATTAGAAACCGTATTAGCCTAAATCAAGAATATTAATGAGGTGACCATCACTGCTCGGTTAGCAAAGGCTTCTGCTTAAAGTAGATGGATAGTAGGTGGATCTTTACAGAAAAAAACTTTAGTTCAAAGTCTTATTTAAAACATAATTGAGAAATTATAAATACACTTGTATTTAATGGCTCAGAGCATATTCAAAATAGGATAGGCCTTGGGTCATTAATATAAATAGAGCAATTATCTTCTACCTAATTGGTACATTTTGACTTTTTTCAAAGGCCAATACTGGCCAATTGTGCCTGCTGGCCAGGAGAAACCACATACATATGTAATTAGTAAGATTAAGTTCACATATTTGTTCTCGTGATTTTTGATACATGAAGTTTTAAAAATGTTAGTTATTACATATTTTGGTGTTGGCACTGTAATTCTTCAGAAGAAAACTCCTTGGGAACCACCCAGAACACCCTACCAACCAAATAAAGATAAATAAGCAATTTTAACCAGGCCTATTAATGACATACACACATGTTACTAAACTGACCCACACCACCACACCTGTCCCTAACTTTACCCTTAAACTGACCCATACCACGACACCTGTCACTAACTTTCCCCTTAAACTGACCCATACCACCACACCTGTCCCTAACTTTACCCTTAAACTGACCCATACCACCACACCTGTCCCTAACTTTACCCTTAAACTGACCCATACCACCACACCTGTCGCTAACTTTACCCTTAAACCGACCCATACCACCACACCTTTTCCTAACTTTACCCTTAAACTGACCCATACCACGACACCTGTCCCTAACTTTCCCCTTAAACTGACCCATACCACCACACCTGTCCCTAACTTTACCCCTAAACTTACCCATACCACCACATCGGTCCCTAAATCTACCCATAAACCTACCCATACCACCACACCTGTCCCTAACTTTACCCTTAAACTTACCCATACCACCACACCTGTCCCTAACTTTACCCTTAAACTTACCCATACCACCACACCTGTCCCTAACTTTACCCCTTAAACCTACCCATACCACCACACCTGTCCCTAACTTTACCCTTAAACCTACCCATACCACCACACCTGTCCCTAACTTTACCCTTAAACCTACCCATACCACAACACCCATCCCTAACTCTACCAGATAAACTCACCCATACCACCTCACCCGTCCCTGACTTTACCCTTAAACTTACCCATACCACCACACCCGTCCTGACTTTTACCCTTAAACTGACCCATACCACCACACCTGTCCCTAACTTTACCCTTAATCTGACCCATACATCACACCTGTCCCTAACTTTGCCCTTAAACTTACCCATACCACCACACCTGTCCCTAACTTTACCCTTAAACTGACCCATACTGCCACACCTGTCCCTAACTTTGCCCTTAAACTTACCCATACCACCACACCTGTCCCTAACTTTACCCTTAAACTTACCCATACCACCACACCCGTCCCTGACTTTACCCTTAAACTTACCCATACCACCACACCCGTCCCTGACTTTACCCTTAAACTGACCCATACCACCACACCTGTCCCTAACTTTACCCTTAATCTGACCCATACATCACACCTGTCCCTAACTTTGCCCTTAAACTTACCCATACCACCACACCTGTCCCTAACTTTACCCTTAAACTGACCCATACTGCCACACCTGTCCCTAACTTTGCCCTTAAACTCACCCATACCACCACACCTGTCCCTGACTTTACCCCTTAAACTTACCCATACCACCTCACCCGTCCTGACTTTTACCCTTAAACTTACCCATACCACCACACACCCGTCCCTAACTTTACCCTTAAACTGACCCATACATCACACCTGTCCCTAACTTTACCCTTAATCTGACCCATACATCACACCTGTCCCTAACTTTGCCCTTAAACTTACCCATACCACCACACCTGTCCCTAAATTTACCCTTTAACTGACCCATACCAGCACACCTGTCCCTAACTTTGCCCTTAAACTCACCCATACCACCACACCTGTCCCTAACTTTACCCTTAAACTGACCCATACCACCACACCTGTCCCTAACTTTACCCTTTAACTGACCCATACCACCACACCTGTCCCTAACTTTACCCTTAAACTTACCCATACCACCACACCTGTCCCTAACTTTACCCTTTAACTGACCCATACCACCACACCTGTCCCTAAATTTACCCTTAAACTTACCCATACCACCACACCTGTCCCTAACTTTACCCTTAAACTGACCCATACCACCACACCTGTCCCTAACTTTACCCTTTAACTGACCCATACCACCACACCTGTCCCTAACTTTACCCTTAAACTGACCCATACCACCACACCTGTCCCTAACTTTACCCTTAAACTGACCCATACCACCACACCTGTCCCTAACTTTACCCTTAAACTTACCCATACCACCACACCTGTCCCTAACTTTACCCTTTAACTGACCCATACCACCACACCTGTCCCTAAATTTACCCTTAAACTTACCCATACCACCACACCTGTCCCTAACTTTACCCTTAAACTGACCCATACCACCACACCTGTCCCTAACTTTACCCTTTAACTGACCCATACCACCACACCTGTCCCTAACTTTACCCTTAAACTGACCCATACCACCACACCTGTCCCTAACTTTACCCTTAAACTGACCCATACCACCACAAACCTGTATACCTTAACCCGTATTCCACCTTAATGTGAGCAAAATTGTTTTGCAATACAATATGAACACAATAAGTACACTGTACTTTTTTTGATGAAATTACATTGTAGTTAAGGACATTTAAAAATAAATTAAAATAGAGTTATTTTAATTTGTAATAATATTTCACAGTATTGCAGTTCATAATGTTTTTTTTTTTGTTAAGATAAATGCAGCCTTAGTGAGCAAAAAAAACTTTTTTTAACAGTAAAAAAAAAAAATGCTTTTAAATTCTCCTTATCAGAAAGGCCCCTGTTTCAGGCGCATGGATTGACCGACATAAAGAGGATCAATATTTTGAGGTTGAAATGTTGCTTATATGACATACATTTCAGAAAAGTGCTGCTGACATTTCCAAGTTTTACAGCGTACCCACTGAAAGGATAGAACAGAAAATCCCACAGTTATAGGTTTGATTCCAATGTCCCTGCCTGTTTTATTATTTGATGACAATGGATTACTCTGAAGAACTGAGGGAAGAAGAATGAAACTATGAAAGTCTCTCAAACTCTCATATACCTTCTTTACCTCTCAGAGCTGACTAAAGCAGAGAGTGGTCTGTATCAGCAGTAATAACCTTGAACATGTCTCTGGCAGCATTAACAGAGTGCGGTCAGGCTTATTTGCGGCTGAGCCAGCTACTGATTACCTTGTCAAGCAACTCACAATGTGGAGGCTGGTGCTTTGGCAACTTTTAAGGTGTGGGAATGTTCTTGAGACTGGTTTTAAAAATAGCATCGACAGACAAATTGCCACCTTTGTATTCAGGAAATTGTCAGGCAAATGGGCAAGCTTTGTGTGTTCATGTTATAGGCAGTATGTCCATTTATTTATGTTGCTGTACTGTGTTTTTAATGCCTAAATGCTTTTAAATTTTTTAAAGGATCAAATACAAAATTAACTAATTAATCACACATTTTTCTGTAATTAAAACATCAGTTTTTAATATCTTTATATTGTAATAAGTTACTCTCCAAATTAATGTAGAAACAAGTTAAAGACAGTATATTTTAAATATTTGTTTAATGCCATCTTTTTATGAATGACGGTATGACTGATACTAATACAGCTTCTGATGTCTCTATGAAATAAGAGTTTTTTAAACATTGATGATCGACATTCAACATTACAGTATAATTGAAATAAATGTCAACAATTATTAGGCCTTAAAAAAGAACAAATTTTAATTTAAGTGAACATAAAACAATCTTCACATAAACACATTATAATAAATGTCTTATTTACCTGTGCCCTTCCTACCTGTCAGACACATAGGCCTACACAAATGGAATAAAGTTATCAAACACCTTTCTTGTCTGCATAAATCATAAATGAAATATAGATTAATCCTTATTAAATCTACAATTCTCTGTTACCTCTGTTCTTTGATTAACATTAATGACAGAATCACAGCGACTGGTTTATTAGGCTGCTGTCACTTTAAGATCTGCCGCTGCTGAAAATGATGCGGATCTGACACGCATCTCACAACACTTTAAGTTAATTGAAGATGCTAACTAATCTAAGGCCCCGTCTAGACGGAGACACGTAGCTGTATACGTAAATATATATTTTTTTATCATATCAGCATTTCAACCACATGGATCCGGCATTTTGGGAGCCTGAAACTGAAAATATTTTTTGGAAACCGGGTCCCAGAATGGATAAATCAGAAAACGACACCCTTGCGTTTTCGTGTGTACAGCCAATCCGTATATTTTGTCAAACGGTGATGTCATCATACCACATCCCGTAGGTAAAGACTAGAAGGGATACAGCTACAGGCGCTGGGCATGTGTACATCAATATTGCGTCATTTATTTACTGTATTTGCATTATTGTAAACCTTTACAATACAGGTTGGGGTAGGTGTAGGCGTTAATAAAACACAATCTGGTAAGTAGCAAATTTATTTATTGTTATTTCATTGTGAGATTTTGCCTCAACCCCTTATAGCCACAACTCTTCTTCTCCGTTTTTAGTGCATTTCTGTGGCAGAATTACAGCGCCACATACTGGCCTGGCATGTATACTACACCGTGTTGAGTCGGTTTCAGTGGTTTCATGTGTACGCAGAGATTTCTTGAGACGAGGGAAAAAAAAGATTGGATAGAGAAAGCTCTGGCTTCATGTGGATGTGGCCTAAGACTGCTCTTATGCAAATACTCGACAAAACTGGCATTTTGGCATAATTCTGTGTGTTATTGTCTGTTGATGTGCGAAAGGGAACTCGATTCTGGTGCGCTGCCTGTGCATCTTTTGGTGCGTGTGTGTCACACAGACACGACATTCATAGACATCACATTCTCGTTTGTCTTGTCACGCTTGAATGGTTTAAAAGCATTTGCATGAATAAGAGTGTGATCACATAATGTAAGGCTAGCCAAAGGATGTCAGAAAACAGTTAAATATTTTTAACATGTAAAACACGCTAATTTTGACAGCACTAAAAAAAGAGAAGAAAACGAAAAAGTCTGTAATTCTGTATTAAAACTGTCAAAACGACAAAGCCTATTGACTATTCAAATATTCATTTAAACAATTTCAGAGATGAAAGAATATGAAAGTTTGAGGTTGAAAACCATTAAACAAATCAAATGAAGCAAAGTCTGTCCTGATTTATTTCATATTCACCTGACCAACTTACCTAACTTCTCATCCTTGAAGATTGGCCTGATTTGTAAACAGTCACTTTCTCTTTCATCCTTTCTCCAAGGAGTCATGATCATCTGGCGGCACACTGTGTGGCTCATGCTCTCTAAGAACTGGGTCAGACTCTCAGTCATGCACTCAGGATTACCTGTGTGTATCTAATTATATTCGGTATGATATATTTACTTGATTTTACTTAAATGACAAAGCCATACAGCCTTCCTTAAGCCCATCATAATTTAAATCAAACAAGTATATGACAAATACTGAACAATCTTGTTTATTCAGTCATTTTACATTTTCGGCAAGAGTATTCTGAGAGTCCGTCCATGGGCTTTCAGTGCTATGTGCAATAGAACTGGGAGTATGGTGTGAGAATGTGTTTGGCCAGGGATTCTCTGAAAGGGCTGCAGTGAAATGCATATCATCCGTGACCTTTCACTGGACAGCAGAGCCGTGATGTCATTAGCACCTGAGGCAGTGAGGCTCTCAGTGTGGCCGAGCGGCGTCTGGGCGAGGACAGGCCTGCCACTAATGATGGTGTCTGCCATGCAAAGGTCAATGGAGAGACCATGGAAAGGTTTTAAAACGAAAAACTTGTGCCAAATATATAAATCTGCAGATTAAGAGTGGTGACTAGGCATTTCAGACTAACTGTGTTGCTGCACAGCCGGTTTGGTGAAATGCACAACTGTGTCAGTTTGTCTATGTACAGATTGTACACGCAAATACAAAGAAGCGCTTGATGCCTTTTGTTGTTGTTGTTGTTGTTTGTTGTTGCAGAAGTGGTTTCATTTGGCTGGGGTCATAAAGGACACATGAGTGATAAGAACTTGAATTATTGTGTTTTTTTAGGAAGAAACAATGCAGGCACAATAAAAAAATTTTCACAGGCAGAATTAAAGGTGCAAAATGTAATTTAAGCACTAAGGAGGTTGTTGTGGATTACTGGCATTCTACCGTTTGGTGTCGGTAATATGTTTTTAAAATAAATCTCTTTTTTAAAATATATATATATATTTATATATATTATATACGCCCACTGCTGTGGTTGGCTGACATTTTTGCATATGAAATATCTGGTATTACACGTGGAACTCTCTCAAAAACGTTGGTAACACTTTATTTTGATGGTCCCTTTTGAGCATTCTGTTGACTATAAGTAACGTTGAACCTACATGTCATCTAACTCTCATTAGAGTATTAGTAGACTGTTTGCTGAATATCTGCTAACACTTTATCCCAATGGTCATTCAACAGACATTCTACTGACTATTAGTAACTTTGCAACTACATGTTAACTTATTCTAACCCTAACCCTAGCAGTCTACTAACATTCTACTAACACTCTAATGATATTTAGTGGACATGTAGGTGCAACTTATAGTCAACAGAATATGTTAAAGGGACCATCAAAATAAAGTGAAACCAAAACATTTAGCACGTTTATATTATTACATCTCTCAAGGTTAACTAATTATGAAAAGTATTGGTTATAACATTATATTTAGATCTATGGCGTTATATTTAGATGGTGACATGAAAGGTTGCAGTGATGATCATTGTAGTCGATCACAGACATGTTGAGCGCATGAATGTCGTAATTACAACTTTTTTTTCTGAACACTAATGGATGCTTTCATCATAGTTCATTCTGTATTGCTCTTCTGTCCTCGTCATCTCACTAACACGCCAGTGGGGGGCCAAAGTTGCGATGATGAAATAGGCATTAATCTTCTTCTGCAGAGGTGGTCTTTCACCATCTATTACAGGCTCATTCCACAACGAGTTGTTCTCTGGGCTTGGTTACAATAAAAGCTGCTTTTAGAAAAACAATTGAAGTTTTCAGTTCTGAAACTTACAGGATATTCTTATAGTATGATGACCTCTTACATGTCAAAAGCTCAAGGAAAATTTGATTTCTTAGTTCATGACCCCTTTAAAATGTAATTTGTTCCTGTGATGGCAAAGGTACATTTTCAGCACATACTCCAGCTTTTAACTTTTCAGACACTTTTTTTCTAATTTCCACTAATTATCAAGAATTCCAGGTGAAAGATATATATGCCATTTCTTAATTTTCTTAATTAACTTAATTTTATCAGTAAGAAAGAAATCTCCACAACAAACTTCATTAGTGCTTAAATAATTCATCACATTCATTTATTAAGTTATTTATATTTGGTAACAATTTGTTTCGATGGTCCGCTTTAGACATTCTAATGACGAGGCTAATTAACTTTGCAACTACATGTCAACTAACTCTCATTAGAGTTTTAGACTGTCTGCTTAGAATCTGCTAACACTTTATTTTAATGCTCCCCAGCAGACATTCTACTGATTATAAGTAACAAGTACATGTCAACTTATTCTACTAAACCTAACCCGAACATATAACCCTAACTTAACAGTCTACTAATTTTCTAATGAGAATTAGTTGACAATTGTAGCGGCAAAGTAACTTATATTTAGTATGTCTAAAGGACCAGTGTAATCTAATATGCACTCAATCAATCACTCACTCACTCTGAATCCGAAATCACTACCTATACCCTTTAATAGGGCACTCTTTGAGGGGACAGCCATTTGTAGTGGTGTCCGAAGTGAAGTTATTAAACGTAATTTTGGGAGGATAATCTAATCTTCCAATTAATACCAAGGCATAAAACCAGCAGCTTACCTCTACCCAGTTCTTGCAGCATCCCTCCTCCTCTCCTGCTCCTCCTTTTTTTTTTTTTTTACAATTTTGCCTGTTATAGGGGGGCAATCGGAGCTCGGATAGAATATTCTCTCTGAGCCCCTCTATAGTAGACAGCAAGCCAAATCTGTTTACCACTTTCACTAAGATTATATGGGCACACAAACTCATGAAACCATAGTGGATGCAATTGAGTGCACTCGTTTTTCCCACATTGCACTACAATAACGAGTGTACAGCCGATGTACACACAGCGGGTTTCCGAATTTGCTCACTTTTTTCATTCACTCCTTTAAGTGAACTGTATTAGTGGGCGAAAGTAGGGAATAGTGATTGTTGGTTTATGGGGCGATTTCAGAATAAGCCAATGACTCACTCACTTACTCACTCACTCAATCACTCGCTGGCTCACTCACTCGCTTGCTCACTCGTTCATGCACTCAGTCACTCGCTTGCTCACTCACTCACTCACTCACTCACTCACTCACTCACTCGCTGGCTCACTCACTTGCTCACTCACTCGCTTGCTCACTCGTTCACTCACTCAATCACTCGCTTGCTCACTCGCTCACGCACTCAATCACTCGCTTGCTCACTCGCTCACTCACTCACTTATTCACTCACTCACTCGCTCGCTCACTCACTCGCTTGCACACTCGTTCACTCACTCACTCAATCACTCACTCACTTACTCGCTTGCTCACTCGCTCACTCACTCACTTATTCCTCACTCACTCGCTCGCTCACTCACTTACCCGCTTGCACACTCGTTCACTCACTCACTCAATCACTCACTCAATCACTCACTTGCTCACTCGCTCACTCACTCACTTATTCACTCACTCACTCGCTCACTCGCTAACTCACTTACTCGCTTGCACACTCGTTCACTCACTCACTCACTCACTCACTCACTCACCACTCACCACCACTCACCACTCACCACTCACCACCACTCACTCACTCACTCACTCACTCACTCAATCACTCACTCACTCAATCACTCACTCACTCGCTTGCTCACTCGCTCACTCACTCACTTATTCACTCACTCACTCGCTCGCTCACTCACTTACTCGCTTGCACACTCGTTCACTCACTCACTCACTCAATCACTCACTCAATCACTCGCTTGCTCACTCGCTCACTCACTCACTTATTCACTCACTCACTCACTCACTCACTCACTCACTCACTCACTCACTCACTCACTCACTCACTCACTCACTCACTCAACCACTCACTCACTCATTATTCACTCACTCACTCACTTGCTCACTTATTCACTCACTCACTTATTCACTCACTCACTCACTCACTCACTCACTCACTCACTCACTCACTCACTCAGTCACTCAGTCAGTCAGTCAGTCACTGACTCTATCACTCAATCACTCACTCACTCGCTCGCTCGCTCGCTCACTCACTCACTCACTCACTCACTCACTCACTCACTCACTCACTCACTCACTCACAGACACTCACTCACTCACTCACTCACTCACTCACTCACTCACTCACTCACTCACTCACTCACTCACTCACTCACAGTAAGTCAAACATTAAATGTTAAATGCATGATTGTAAATGTAAATTTAGGATAAATTTTAATAAGTTTGGTCTTGATTACTGACAGGCCATTATATTAAAATGAAAAACTGCCATGAGAACGGTTTGCCTTGATTGGAACTGTATCAACGGAACTGTAGGAAGCTACAACTGAGGGAACATCTTGATTGCTTCTTCTCTGGCTCATGAAAGGCAGACATACATGTGCTCTTCCTGCAGAGCACTGGTGATGGAGAGAGTGCTAACATCTGGCTCAGTTAACACTCTTACCAGGATCTATAATCTGTCATTTTATGCAAAACAAACAGGAATTAATTCACTAAACAGTTTTATGTTGGGTTTTTCAAAACCTTTTTTTGATTCTTTTCAATGCAAACATGTAAATTACATGTACATCAATTGCACTTGTTCACAAAGGTTTACCTCTATTATCAGAAGGAGATAGTACTTTGAAATGAAAAAAATATATATATAAAAAAATTCATTTATAAAACATGTATACCTGAACAGCACTTTACTACATTTTACCTTAATTATTTAACTCAAAGTTTAGTCCTTGCAAGGCCGAAGACCTTTGTCCTTAGTCCTTTGCAAGACTAAAACTTTCCATGAAAAGTAAATGCATCTCCAAAGCCAGTTCTTCATGCTTCAGTGCTAAGCCAGATTTTCAAAGTGTTTTTACCCGAAAATTTGCGGGCTGAAACCTTATCCTCTGCAATCTCTGTCACTCAAATCCATGTTTCGACTGGCATACGAGAGAAAGAGCTTATTCGTTTGATTTGCACAGTGGAAAACACAATTTCGCTTTCCTTGAGAGGTTGAAATGGCCTGTGATGAAATGGGCAGAACAGCAGTTCGAAAAACAAAGACAAGTTCTCGTCTTGCTCATGTCAAGATGCATCATGCTCGCTACATCATCAGACAGAATGATGACTGGGTTGTTGAAATTTTGCAAATGAAAAAATATTGCTGATGAAAACACATCAAGCTTCTCAGATGCATTCAGAAAGAACGGCTCACAGGGTGGTGACAGTGTTTAGCTTATGTTATTGCGGGAATAATTCCTCCCAGCAGACATTCATCTTTCAAAACAACCCAAACAAGCCTGTCTCAGTTAGATGCTGTAGGACAACAACTGTTGCAGGATAAATAAATTGAACAGATGGAGGGGAGCTACTGCAAAAATAGGCTGATCTTGGTATTTTGCTGCTAAGTTGGGAATTATCTCAATGATCTCTTTGACATTAAAAACCAGCAATGCCAATGTCATGTTGCTAGATTCTTCAAGCGGCCTTTAGATTAATTATCATCTACATCAATCCTTAATGGGTTTTCTAGCAGTAAAACTCATTTCATGACTTGAATAACTTTATACATATACCATGAAAAACAGAGATCTGATTTGTCATGTCCCACTGCCTCTCCTCAACACCAACCTGACCTGAGGGTTTATATTGAGTCCAAGGCCCTTTTTCTCATTTAGTGTTGTCATAAAATCGTCAAGGTTCCCCTGCAGTGGGAAAACAGGTTGCAGTCTTTTACCCATCTGTTTCTGAGTACTGAGCTCAGCACATTAAGAGGTGAGATATGGGTAACAAGAGCATATCGCAGTCTCCAGTGAACCATAGTTCAGGTACACAGAGCTTATCTCAACTCAGCTCATCTCTTCAAAAATAAAAAAGGGTAACGGATGTATTTTTAATCACATAAATGCAGCCTTGGTGAGCATACAAGACATATTTCTAAAACACTAAGGCCTTGTTTCACAGACAGGGCTTAGATTAATTAGGCCTCAATTAGGACATTTAACCCTCATCCTTCCATTTAACTGGGCCAAAAAATGTGCATGTGCACTAAAGATAATCTCAAAATAGTAGCAGCTAGGTGTACACTAGAGCTCTTAATCAATTATATCTATCTATCTATCTATCTATCTATCTATCTATCTATCTATCTATCTATCTATCTATCTATCTATCTATCTATCTATCTATCTATCTATCTATCTATCTATCTATCTATCTATCTATCTATCTATCTATCTATCTATCTATCTATCCATTCATCCATCCATCCATCCATCCATCCATCCATCCATCCATCCATCCATCATCCATCCATCCATCCATCCATCCATCCATCCATCCATCCATCCATCCATCCAACCACAAGGTTAATAAAGGCCTTTTGAAGCAAAGTGCACGATTGTGAAAGAAAAATATACATATTTAAAATGTTCACATTTGATCAGTGGCAGGTAAAGGACACTTGTTGCACTAATCTAGCTCGATATTAGAATATCCAACCCAATCTCACAAAAATGTGTACGTATTTTACAAGGTGGCTAATTTGTTCAAATTCATATGATTTAGCAAAAACGAGTTTGTCAATTCGTATGATTTCGTACAAATGACCTGCACCTAACCCTGCCACTAAAACCATTTGTCTATACCCATCACTGCTGTATAGACAAATCGTATGAATCCATATGAGTGAGGTCGTATGAATTCGTACGAAATGTTTTGTATGATGGTGAAAGCTCTCTCTGATTGTTATGTTAGCCACAAAATAGTTTTGTCTCAGAGGCATGGTACAAACATGGTACTCATGGTAAATCAAGAAAACATGCGATTCAATCAATAAGACTAACCGTGTTGCAATGATTCGTTTTAAAATAGAGGATTTCTCTGGATTTAAACATTGTTCAAACGTTTGGGATAATACACAGGTTAACAAAATATATAACATTGTTCTAGTGGTTTTTGGATATTTTAATCTAAAAATCTTACATATTGTGCCTTTAAGCCTTGTATGTGTAAACGGGTGCAGATCTTACATTCCCAAACTTTTGATTGACAACTTATTATTTTATTTTAATTTTTTGTAGGTTTTTGTGAAAGAATTCTCTTATGTTATAAAAACTTTATAATACTTTATATTAAGAATGTTTTTAAACTAGATTTCTGAACAGATGCTTCCTTTTTATTGTGGCATTTAATTATTCTTCATTATATCATTACAGATTCCCTACAGAAAATGGCACCAACTGCAGTGTTCTTCTCCCTGACCCTGATTGAGGAGCTCTACTTGCTTGGTGACAGCGGAGTGAAGTAGGGTTGGATTGAGACAGCAGAGCATGAAAATTACTTTCCCCAGGCTCAAGGGTAGGCAGAAAGAAAAGAAACGGAGAGGACGTGTAAGCCACGTCAGGCCTCTCTGCTCTGCGGGAGAGAACGCTTCAGTCAGGGAACCAAAGCAGCGGGTGGAAAAGTCGCAGGGACGCACGACTGTGTGCTGCGTTACTCAAGGCACTTATGACACTACGTCTGTCATGAGCACTTGATTAGCATTGTGTTTGATCACTGCTGTTTGCTAACAAAGGTTCAGCAAGGTGGATTTACATCATCAAAGGAAATGACATCAATATGACCCCTTGCAGCAGAACTTGAAATACACCTGGTGATTCTGATGGCAGAATGATTTGTTTGAGATACGTGGAATATACTTCAGGGAATGAACACCAATATGGGATTGTTGGTGGCATTCCCCTTGGGATTATATTTACAGTAAATATGAATATGCGGGTGTTTTTCATATATGGACATTTTTGACTGGGAAATACATGTTCTTAAAACATACTTTTGATACTCTCATACAGAAGAATTCTGTCATTTTGGGTGATTTTTACTGAAAGTCATGAACATGATGTGTGGTGGAAATACATTTTAAATTTTTTTGGACTAAAATGTCCTTTGTCTTGCTATGGGTAATTGCTTAGATGGCATAAATGAAATGATATCTTTGCATAATTTGACAAAATTACAGCTTCATTGGAAATGATGCATAATAAAATTGTACTGGTAGAAAGTGTTTTTTTTTCCCAATTTGTTTTTGTTAATATTTTTCATATAGCATTTTAAACTTGTTCTTTACTGCCAATGTGGTATGCTATGTACATATTAAACTTGTTATTATTCCTAACCATCATTGCATTCATCATAATAATTCACATTTTGACATTAAAAGGAAAGAAGTAGCAACATACGCTGCTTTCACGTGCTATCGGAAATTTGATCATTCTCATTTCTGTCATGATTACGAGCTTGTAGCATTCAAGTGCTTTGTTGTCGGAATGAACAGGAATCATTAAGGACGCAGGTTTATTCTTGCCTATTAATTAGGAAAATCTTATTAAAACCGTAAATTGTAGTGTCACATACACTGACAACCATATAAACATTTCAGTACAATGCTATCCAGAATTCTGCCAATTCTGTAATTTCGGTCAAATGCAGGCTGTTTTCACTGTGTATCAAACATACAATACGTTTCAAATGATTACTTGTATATGTAAATATGCACTAAATTAATGACAAGACAAAACAATCTAGCTGTTTTGGGGGAAAAAACTAATAAAGCCTCCCTTTCACAGCAGTTGTTCTCCCCGCCATCAAGTTTAAAGTTTATAACAACAATTATTTCCAAACTTCCCAGTGGTAAACACGACATCAAGAGGGCATTCGTGTGCAATTTTTACCTGGGAAACCCGTATTTATGATAATTCTGATAGCACTTAAAGGCAGTATTAAACGCATGGTGTCGTGATAGTCATTTCATAGCATCAAATAACTAACTCAAACCAAATTTAATTTAAAAAAACGAATACTTGAACTCACATCAGCATGATAAAAACGACCTAAAATGACAGAAACCATCTTTGGAAAAAAAGTGTAAATTGATTGTTTAGTTTGTCTCACGTGTCATTAGAATAAATGGATGGTTTATGAGCTATACTGGGACCAAACACCTGGGGATGATCGAGGCACTTTGGCTTCATTTTCAGGACGCGTACGGCACACTTGATTGTAGTGTGTTGCATCGCAATTCCCAGTTGTTTTTTATGTGTTCATTTAATCATTGAAGGTCTAAATGCAGCACATTCTGGCTTGCACTTCTTTAACCCAAGTGAATTTTTTTTCTCATGTAACACCCTGCAATAATGCATTTCCTTACATACTTCACCTTTAAATTGAACAGTTTTGTATTGTGTTGTGTTATGTTATGTTGGTTTTGATAGTATAATGGCATTGGCAGTATTATTAAATAAAAGAAATACTGACATCAATTAATTTATTGATAATAGCAAACAAATCAATAAATTCCCAACATAGCCCTGCCCAACATTTTTTCTTGTTCGAAAGGCTGTTACATGTGGTTTATATGTTACAATAGGGAATAAAAGACTACCGCAACTTCTGTTTCATGCTGACATTAAGCATCTGTTGGTATTCAGTGAGAATTCCAGCTAAACTTCAATTAGGTTTACAAGATGCTGTGTGCTTGCACTGTCACCTGCTTACCGCTGTGTGATGTAACCCTTTATCCTTTAGTGAGGAGAATTTGTATTCCACGAGTCCTCTGAGGTGTTCTTTAGTTTTCATTGAGAGCGAGAGAGAGAGATAAAAAAAAAATAGAAATCTCACAGGAGCTCATTATGTCAAACCTGATATCTTCATCTCTATCTCTGATGCCCCCTGAGGAAATTTTCCACATAGAGTCTCATGTATATTATCGCTATGCTGGTTTGATCCCGTTACGCTGGGTTATTATTTGAAGCACAGTTGACTCCATCAATATTACATCAGACAAAAAGATCATATACAAAGTCTATCTATATCAAAATGTACCTCTCACTGACAAATATTTGAATGTCACCCTTTTCAAAATTTCTGAATTTTCCTGCCCATGTACTTCATGAATTATAGGGTTGTAGAAGTTGCAACATAACTGGCATCCAGCTGGCTGTGTTTTTTATTTCTTTATTGCTGCTGCTGGTGGTAGGCATGTGGTACAGGTCCTTCAGAGGTTAGGGATCTAAAGAACAGATGAAATGAAACTATTTTCAGAGGAATCCCTGGTAACATCTGCTTTTACATGCCTGTCCATGGTTAGTGAGAGAACTATACTGCCTGTCCAGGCTTGTAACATTACAAAGCTTAAAGGGATAGTTCACCCAAAAATGAAAATGACCCCATGATTTACTCACCCTCAAGCCATGACTTTCTTCTTTAAGACGAATACAATCAGATTTATATACTTAAACACTGATAGGTCTATATGCTTATGAAAATTATTCTTAAAGCAACTTTTTAAAATATGTGGGTAAATAAGATACAGTTATAAATCTCCAGCAAGCCCCTCTGCATTTCTGGCAAGCCCACATTATTTTATTTTCTATGCCATGCTCCATTTTGCAACTGGATGAAGGAAATGAAAATGACTGAAAAACAAATACTGCAATAGACTTTTTTCAGCTTGAGTGAATCCTAAAATTTCAATAAAGCATAAGCAAGAGTTGCTGTTTTGTGTCCCCAGCTCATGAAAATACTGGCATATTATATTTCAACATTAGCATTAGTATCACATGGAACCACCTTGGTAGTTCCGTCGACCTCATAGGCGTTCTCATTACACCGGACCACCTAGCTCTCAAGTGTTTGCAGATAATTGTTTGAGAGCTCTCTCCTTTACCTGACAGACCCATTAATGGTTCCATTTACAGTGAATGGGCCATTCAGCCCAGTCAGAGCTCATAGAATGAGCTAATGCCACACTCTATTCAACAAGTACAGCAACCAATTTAATCTCTGGTGCTGTTGGCCACCAAAGAGGTTCCTCTCTTGCCTGAGGAGGAAGTCCTGGACACCTTAGACCTGTCAGTTCAGCACTCACGTCAACCCTTTTCTTCATGTTTCTTTTTTTTCAGCATGCTCTGGAGGGAGGTGAAGGTCGAGCAGAGGCTAATGACGCTTCAACACAGAATGTTCTTTGAGATCAGGCTCCTCGGCTCGCAGCCTGGCAGCCTCTGATTATAACAGTGATGGCTGGACAAGACGAGGAATCGCTTATGGAGCAGAACAGAAGGTTTGGAGATGTATCCAGCACGTGATCAGTTAAGGACGTTTCCCTCCTCGGAAGACCTTGAGTGTCGGTGGAGGACAGGTAAGTGTGGTGGCGGCTGCTTGTGTTGGTAGAGCTACTGAGGAAGCTCTCGACTGACAGTTCTTGTTTGATATGAAGGGGCTCTTTTAAGTGTTTGAAGTTTGCTTTTGAAGTTGGCCGAGTTCACCTATTCACTTTGCAATAAAGTAACTGAGGTTAACCCTTATCGACTGTTTCCTTTTAGAAAGTATAAAATGTTTGTCCCTGAAAAAACTACACAGGCGAGAAAATATATATATTTGAAAAAGCCTGCCGACAGCTAAGCGCTTATTATGTTTGAACTTGAAAGTCCTTTACAAAATGCTGTAAGGTCACTTCACTTCAGAAAGCATCAAATATTAATCAAAAAAACATTTATAAATGTGTTAATTCACATTCTGGTCAATTCTTGTATGGTATGAAAAAAATAATTCTATCCACTAACCTTAAATTACCTGTTTTTCTTTTCTTTTTCTGGTAAGATGACTTAATTCACTGCAAACAGCCTTGCTCTTAGCTGCTCTCTCATTAAGTGGTGTTTCTGATGAAATAAATAAAGCTAAATCGATTCCGCCAGCCAGTTATAATGTTTCATCACGGACAGTGTGAGGGAGCATAGCTGCAGGCAGTTGGAAGTTGCTCTTCAATTAATTTTTTTTTGTTGCAAGAAATACTTAAAGCTAAGTGGTATTCATTATCAAATTGAAACAGAGGAGCAGATTCTAACCTGACACACACACACACACACTGGTTTCTAGGGGTGGGCGATATACCAGTAGACAAGATTAACCGGTAGAAATTTGTCAACTATGTGCATGCT
This sequence comes from Gobiocypris rarus, assembly GCA_023029165.1. Taxonomy (NCBI): domain Eukaryota; kingdom Metazoa; phylum Chordata; class Actinopteri; order Cypriniformes; family Gobionidae; genus Gobiocypris; species Gobiocypris rarus. The sequence continues at coordinate 33,135,718 of CM040917.1, forward strand.
CTCTGAGAGACTGTATCTCAGTGCTGTCTGAGAGACGCGTGACTTGAAGCCGCTGCTCATAGATCGCCTATGAACTGAACTGAGTGCTTTTTGCTGCCTAATTGGGCTTGAACGGTTAAATACACACACCTATGTGTCAAAGTGACCATGTATTTGCAAGTAAACACAGTCATGTATGTCTTAAGAGAACTAAACTGTTGCGAGAGAAACACAAAGTAGGGCACAACCTAACGCTTCTCAGTTTGTTTTTTACCCACATTAATTGCACACATGTCTAGTACAATTATGTGGTTTTGTTTCATTAATACAGTGTATAATTGTTTCTTGATTTACCCCGAAAGAATGGAAGTGAAATGTGACAACATGCCCCACTGTACATTGTAACATGTGCGGGGGCACATTGTAACATGAGCAAATGACAGCTTAAAATGTGATCTGACATAATCAAAAAAATATCCAAAACAAACTAAAATATTTTGTCAATAAAATACAGTTATTATTTCTTTTTAAATAATTAATGGCATTTTTTGTTTATCATTAAAAATAAATATATTTTTTTATTTTGACAACAAACACATTGCTAAACACAGCTATACAGCACTGTTAAAAACATAATATTAATGAATAGTTTCTGAAAATCTCAGTCCTTATTTTCCCATTTCTCATTGTTTCTCAAAAGAATTCAATAATAACTTTTACTCGGGACATGCTAGCTGGCAACATAGGATTCCATTCATTATGCTAAGCTAAGCTAGCGGCGACCCTGCCAAACTAAAACAATGCATGCACTGAGACAAAAATGCATTGGCCCACATATCCAAATGTAGGAAAGTGTTGAATAAGCCCTATTTCTAAAAACGGTGGAGTGTTCCTTTAAACCCACCAATAGCGCCAGCTGGATAAGCCAGTTTGTGATTGATTCCAGCAAATTTGTAATAGAAGCAGGATCGGGCTGGGTTTACCCAGTCTACCCCTAGACCATATAGTTAGTTAGATTTGAATAAGAAAATAGTTGTTGCCTCAAGGACAAATTACAATGCTAATCATTTCATTCCAGTAATGAAAGAATACAGTCTTTGTTGTGAAATATCAAAATAGTCATTGAGCAAGGATTCTCCTGTCTTCTTTCAAATATATCTGTATGAAAAACGCAGCAGGCTGAGGCATGCAGGTCAAGACTGCATCACGCCATCCTTTATGTTCTTCATCCCATGTGCAGACAACACCCCTCCCCCTCTTCTCTATCTTTTGATGAGAAAATAGCATTCTTTTGTTTTCCTCTTGTATGTGGAACAGCAGTCCTGACAGGCTCCGTCTCTTCCGTATCTCTTATTAACTCAGCTGTGACTTTTTTTATGTACCATCCCACTTCAAAGCATTGCATAGTCAACATGCGGAGAGCTAGAGATGGGATCAATGGTGCCAGTCCACTACCTTGTTTATTATCATAAATGTCAGCCGCTCACCTCATCCTCAGCTGTCCTCTAGCTTTGGCTGACAAAAATGTCAAATATACTTACAACAGTCATTACAATCAGATGATTCTTGGTGAGGAGTAGAACATCAGACAAAGTAGAAAAATAAAAGTTTTTTAGTTTTCTTTTATATGCAGTTTTGGTAAATACTTACGGCCAAAGAGAAGCACAGCAGAGAACCTGACAGAGACCGAATATTAAGGGAGATATATAATACTCATTTTTTATGGATTTTGAAGAGTCAGAACATTTAAAGGTGCGCTCAGAAGTTTTTGTCCTCATTAAAAAGTTTTACAGTTGAAGAAATGATTAGTACTGTTGAAAAATGTTTTAAAATGATGGACTCGTCAGTCATATGAGAGGAAGCTGATTTGTTTTACATAAAGGGAATTGTCTAATAAGGGGGCGACATTACCAGCTGAAGACTACTTTTCAATACTACTGCAATTTATATTGGCATCATGGGATTTCAAAATTGCATTCTGTTTAAGAACAGCTAGGTTACAGGTATAACTCCAGTCTTTCTCTCATATATGCTACAGTTCAATGGTTCAGGCTTGGTAAGATTTTTAAAATGTTTTTACAATAAGTTTTTAATGCTCACCATGCTGCATTTATTTAATAAAAAATACAGTAAATAAATACAGCAAATAAATACAATAATATTGTGAAACATTATAATTAATTTATTCATTTGATGTTAATGCCGAATTTGCAGCAGCCATTTCTCATTATAAAAAAAAAAATTAAAAGGTAATTGCGACTTTTGATCTCACAATTTTGACTATTTTCCTCAGAATTCTGTGATAAAGTCACAATTCAGTGAAAAACATTTCTCCCCCTCAGAATTGCAATTGCATGTTTATATCTTAAAGCAGCACTAGGTAGGTTTTGCTCTCGGGCTCCCCCTACAGTTGGGAAACAGTATTGTCCTCTACTACTGTCGTAAACTCTGTCATCCTACATCAGGGGATGTGCACGTGCATTTGTTGACATGACAACCATGATAGCCCTGAACACTGCAGGAGGAGTTCACATGCAGGTGTTCTGCTTGCGTCGCGTGTGAAATGTCTTCATCCCAGGTACAGTGGCATATTTTTCAACATGTCATGAATATCATTTCATGGGTTTTATTTTTTCAAACGTCAAAATGATCGCGATGCTCACGTTTACAAGCCAGCGTCATTATAGTAGCCTAGTCTATTGGTTACCGTTTTACAGAATCTATATGATACTTCAATTCAATGTTTGAGTGGTAGGTAATAACCATATATCGTCAATATTATAATATCAAGCTACCATAGATGAATCTGCAAATTTGAAAAATATTTGGATTATAGTTTGAGGCAATACAAATAAACAAATATCACAGACATGATAGGTATCCTAAAATATGATTTTGTACTCATGACAGCCAAGACAGCATCAGTCGGGCACCTCTCCTCCTCCTTCAGTTCACGCCAACGAGCAAACGCTGCCCAATGTTGATCCTCGTCCTGTCTTTAATCCGATCACCTTCTCGTTTCCACTTTTTGCATTCCTCTGACAAAACCTTTGCTTCCTTATTTTTCTGTGCTGCTTCGCCCATGACTATAACTTCCGGCAAACAAACGATAGTTGGGAACGCAGCCTCGCACGTCCAAATGTGGGGTAGTGGTGGAAGTGACATATATGCCGTAAAGCAGTCGAATTTTGTAGTTCTTTTTGTTCTCAGGTTACTACCCGAAACCTGAAGTTTAAAAGTATGATTAAAAACGATACAGACCCCGTCAGGCTATGGCAGACGTGTCATTCAACCTATTGTAAGTCGATGTATCATCACAAGAGTCTTGAAAATATATTATGAAGGTTGAAAAGTTACCTAGTGCTGCTTTAAAATTCTGACTTGACTTTATCACACAATTCTGACTTTATATCTCGCAATTCTGAAAAAAGTCAGAATTGCGAGACGTAAACTCACTTTATTGTGAGATAAAAAGTCGCAATTATCTTTTTAAAAATGTTTTAGTCCGTGGCGAAAACAAGCTTCCATATTAAAGTCACATGATCTCTCAAAAAATCATTCCAATATGCCGATTTAGGGATTTCTTCTTATCAATGTTGAAAACAGTGCTGATTAATATTTTTGTGGAAATCCTGAAATATACTTAAAAAAAAGAAGTTCAAAACGACAGCATTTATTTAAAATAGAAAAATGTTCTTTCTGTATAAACCTTTTAATGTCACTTTTGATTAATTGAATGCATCCTTGGTGAATAAAAGTACTCATTACTTTCAATAAAAGTGTAAGTGTGATTTGAAACAAATATCTAAACTACTGTTCATTTCTTTGTCAAACTTTTTAATGTGGGAAAAATGACTGGGCGCATCTTTACAAACCACGTTAAGTAAACACTGAGTGCGAGCTAATATCCTTAATGTATTTGTCAGAACTCCTCAGCTGAAATAGCTGTCAAACCAGGCAGTTTAAGAACATTTCTGTGCTTTCGCTTCTACTTGGCGCAAATTGGCTTCTGCTTTGCATAAGTGTTCCAGCTCAGCCCACTCTGCACATGCATAATGAAAAACTCTAAAATGCATAAATCGAATTTGTTCCCCTCGCTTGCATGGTTTTGCATGTGGCACTGAGTTGACAGCCATCCACATATGCGTTGAGACCGGTGGTTGTTAGAGTTTCCAGCGTCATCTTACTCGGTAATGCTGAGGGGAAACTATTTTGCTTGTCTTCAGGGGTCTGTTTTAACAAGAGCAAAGGGACTTTTTTTGGAGGGAGTTCTCTGATGGCTACTTTGTAAGGGAGCCAGTTACTGAAAACTCAGCATGGAGTCACAATCACCTGGATGGTGTGGCCTGCTTGTTTGTGAATCTGTTTGAGTATTAAAACATCAGAGTGTCACCAGAGGCAGGCTCTCAATAGGCCGTGAATTTTACAGTGATGGGGACAGTCTGCTCAGACATTAAAATGCAGAAAAAAAGTATGTAAAACACACAGGTGTGACACATTCAATCAGAACCACAGCTCCACTATCTACCACACACACTCTACACCCTCCTGCTGTATGACTTACTCTTCAGTGTAAACATAAGGGGAAACCTTGTTTACACACTGCTTTGCATCAGCAGCTTTACTTGAAAACTTCAGCGAGTTGATGAACACAGTTAGATGAGAACATGGCGGCCCCCGATGCTCCAGAGCATAATTGCCCACAGCTGTGAGAGCCGCGTAAAGCCGCTGTAGTCTATACTGAGTGGCACTTTTGAGACGCCGATTTTAAATTGCAGGCGAAATTACGCATTCATTCAAATTTTAATCAACATAAAGCGCTCATCAGTCACACTAAAACTTTGGGCCACCATTGCAGTTTCTTGGTAAGCTTTTCTATATAGCAAATAAAACCAGCATGGGAATTGGTAATTAGAAGAGGGTTTTAATGATAAATGTGCACAAATATCTGCATAGATTTATTTTTGTTCTCTGATTGTTCAGATGTAAATATTTATTAAATATATTTGCATTTCACTTCATAAAGAAAAGTGTCTTTGACTACACCAAACAATAAATGACTGTAAAAACGTTAGTGAACAGAAGAATGTAAAAATGCTGCAGTTAAAACCATATATAGTAAAAAAATTAACATATTGTATTTTTGTTCTAAACTTTTAAAAGAATAAAAAATGAGAATGCATTTCTTTATTATTTGCTGAGAAAATGTGTATTTATCAAGGCAACAATTTCAGGTTTTATAAGTAAAAACCATAATATATATATATTTTTAAATGATTAGTTATGTACATTGGGGTGTTAAAGAACCCCAGTGGTGAAATAAAGTTTCTAATGATGTTTGTTTGTCTATTAGAGGTCTTCACAGGTACACAAATTTGTAGCCGAACCCGAAAAAACCTGTAAATGTGCTACATGGAACGACCCAGACCCGTCTATTATTTGAAAAGTTGGACCCGGAACCGTGCAGAATCGAGAAATGCCATAAATGCACTAACTTGAACTGATGTGGACCCGTGTATTATTTGAAAGCTGGGTCCATGCAGACACAGACCTGACTGGACCTGATCATATTTCATAGCAAATTGTCAATAAATAAGTCTTACCTACCCAACGTTTTGTCTTGCCTAGTTAGCTTTCTTCTCCTTTGTACCCATCTGTGATGCATACAATCCTCCATACAATCCTCCATACAATCCTCCTTGCCAAGAAAGTTCCATCCATGTTATTCCTCTCTTGCCGAGCATGCTTAATCCACTCATTATTCCAGCTTTAAAAGTCCACTTGCTGTCACGGTGATGGATGACAAATGCAACTTTTGCAGTTTTTTGTATCTCGAGTCAACTCACATAAGATGACTTCAACTGTTTGCCATTTTGAAATGTAATAACGATTGGTCGTTCAGAGCCATGGCCGTGGACTGTAGCATACTTATTTAACATCATCTCTGAGCCGAGTCTGACCAGAAATATAAATATAACAAGACGGTTAATTCATTATATTATTATGAAGTGCGTGTGTAAGAGACTGCGCATGCGCATTAGCTGGAGCAAACTGAAATGTAGCCTATGCTTTTTAACGCAGTTTGAGCATCATGGAAAACATTCATGTGACATTTCACCTCAGATTTTGTTGCTGATTTGAAATATGTTAAATGTGAGTGTGCACTGAGATTTGAGATATGAAGTTTGTTTGCTTTTACTGTTTTACACATAGAAACAGGAAAACTCATAATCACAATGTGCTTGCATTAACTTTTAATTTGCTTCTGATAGCTGGGCACACTTGTGTTTTTTTCACCTTATTTCCCAGCTCACACTGTTCTCATTATAATTGTACAAGTTGCAAGTTACAAAACACGGACAATGCTGACTGACTCTGATCATTGCCGGGTGTCCAATCAATTTGGGTATTACACACAACGTTAAACAGATCCGGGACCCAAAGTAATAGATTGGGACCCGACCCTGAACCGGCTGACCATTTAAAATATAGACCCAAACCAGTACGGGTCCCGGGTCGGCCTTGGGTCCTCCGGTCTAGGGTCCTCCGTGTTTTTAATACGCTTTAAGATAAACCATGTGCAAATTCATAAGTCAGCACCATTGCTGAGTATTTTCTCTTTAAAACTGCAGTGAACCAAAGACACGGTGAACACGGTTTGAAATCGCAGGTGTTTCTGACGACACAAACTACCTTGTGACCAATCACGTCAACGTGTGGGAGGGCTTTAGCACATGATTAACTACTCACTGAAGCTGGCGAGTCTCAAGAGAAGTCAGGTTATCCCGGTATATTTTTCTGTTGATAGGGAAAATTGGGTAGGCTACTTTTAGCAATATAGCAGGTGAATTATTTATATAATATATATTACAATGTTATGAAGAACTAAATGCCTTTCTCCACTGATGTTCTATGATGTTCAAAGTGTTTCTAAGGATGCTGATTGTTAGAAGGCAGACTGAGATGGCGAACGGGAACATGGTTTGTGTGACATTAGCAACACATTATTAGCTGTTTGATAACATAGTCAAGCTAAATCATATTAATTACCGTTATGTGTCTGACATTGTAAAGAGCGATGCCTTTGTGCAGCGTTTACTACAGTAACTTGACTAAAAGTTGAGCGAGTGGGTCTCTGAGCTGTTGTGAGTGAGTGGAGGCGGGGCTCATTTGCATATTCATGGATCTGTGTTTAGTAAATAAAGCAAGGGTGTAGAGTTGCATTCAATCTATTTTAAAGCATGAAGAAATGTGTAATTTTGGTGTTTTAAGGGATACAATTTTATGGGGTTTAGATCATTTAGTTTATTGGAGCATTTTAGAGTTGTGTATTACTTTGATGACATTGTGTGGGGAAAACTGTCAATTATACAGTCACTAAAATGCCATCCTGTAACATCGCCACTGTATTTATTTACTTAAAGTAAAATCAAAATTTCTGACAACCGCAGTTAGTTGATTTATTATAAATACATTTATATATATTTCTATTACACCATTAAGGTTGTCTAATTTGCTCATGTTCAATTGTTAAATGGTGTTCATTCCTCTATTATAGAGATACCTCTGCGACATGCTTCGAAGAACAAATATCTGTAGTTTAATTGCCATTTAAACAGAGATTGGCATCAATTACTCTCAGCGTGTATCACGTAATGAGTGCACCGACCCATGGTTGTGTTCTGGTTGGCCACCCACTAGAGAAGGAACCACATGTTTGACGGATGTGTGAGTGGGACCATTGGATTGCGCTGTCTTATTGCTAATCCTGAGTGAGAGGGGCAGATGCTATCAGAACACTGTGATCTGGGATTATAGAGAGCTGAGAGCATCACAGCACCCCACTCAACTCGGATCTTCTCTCCTATAAACCTTTTTCTCTTACTCTCGGTCTTATCTTGACTTAAGTTTTCCTTAAGTTGTGTGCTCTTCTCCAGTTCTCTGTCTCTCTTTTTCTTCCATAGTCTTTTGCTTTCTGTCATTTCAATGTGCTTTATTGCCAAGAAAAATAGTGGTGATTTTTGTTTTTTTGTATTGCCGTTCTGTCTTACTGCCTCCCTCTGAATCTCATTCTTTACCTGCTACAATGCTTCAGGTGAAACACCAGCATTATACATAGACTGATTACACAAGGGACATATACAGTAGCAGCGCATGTGAACAAAGACTGCGCTGAATGCTACAGAAATGTCTAAGAATACATTGCACATTGTGAGTAATGGAGGCAAACCTAGGGCTAGTGCTCTTGTGTATTGACATACATTGTTAATTCACATATTTCTTTGGTTCTTATAGAAAGTGAAGCCATGTATAACACACGTGCAGTCCCTCCAGTATAAACTCACACTCTAAATACTGGGTTGTTTCACCTCATGTTTGAGTCATAGACAAACCCAGCTGTTTGACACAAAATCCATAACTTTTGTCGGCACAGTCTGAAGATGATCTGACTCAAATTTGGTGAATATCGGACACGTTTGAAAAAAGTAGTTTTTTTTTAAAAGAAATAGTTATCTATGTTCACGGCATGACCCAAGGAAAAAATCTATCAAGACCAGTTTCCAGTTTTTTTTTTTTTTTTTTTTTTTTTTTTTTTTTTTTTTTTTTTTTTTTTTTTTTTTTTTTTTTTTTGAAACTTTCATTATAACGTTTGAACACAACGTGCCCTGAAACATTTTCTGTACTGTCAGGGTATGCTGTTCGAAGACACATACAGAGTTCCGTAACGATACGCCAATGCATTTGTAAAATGTAGCAATTTTTTTTTTTTTTTTTACAAAATTCGAAATGGCTGAAAAAAATGACTTTTTTTGTGTGTGACCGCGCCATCTAGCCAACTGTACTCCAACAGAGGAGACCTGATTCAAACTTTTTCCACTTTATTTTTAACAAAACAGCAGGCACAAACATTTTAAACTTAATTACTTAAATTAGTTTACATATTTCAACAGGGTCACCAATGGGTTGAATAGGACAATATATCAATTAAACTACTAAATCATTGGTTGGGTCCTAGAACTGCGGTCCTGAAAATGCAGATAAGAACGCCAATGATTACTATAGGTGCCTATGCACCTTTGGTGCTTGGCCCATAAGTATAATTGTAACAATACAGGGCAATCCACACAGGCAAGATCATCCATACCAGGACAGAGAAACACACTTATCATTTACATGACCGAACAGAGAATGAATGTTAGTGTTCAACATATATTGCCAAAAGTTTTGGGATGCCTGCCTTTACGTGCACATGAATTTTAATGACATCCCATTCTTAATCCGTAGAGTTTATTAGGGAGTTGTCCCACCCTTTGCAGCTATAACAGCTTCAACTCTTCTGGAAAGGCTTTCCACAAGGTTTAGGATTGTGTTTATGGAAATTTTTGACCATTATACTAGAAGCGCATTTGTGAGGTCAGGCACTGATGTTGGACGAGAAGGCCTGGCTCGCAGTCTCCGCTCTAATTCATCCCAAAGGTGTTCTATTGGGTTGAGGTCAGGACTCTGTGCAGGCCAGGCAAGTCCCTCCAAACTCGTTCATCCATGTCTTTATAGACCTTGCTTTGTGCACTGGTGCACAGTCATGTTGGAACAGGAAGGTGCCATCCTCAAACAGTTCCCACAAAGTTGGGAGCATGAAATTGTCCAAAATGGATTGCCAGACAGAGAAGCATGATTGGTCACTCTAGAGAACACCAGTGACAGTGTGCTTTACATCACTGCATCCAACGCTTTGCATTTCACTTGGTGATGTAAGGCTTGGATGAGCTGCTCGGCCATGGAAACCCATTCCATGAAGCTCTCTATGCACTGTTCTTGAGCTAATCTGAAGGCCACACAAAGTTTGGAGGCCTCTAGCTATTGACTCTGCAGACTTTGCGGCAACTTCGAAATGCTCTGACCCCTCTCTGTAATTTTACGTTAGTTGCTGTTGTTCCCAATTGTTTTCACTTTGTTATAGTACCACTAACAGATGACTGTGGAATATTTAGTAGTGAGGGAATTTCACTAATGGACTTATTGCACAGGTGGCAGCCTATAACAATACCACGCTTGAGTTCACTGAGCTCCTGAGAGAGACCCATTCTTTCACAAATGTTTGTGGAACCGTCTGTATGCCTAGTGCTTGATTTTATACACCTGTGGCCATGGAGATGACTGGAACACCTGAATTAAGTGATTTGGAGGGGTGTCCCATTACTTCTAGTAATGGGAACATAAACAAGACTAATTAATACACACAGCTGAAACCAATAACACAAATGAGACGATTGAAAACTAAACAAAGGAGCACATGAGACTAATGAAAGCAAACAGAAAGTCCATGAAAACCAAAAATATCTGAATATAATGGGCCATCAATAATAATAATAATTTTATATATAATATAATATTTATATATTTGTTTTTTAATATTATTATTATTTTTCCTATCAGCAGAACTGCAATAGGTCTACCAATGGAATAAAAAGCGATGCTCAACTTTCATAGAACTTTCCTGGCAAATAAGCCAAATATTTCTGGGAAACAGTAATTATTGACAATCTGAACTAAACCATTCTGTAGTAAACCGAATGGACCATAAATAATAGATAACATGCAGTTTGTGCTGCACTGTCAAACAAAGGGCACAGCAGAAGTTTGCTAAAGTTTTAAATTTAGTTGCATAAGAAGCATGAAACAGAGACTGTATAAAAATATCTTAAATCCCTCTATATAAATCCTAGCATAAAATCAAGCCATATCAAAATGGGGGTGACAAACAGCACAAGAAAAAATAATATGATTATGCACAGCAGGGGGCAAGCCTGGTTCTTTTCCAATGTCTGATTAGGTATAGCAGAAAAGGAAATTGCAATTGACACCTGCTAAAAACTGAAACAATTAACACATGGATATGCATGAGCATTTGCAATCACTGACACAGAAGATTGCCTTTTAAATGAAAACATCTTTGTGGCTTGATGTTATGACAGGAAATATCACTTCCTGAACAACTTTCTTACCATATAGGAGAAAAAAAGTAAACGAAAAGAGTAAAACAAACAAAACTGAAAATTCTGTCATCATTTACTCACCCCTAGGTCATTCCAAACCATTTATTTATCCGAACAATGAGTGACATGCATATGTATTTTCAAGCGTACTGACATAATAGACATATTGTGCTGTGGTGCTCAAGCAGGGGATTTTGGTTCGAATCCTGCTTGTGTTGTATCCTGATTAGCTTATATGCCTCATTTACTGTATTTTCTATTATTCTTTAAACGTCCCATTAAAGTTACATAAAAACCTACCGTTGTGGCATTTAAGTGGTACGTAAGGGATATGTTAAAAAATTATACTTGATGATAAAATTATACTCTGGTCTCAGCAGAATTGCATAGCTTTAGAAGCATAGCTACATTTATGTTTATTCAGCATCTCCCAAGTTCTTCCCTGCAGAGCTGAAACTCTCACAAACATTAGAAGTATGTCCCCATAATTCACTCCTACTGCGTCTCAGAGTGTTTGATCAGCAGAGGAGCTAGCGATGAGCAGAGGAACATTATTTATGAGAAACTGTTGGCAGGACCCGTTCCCGGACCCCGACCCCCTGTCCAGAGCAGGTTAAGGTAATGTAAAGGAGACTATTTTCATTTCCAGGACTAATTACATGACCACCCTGATAAACAGCTTGTACTTTGATAAACTTTTTTGCTAGTGTCTATGCTTTTGCACTTGCTGCCTTCTAATAAATATTAATGACGTGAACAGAAATCAAAGATGCACTTTTTTCCTCTTCTGCCTGTCCTTGTGAGTCAAGGTTATGTTTCTTTCTAATAAAACGCTACCTGTTTAATGAAGATATGAGCTTGAGGATCCTAAAAACGTGGAAAAAATGGTTATAAACCAAAAGCTGAAACCAAAACCGAACAAGCAAAAAAAATAAAATAAATAAAATAAAAAAAAAATGTTTGAAGATTGCAAAAGAGCCTTTGGATGCTCCACAACGCTATTGGAAAAATATTCTATGGACTGAAACCACAGCAGACCAACATCAAAAGCTCATGGTTTGAGCTGATGCATCAGAGCTATCATTGATGGAAAATGTCATTTTCAAGTTTATCACAGATACATTTTTGTGTCTGAATTAAAGCTCAACAACTGTTGGGTGATCCAATAGGACAATGCCCCGAATGAGAGTAAATCAACAACAGAACGGCTTCAACAGAATCAATTCTGTTGTTACTGACTGACCCACTCAGAGTCCCAACATTAACCTGAGGAGCTTTGTGATGTCCTCAATAGAGGGATTCGCTTTAGACATTCAAAAAGAAATGATTAGTAGTTTTGTAGAGCAACGACATACCGTATATACCCCAATATAACACGAGGTCTAAAAATAGACTGAAAAATGGGGGGTCGTCTTATATTCGGAATATAGACCAAATCACGGGGGGAAAGGGAGAAAGGAGAGGGAAACAGAAGAGGGAGCCAACACGATAGGCTACGTAATTAGTGACAGTTTACATGCACACCAGTAAACTGACAACGCAAGTAAACCGCGTTTACATGACTATTAATAAACCGGGTTATTTCCTTGTAGTGACATCAAAAATAATAATGTCCGTATATGACTCGGAGTATTCCAAATGTTTCGTCAGTTGTGATGTTAAATAAAGCGTGCACCGTGTCAGCGGGAGATTTACAGCTCATATTACCCATCATGCAGTTACAGATGCAGCGTTTTGACTCAACCTCTTAATGCGTTTATGCCGCGCGAAATCGGGATAAGAGGTAAAAAACTCCCTGTCCCGACCGTTTATGACCTTACTCTGATAAAAGAAAACGGGTTACCGCGTTTACATGACCATGTTCATTGTTGGCTTACTAGGCATAAAGAACGTGCATGTAAACGCACTCATTGTTCTGAATGAAATAAACTAAAGTGCGCCAGCATAAAGGCCCATTTGTGCACTGCTGTTCTTATTGCAACCTCACAGTTCGGTTTGTTTCAAGACTTTATTGTTAAATGTGTTTGATTAAAAGCAGATGGTTAATTTTGATCTTCACAGTACCACAATAACACATACATAATTATTTTGCGAAAAGGTTATTCATTTTTGTCACTCATTTCTGAACTCATTGACAGAGTGCACTTTATTTTGTGACAAATTAATCCAAGTATTGAATGGTGTTAAAATGTTTTTTTCCAATGAATTATCAGTAGAATTTTCAAATAAAATTATTTTATGTTTAAAAACAGATTTTTCCAGCAAAAAATCTATTTCTCCCCCCCAAAAAAGTCTGGAAAATGGGGGGGTCGTCTTATATTCAGGGTCGTCTTATATTCGGGTATATATACGGTACTTTTCCTAATACCTCCTGACTGTGTGGCATGTCTGGTTTGGAGTTACAGGTGGAGGTCATTGATAGGAGTAGGAGAAAAAAATTAAAACATGCACCAGCTGCATTGATTCTGAGCATAGTTTTTAACTGTGGATGCGGGATGCACTGCTGCGTGTACTTTAGAAACGCCCATATTCTCCTTGCTTCCAATTCCTCTCTCTCTCTCACACACACACACACCACTCGAAACGTCCATAAAATAGTCGTTCATAAAGTTTGGAAAGGTTGAAGCGAATTACTAGGACATTCGTGGGCTTTGTTCCACACTCCGAAATGCGCGCTTTGCTTGATGTTACACTTGCAGATGTTATTTTCCTTACAAATGCTCTACGAAGGCATTGTTTATGTCATTTGGAAGGCAGTGGCCTTATATATTTAAAAAAATGAAACACTGACAGAAGGCTGCTTTCAGTTTCAAATGTTCATGTGTGCTTTGTGAAGAGCGCTTGTGCGTGCGGCGGTGTGCGTTAAAGTTGAAATCTTGCATCTCAAAATTAAAAATAATGTCCTAAAGGAATAATTCTACCAAAAATGAAAATGTTATGTTTATCTGCTTACCCCCAGGGCATCCAAGATATTGGTGACTTTGTTTCTCCAGTAGAACACAAATTAAGACACGAATTAAGATACAAGTCGTATAATGCATGTGATTTGTAACAATATCTATGAGAGTAAAAAAAAAAACATGCACAGACAAATCCAAATTAAACCCATGCGACTGATGATACATTGATGTCTCAAGACATGAAATGAACGGTTTGTGCGAGAAACTTTACAGTTTCATATATTATATCCAACAGCCTTGAGCGCACCATCACTTCCGGTGCGTGAGGTCTGTACACGATCTGGCGTGCACAGATTTACATTTTTGGATGATCTATCCCTTTAAGGTTTATATTTACACATTATATTTCAAAAGAGATCTGTGCATTAGTGTGAATGCAGCTTATTTGATCGCCCGCGGCCTATGATGTCATCAGTAATAATCAAACAACAGTAAAGATGAGAAAGAGAAAATCACAGCTCTTGAATGGAAAACCTTCAGCTACTCTTAAATACCAAAAGCACTCTTTGTTTATTGCTTGAAATATGTTTATTTGTTCGTATTTCATTTTTACTACTTGCTCTTATTCAAAGTAGAAGCTATATATTAGTTTATAGTATATTTAAAATTCTTAACATACAGTGGTTTTAATTAAATTTTATTTGTAATTATTTTAAAAAAGTGCCTTCAATTTTCAAGTCAGTGAACTAATTATTTAATAAGAAAAAAGTAGATTAAGAATTGTTTTGGAATCGTAATGTGACTCCCAGAATTAGAATCGGATTGGATCGTGAGGTGCCTAAAGATTCCCACCCATAGTCAATGCTACTAAAGGAGGATTAAACCAGTTTTTAAATTATTGACCGTATAGACATTAATAATGTTACAAAAGATTTCTGTTTCAAATAAATTCTGTTCTTTTCAAACTTTCTATGATTGAATCCTTTCTATGAATGAATCCTGAAAACAAATATCACAGCTACAAAATTATTAAAATATTAAGCAGCACAACTGTTTTCAACATTGACAATGTTGTGTTTCTTGAGCAACAACTCATATTAGTAATGATGACTGATAAAGATTCAGCTGTTCCATCACACAAATAAAATAAAAAAAATATTATACTGTATTCCAAAAACTATATGAAATATAAAATATATATTTATAAGACAAAATTTGGCAAGTTAGTTTTCTACTTTCTTCTCCTAATTTCTCCTCACCGCTTAAAGCAATCTGTTCCAGCTCCACTCTGGCTTTTCCATTTCCCGCTCCCTGCTCGGCCATTATATTATATATTATGTAAGCCATAATGGATAAACGATCATGTGTATTAGTTTTTAAACCTCATCCTGTGCCTCAGTAACAATATTTGAAAACACACGTCTCCTTCCATTCATAATGCACGAGCTCTAATGCACATATTCTGTTTTGGGGAGCGGGAGCAGGAGCTGAGAGGGGCACAGGAGAAGCATGGCGCCGTTTGATCAGAGCTAATGCGCTGGAAGCAGCCGAGGATGCTACCCTTACCGTTCTTTTCCCAGGAGAGAAGGGAAGCGAAGAGAAGAAAGGGTGAAAGAAGATGTTCCCAGCGGACACCTGGAGAGCATACCTCACCTTCATCCATCAGGAATCTCCCCAATGAGTTAATGCCTGTAGGGAACCATCCTGACAGGTTTGGCCTTAATGGCGCGTTCTGTAGAGAATTGAGAATATTGCAGGAGTGGTAGTTAACATTAAAAGCGTTCCTGCAATGCTTTTGTGTGGTGTGTTTACGGCTCAGATTCATGTCAGCTTGGTAACATGGAGGCCAACCTGAAAGCGAAAGCCAGTTATGAGGGTCAGACCCGAGATTGAAACTTGTGAAAAGCTTTCAAACCTTGCCGTTCCATCAGTCTTTGAAAACATGCAAAAGAGTGTAGATATGGCACTCATATGTTGAATTAGTTGTTGGGTTTTACCCAAACCTGAACTGCACTTAGTTCCATTGATTGCCATTTTTGTTAACAACTACACATATGAAATGTGTATTTAACGGATGCCGAATTTCAATACTTCTTCCATACAAACTGTCATATGCAGCTCCATCTCTTGCAAGGTCAAATGTCTAGTTAAATGTGCAAGGCATGGATTATTAGAACCAAATACATTTCGACATAATTGGAGGCCTTGCAGAACTGAAAAAAAAGATATGTTTGTGAGTAAATAATAAAAAAATGAAATGGCTTGTCCCTTTGGGTTATGATCAGATGTACTGGCTGTGCTGCAATAAACCTAATCTTGTTAAAATAGGCTTTCAAATGTAGTGTTTTTCAAGACACTTCCTCAAGAATACTGAATCTCTTCATGATCAATGCCGCTATACATGTTGGAGATGCTCATTATTGTTTCTGTTTGTTCAGTGGTGGCATTCAGCAGTCATAGTGGTCGGCAGGCATCTATTTTCTAAATGCATCTGGTTGGATTTACCATTATTTCACCAGGCCAGAAGCTTCAGTTTACACCTACATGAGTAACTGCAATGCTGTGTGTACATGTACTGAGCTTCATACACTACTAATTCCATTAGTTTCATCTGCAACCTATCTATCAATATTCTCCAGAGATGGTAATAGTTTGGATCGCATATTTGTATGTGGATTGCATATATGTATGTTGTTGCCGAGTTATTACATGATGAGACGCGACCTTGCTTCCTGAAGCAGCTTATACTTGCTCTGAGGCATGTTGGCAATTATGTCAACATAATTCATGGCAACTAGGACTTCAGGGAAGAACAATGAAACAGGTTTAACAGATTTATTACCTCACAATCTGGATTCTCCATTGTTTTCCTTGCCCTCCCTCTTGAGACCATGTAAAACCGCCTCTCTTGGAAGTAGCAATGCCAGATGTTTTATAGAGAGGAAAACCTTGACACTACAGAGTACACAGGAACAGAGGTGTGAGGAAGATGGGAATGGCACTAAAGTACACTGATAAATGTACATGCATAAGATAACTCACAATTGACCACCAGTAAATTACTATCATTGATTACATTTCACCAGTGTTACGTTTTAAAGGGGCCGTGAACTGCATTGTTTTATTGTTTTATAATTTTTCCTGTGGTGCACTTATAACCTCAGTATGATTTTCAAATATTGTCATAATTTAGAAATAAAAGGCATTTTTCCTATCCTGATTTTAGCCCTCTGATTTGAATGCTCTGTTTAAAGTTGTGTGTCTACTTTGAGTGTAAAAGCCCACTGCTGTGATTGGCTGCTGTGAGACTTCAGCATAAATGCCCACTGCTGGGATTGGCTGCTGTGATACTTGTTATTTGGAATGTTATTTGGGGCGGCAGTGGCTCAGTGGTTCATGTAGATTGTCTACAAACCGGAAGGTTGGTGGTTCATTCCCTGGTTCTACCTGACCAAGTGTCGAGGTGTCCATGAGCAATTAAGACACCTAACCCCAGCTGCTCCCGACGAGCTGGATGACGCCTTACATGGCTGACACCGCTGCGGTGTGTGAATGAGTGAGTGAATGGGTGAATGTGAGGCAATATGTAAAGCGCTTTGAATGGCCATTGGTCTGTTAAAAGCGCTATATTTAATGCAGTCCATTTACCATATTTACCATTTATTTGTAGGGATGTCGCGGTAGCAAAATTCCAGTAGTCGGTACCAATACCATAAAAAATTACAGTACTCTGTACCAATTTTGGTACCACAGCTAAATGTTTTTTTTATAATTTTTTTATTTAACTATTTAAAAAATAAAAAAAATACGTTAATTATTTATGATGATAATCATAAGTAAATAATACTTAAACATTTAAAGGCTGTATGCTTTTTAAAAGTAAACATTGTTTTTAAAAAAAGTGAAAAATAATCAACCATCTAGGCATAATTATTATTATTATTAGTAGAGACGTATTATTATTACAGAGACATAGCTAAATCTACTGTAGGCTACAACAGAAGCCTAATCTATTCTGTCAATTTCCATTTTTTAAAAATCACTTTTATTTTGACGTGTTGCTGTGAAGACTTTTGAGTGTCTGTGTTCATATGACAGTTTTCTCAAAATGAAATGGGAAAGTCTCATGAAAAGACGGTTTATGCGTTTGTGTCCTCATATAGCGACACACGGCAGAGACTAGGCCTACATCAAAGACGTGAGCAAGTGTTGCGCGTGTGCGCCCGCCCCAGCGAGTCATTCACACAGAGATGAAGAACATGCTGGAGTAATATTTAAATAGTATTTTGCAGTTTAATATTTACAGACTCTAGTATATATTCGGTTAGTCAGGAGCCCACGAAGTGATTGAACGCAGCTGCGGGTACCGCGGGAGTCGGTACCACCGGTACGACAGAGATGCTGGTATTGTCACATTTTTATAATTTCAGTACCTACTAGGTACCGAAGTACCGGTACTTGTGACATCCCTAGTTATCTGTGGTCCATCCTGTATTGCTCTTCTGTCCTCGTCATCTCACTAACACGCCAGTGGGGGGCCAAAGTTGCGATGATGAAATAGGCATTAATCTTCTTCTGCAGAGGTGGTCTTTCACCATCTATTACAGGCTCATTCCACAATGAGTCGTTCTCTGGGCTTGGTTACAATGAAAGCTTGTTTTCAGTTCTGAAACTCACAGGATATTCTTATACTGTAGTATGATGACCTCTAATATGTCAAAAGCTCAAGGAATATTAGATTTCTAAGTTCATGACCCCTTTAAAATAAAAGTAATATTGCAAATCACATTTTAATGGAAAATAATGTGTTTAGTTACTTGTATGTTACTTTTTCTTAGCATCAGCTGACTGAGACTCACTCTCTTCCAGAGAAGAAGTTCTGCTTTAGTCTGTATTATCCCCTGACATACAGTACATTCATTTGCATGCAATGACCATGAAAGTATGTATTAAACGCAGGAATCATCAGTTTCAGACCTGTCCTGGAAAGTTTCATTTTTGCACTTTTTTTACATTTAGTTATTTTTCTTTAAACTATACAAGATGCATACTGAGTGTGCACCTTGAATTTGCATAATTTGTCTCCCACAGAGGGAAGGTTTTTTAATTGTATTTAACAGTAAATCAATGAATAAATGATCAAATAACGTGTTCCTATTCATCTCAATGGCAGTTGTTGTCGTTGTTAATGGAACTTAGTCCTTAACATAATTATCATTTCACGCTCTTGCTTAAGAAAGATCTGAAATCTTTTCCATTTCTTTCACATTTCCATTTAGGAACAGGCAAGTGATAGTTCTTTGGTAGTATAAGGAAAAAATATTTTTTTTCAGTTTTGACTGATTACTTTATGCATTTGCAAAATAACTTACACATACTTTACACGCAGTCTTATGTCATCTCTGTTTAGGATTGCTTTTAACACTTCAGAGTTCACTAGAGATTATTATTCAGAGCATGGCCAAGCTTGAGGGAATTCAGTATTCTTGTGCAGTAAACATTGTTTTGACATCATGACAGCTGTGAAGCAAAGATGCCTGCAGCAACTTTGCACCGTTGCACAAAACTTTATCTCTGCTGTGCCAAACAATATTCAGCCTACTACAGCAGATGAAGCCATGCACAGCAGCACGGTAAACCTGTAACTAATGCTCAATTAAACACAAACCCTTGACAACTGAGTGAATGAAGGCTGACAAATGTCACATGACAGTTTTGTACATGAATATGTCTGAATTCACTGATGCGTGAGAGGGAGAGGGACTCTTCCACCAGCCTATCATTAGGAAATGGGTTAGTGGATTCAAACGCCAATCTCATAAGACCAATCGCCTTAGTTCAGGCTGCACAGCTGTCTGATTCCCATATGTGAAATGCTCGTGAAGAGTTGGCTTTTTTTCTATCGTACACCTACGTTCAAGCTCTCTATTCTGTCGGATGGACGGCTCACTATACTGCTCTAAATGTTCTTCCCTGTCGCTATGCTGTAAACCAGAGATAATGATGCGTGTTTAGGGCTTGTTTACCACTTTTTTTCTTGGCAGAAACACTATTTCCAGGGCACTCTGCTCTCATTCATGCCATCTAAGTAAATAACTGTAATTGTGGCACACTTCAAAGCTGAAATGTGTAATTTTCTGTTCATAAAATACTTTCTTCTATCGCAGTTAAATGCAGAGACAACTGTAAGTGAAAAGTGTAACACTCTGTGATGGGATGGGACTGAAGTTTTGATGATTTATTTATGACAGAAATGTTTTATTTATTTGTTTTTATTGTGCACTTTATGTAAGGTGCCAGTAAATTGTACCATGAAGGGTAAGGCACCTTATTAACCCTGCCATTGACATGAATTTCAGGCTTTCCATGTTTTCACTGTTGACGCAATGGTGCTATGACACACCTTCTGAAAGAGTGCAGAATCTCCTGATCAAAACACAGGCGGAAAAAAGAAGCAGAGACAAGCGATAGCCGATGTAACCAGATGCATATAAAATAAAGAAATCATCAATATTAAACAGCATATAAATAAAAACTGCCTAATGCTACTGAATAAAATGTCGACCCAGGACGAGCTACAGGACTGTGAAGCTTTGTGGTGTTGAAAATAATAATAATAATAATAATAATAATAATAATAATAATAATCAATTTGATTTATATTGCACTTTACATTTAGAACAATCTCAAAGTGCTACAGGGTCAAGAATTAAAATTAAGTTTAAGAAATTAAAAGTAAATTGTACATGTCAGTTGTATGCTTTTTTAAAGAGATATGTTTTTAAATCTTTTTTAAAAACATCTGTAGTCTGTGGGGCCCTCGGGTGGTCAGGGAGGGCGTTCCATAGCCTGGGGCAGCAGAAGCAAAGGGGGTGGGGTGGGGGTAGTGAGGAGTTCCTGTTGGTGAAGGGGGGCATGTCCATAAATGCACTGATGAGTGAGGAGGGAGACCTTGTACTCAATTCTGAGTGTGACAGGGAGCCAGTGTAGGGATTTAAGAATGGGGGTGATGTTGTCATGCTTGCGCACCCTCATCAGGATCCTGGCAGCGCTGTTCTGTATGTACTAAGTCTCTGGTTGCTCCTGCTAGAGATCCTGATGAGTATTGCATTACAGTAGTCCAGCCTGGAGGAGACAAAGGCATGGGTGAGCTTCTCTGCATCTGGTAGGGTGAGTGTTTGACGGAGTTTGGCGATGTTTTTGAGGTGGTAAAATTATGTCTTACAGAGGTGTTTGATGTGGGTCTCAAAGGTCAGTTATTGGTCCATTTTAACACCTAAGTTGGTGACAGATGTGGAGAGGGAGATGGTCTGGCCAGAGAAAGTGATATTGGTGATGGTGGAAGAGTGGAGCTGATGTGGTGTGGCAACCAGGATGGCCTCCGTTTTGGAACTGTTGAGCTGAAAAAAGTTGAGCTTCATCCACGCCTCTGTCTCCTTCAGGCAGTTAGTCAGTGTAGAAGTTGGCAGAGGAGCAGAAGAAGTGGGAGGTAGAGCTGTGTGTCATTCGCATAGCAGTGAAATGCTATGCCATGTCTGCTAATGATATTGCCAAGGGGGAGCATGTAGAGGGAAAAGAGGGTGGGGCCCAGCACAGAGCCCTGAGGAACACCGCAGGTGACGTTGTGGGTGTGTGACTTGGCTTTGCCCAGGGCGACATGCTCAGTTCTGTCGGTCAGGTAGGAGGTGAACCAGTTGTGAGCGTTTTCTGAGAGTCCAATGGTGTATTGCAGACAGTGGAGAAGGATGTTGTGGTCTACCGTATCAAAAGCAGCTGTGAGGTCCAGTAGGATGAGTAGTGATGGGGAACCAGTATCTGCTGCCATCAGGAGGTCGTTGGTGACTCTGACCAAGGCTGTTTCTGTGTTATGACCAGGGCGGAAACCAGACTGAAACTTTTCATACGGTTTATTGTGTTTGAGGTGATCATGGAGTTGTGCTGCAACTATTTTTTCCAGAACCTAGGATTGGAGATGGGCCTGTAATTGGAGAGAACTTCTGGATCCAGGGTGGGTTTTTTCAGTAGAGGTCTGATGACCGCAGTTTTTAGTGCAGATGGGATATGGCCGGCCAGGAGGGAGTGGTTTATGATCTTGGTGATGAATGGAGAGATGGCAGAGGTGTTTGCCTTCAGCAGGGCTGAAGGAAAAGGGTCCAGGGCACAGGTGGACGGCTTCATTTTTTTCATGATGTCCTCTACTTCCTCCTGTGTAGCTTCGGAGAAGGTGCAGAGCGACTGTACAATCAAGCGGTGGGTCAGCAGTTGGGAGGTGCAGGACCGCAGTGGTGGAGAGGTGAGAGCGGATGGTGTTAACTTTTTCCTTAAAGAAAGTGATGTGCATGTTGCATATCTCTTCGGTAATCTCAGAGTGCGAGGGTGAGGGGGGTTTGAGAAGGTGATTTATTGGTGAAAAAAGTTGCTTGGAGTCACCAGGGCTGTTGTTGATGATGTTGGAATAAAACGTGGAACTTGCATCCCTCAGTGCTTCTGCATACGCCCTCCTATGTTCCCTGTATGCCTGTTTGTGGACAGTCAATCCAGAGGCCTTGAGCCAGAGTGCTGAGCGTGAGAATGATACTGACCTGGATGTTAAGGGGGCGTGGAGTTCCAGGAGATTGCTCAGGGACTGGTTGTAGAAGTCCACGGAGTCATCAACAGAAGGGAAGTCAGTAGAGGCAGAGGAGAGAAGTTGAAGGTCCAGGGTCAGGGCATCTGCATTAATGTTTTTTATTTTCCTGAAATCAATCTGTCGCTTTGATTTGGTGTGGGTGGGGGGGGAAGGACAGCTCCATTGACATGACTTTGTGATCTGAAACACCAAGATTGTAAACATGTAGGTTGCTGATGGGGGCGGAATTAGAGATGACCAGATCAAGTGTGTGTCCCCTGCAATGTGTGGGGACATCAACGTGTTGTCGTAGGTTGATGGAATCTAGCAGCTGAAGAAAATCAGCAGTGGGACGACATGAGGGGGTGTCAACATGAATGTTTACATCACCCAGGATTATGGTATTGGCAGAGGTAGTACAGAGTGTTGTGAGGAGATCAGACATTTCTGGGATGAAGGCATAGTTTGGTTTTGGGGGTCGATAGATAAGGAGAACAGTCATGGGAAAAGGCAGCTTACATTTAAATGCAAGACATTCACAGGAAGATGTTGTAGGCAGCAAGATGGGAGACAACTGCAGGTCCTGTCTGTAAATGACAGCTAGGCCACCACCGCGGCCAGTGCTGCGAGCTGCCTCCAAGTAACTGTAGCCGGAGGGACAGGCTTCATTTAGGGCAGATTAAACCTCTGGTTGGTGCCAGGTTTCTGTCAGATACAAGTCAAGTCCTTTCTCCCTGATGTGTTCTTCAATCAGTGTGGATTTATTGTTGATAGATTGAGTGTTAAAAAATTCGAATTTGACCAGTGACTGTGGGGTGAATCTCTGTACAGAGCGCAAAACACTAAAATCCACTCCACGCAGTTTGGAATCCGGTCCACGAAATATATCCAGCCGGGATTTCACGGATCTCATGCTGGAATGCAGAGATCTCGTGATATTTCCAGTGTTGATAGTAACTGAAGCGGCAGTACTCTGATGACGCCTCAGTAGTGCGACGGATGTCCAGAGAGATGGGATGTTGTTGGTAGCAAAGCAGCTTGACTGGTTATGGAAGATTAATTTTCGACCGGAGCCTCTATGAATGTTACGAGGGCGGCGAACAAGTCCAAGTTCTTTAATGATGGGGGTGTTTAGTCCAGGAGTGGTTACGGGATTAAGTCGCCGGAGTTGCGAGCAGGAGTAGCTGAACCACATACTGACCAAGGAGAGGGGTGCTAGCCAGACAGCGTTTGCACCCAGTTCTGGAGCTGTGGTGGAACGGAGAGAAGTTGTACGTCAAGGCAGCGTGATGGTTGGATCCAAAAGTGCCCTTTCCCAGGTGGAGCAGGGTAGATAGCTGGAAGTCGTCTGTATCAGGTAGGTGCCTAGTTACCAAGCTTTCCCACTATGTAAGCGCAATTTAGCGCAATTCAAAGATTACGGGCGGAGAAAACGGCGAACAAACAACGCCAGCGTCCTCTCCCCCTTTCTAAACGGTGAGCTGTACGGTATAATGGGGAGGGAAGAGCGAGGCTCTCCGTGTTGCCAGGGTTTTGTGCAAGGAAGATTGAAACCACTGGTGATGTAACGTAAACAACTAGAAAAAGCCGTTGGCTGGTTAGCGCTACCAACTGTTAACATCCGAGTGAAATCCTCCAAGACGTTAAAATCAATGCAACAGTCCCAATTATATCCCTGACTGATTTGACTGGTTACGGACATAAAAAAAAAAAAATCTAAATCTAACATTAGTTAACTTGATTCAGGTGGAAAACAAAAAAAAATCGATGGACTCGATTTACTCCATCTATGTTTTGATCATCATTCTAAATCCAATATGGATGACAGAAATATGAATTGTATTGAAAAGTATTGATAAGAAGAAAATGCATGAATAAATGTTTCTGTTTATTTTTCCCTTTTTCTTTTCTAAAGCAGAGGTTCTGCTCTTTCTTTTGGTATTGCATGTTCAGATATTCATACAAACAAACAACATATTCTGGGGGCCATGAAACTTTTGTGAAAATTGTGGCTGGCAACTTTTTTCAAAAGCGCTGGCGGAAAGAGTTAGTGTTTTCCTGGGAAATTTGGAGTCTTCATTGAGGTTTTAATAGACTAAAACATTGCCATTCAGAGAGTTCATTTCCCGAGAGCTAAAAGTACTGTAGACCTTTTGAAAGGTCAAGAGTCGAGTCTGGGAGCAAACACACCCACGATCCACGAGATCGATTTGAAGTGTATACTGCTTCTCTGAGCCTATTTAGCTCACTGAAAGAACATGATATGGCAGCATGTTGTTATTATTCTTATTCTATACAATATATAAAACCTTTCTCACATACAGTATCCTATTAATCACATGCTCAAAGTTGCTTGGTGCAATTGTTGTGTTATCTATTAGGAGTGTGCTTGAATGAGCTAACATGTAAGTGGACACTATGGAGGCGTTAGTTAGGGTAACACTTTATTTTAATGTTCAATTCTCACTATTAACTAGTTGCTTATTAGCATGCATATTACTAGAATAATGGCTGTTTATTAGCACTTATAAAGCACATATTAATGCCTTATTCTGCATCCCATAATCCTAATCTTAAACACTACAAACATTATCTTACTAACTATTGATAAGCAGTTAAATAGGAGGTTATTGAGGCAAAAGTCATAGTTAATAGTGCAAATGTGTAAACATTTTTAAGGTGTCCATTTTACGGTGTAATAATCAATTAACTACATGTACTTACTATACGGTTAGGGTGAGAATCAGAGTTGGTTTAGAGTTAGTTGCATGTAATTAAGCATAATTTAAAATTAGTAACTATATGTAATGTGTAACAAGGACACTGTAAAATAAAGTGTTACCAAATAGCCAATAAGCTTCAAGGTTTGGCTAATAAATCAAATGCCTGCATTATAGTTGCCTGCATTTCCTTAAAACGGTTTGCACTCCTTGAAAGGAATCGCTAATGATGATGTTAAACCAATACCCCGAAGCAGACACTAATTACGGTTATTGTTACAATTGCTCTAACAAAGTTGTAAGCAATTGTAATGATAATGTAATTGTTTAGTCATCTTAAGCAGGAGCTCTAAATAAAACTTGTTTATAGGTTAGATGTTTGTTCTCTAATGAGACAACATGCAGTATTCACAGATAAAATTAGTTCAAAATAAAATACCACAGCACGATAAGCTCAAACTTTTTTGTCGAGTTGTTTTCTTTACAGCTCATTATGCAAGCTTCACGTATATCCTTAAGCTGCTTGTGGATGTTATCACAGTTTACTTGACTTCCTCAACTCTCTTCCAGCACATTCTCAGATGCAGGAAATTTGCATTAATTAAGCAAACACTGTGATTCAACTGAGGTGCAAGAATGTTGTTGCAGGAGGAATATATTTGAATCAATTTTAGAGAAAGGAAGTAAACGAACAGACTGTCGGAACTCATCACTTGTTCGCGGTGCAGAAAGGCTGCTAGACCTGAGGTTAGATTACAGTGTTTTATAAATGTGCCCTGGTTTTCATTGATCTTCAGCAACATGCTACAGTTTAATGCTGCATATCACTGGCCTTTCGGTGTTGTTAATGGTTTATCAAGCATTAGTTGTTATACATGACAACTTTACTTTGGATCCCATATGGGTGTGTGTTTTAGAGTGAACAGATGTTACTGTTGTAGGCCAGTAAGATCTGTGTGTGTAAAACTCACTCCCTGATCTCAGTAGGTGATAGCGGCTGTGGCCTTGTTAGAGATCCCGTCTCCCACACGGAAGACCACGGTTCGAATCCCGCTCGGATCAGGTTGAGTAGGACCGGTTACATTTGGTGCCATGACCCGGATGGGAGTGATATACCCACAACTAACTGTTGTAGGTATAGATTCTAAAAAAAGATGGATAACACGCCTTCACTCTCTTCCATTGAAGTAAGTGAAGCCGCCAGTGTCCAAAATGGCACTGACATCTTGCGTCTTGAGTCTGCGCAGTAGTGAGTGCAAAGACATAAAAGTCCCGTCCACACTCCCATTTTATCAACGCTTTTTGTTAAATAAGCAATAATGGAAATGTAGAAATTAAAGTTAAAGTTCAAATCTTCCCCAAAGTTCCCAAAAATGTCGGTTGGTGCCTCAGTGATTCACTCCCTTGGCTGGCGCTCCGGTTACACAGACATCAATTACATGATTAACTAATCTAATTGTTTATTAAAGTGCCCCTACTTTTGCTATTTTAAAGGCTTCTAATTTGGTTCAGAAGGTGCCTACAACAGGTTTACATGCATCCAAGGTCAAAAAATACTTTTTTATTTTCTCATAATATGCATTTAATATCACCTAATTTCTCAAAAATTCTCAAGTGATTCACTGGGTCAGTACAAATAGGCACTATTATGTACTTTTAAAGTACTAATATGTACCTTTAAGGTACTAATATGTATCATTTAAGGGTAAGTAAGGTACAAAGATATACCATTTCACTTGTGTACCTTAGTGCCATTAGGGTAATGCCCCAGTAACAGCGCTGTACCTTTTTTTTTTTTTTTTTTTTTTTCTAAAAGTTTATGAATTTGGGTCTAAATAAGAGATCTCTCCGAGATTTGAGAAGCAGTCTTCTCATCAGTAAAATGATGGGAACACAACAAAAGGCTGGAATTATACAGCTGTGGTGTCGTTGTAAAAATGTATTCTAACCACTAGCCCTGCTACGATAGTCAGCGTTGCTGGGGTTCAGCCGCAACACTGCACCACCCCCACCATTGTTTTGATTTTTTTATAGTAATAAAAATAATGTAGCTAATTTAGAGAACCGACACTACAATTAAGAACTGAACGTGTCTGCTTAAGCGTAAGCCGAACAAAAGTGCACTATGGGTCTAATTCTAAACCGAAAGTATAATGCGCACAGCCGCACTGGCATTCATAACAGTGACGCGTCCTCTGGCGCGGAGCGAGCAGAGCAAAGAATTCCGCCATTCCTATGGAGGCAGGAATTAATTTAAAGCACTCTGTCTACTCCGCACCGTTATGAATGCCTATGCGGCCTTGCGCATTTTACTTTCGGTTTAGAATTAACAAATTAAAAGCTTCCGCCGGTGATATCAGTAATACCGGTGTTGTCAAACGTTGATTAACCAGTGGGAACATTTCCTTACTGTCATATACCTATTAATTCCTCTAATTACCACAAATTCTTCACAACCTCATTCTTTGGAAGTGAATAATAACACAATGGCTGTCACAGCACAGAACACAGCATCTTCTCGACATGATTTAAACCACACAAACCAGCTACTGTGTTTGACCCGGGTCAAGGTATAGGCGGTGTTTTGCGGCAGCCAACGAAGACCATAGGCGGGTGTTATGCAAATGTATAACCGCGTTACATATACAGGTCATGGAAGTGAGACTGGAATTTCTGACGACTCGTATAGGCGGTTCATAGTCAATTATTTATTTTATTCTTTAAAGCATAATGAATATCTAACTTTATTCATCATGCACTTTTGACTTCACAACTTTGCAGACCGTTTACATTCACAGACAGCTGTATTACACACTGCATGAAAGGAAATATTTGAGAGGGGAAAAAAAGCATAATAGGGGCATTTTAACTGATGTTGAATTCTAAACGATTGTTGTAAAAAATTATGCCACATAATTACCATAATTGCAAGATGACAAAGGTTATTCTTGCATTCATACGACATTAACAATATGAGTTATTAAACAGAAATATATGAAAATAACTGTTTAACAACACTTAAAATATATTTTTTTGTCTCTCATGCTGCTCCAAACCTGTATGAGTTTCTTTCTTCTGCTGAACACAAATATATTTTAACAAATGTGGTTCTTCCATGGTTATTATAGAATACCATGTTTTGATTTGTATGAATTTTGTGATAAAATACAAGTAAGATTATAAAACAATTTTAACTCAAATCAATATTTCATGTTAATGTATTCAATTTATTCCCATATACACATTACAGTCAACAGGTTAGACAGAATATGTTGCCATTAGATATTTCCTATAGTATTTTGTATAATAAACATAAATTATTAAAATGTCTTATATTTTGATACTTAGCATAAAACCAGAGCAATCTCGTCAAAAGGCATTCCAGCTCTAGCACAAATGCTCTTCATCCGTCCCTTTGAGCTGAAATGTCTATCTCTTAATCTGCAGGAACTGAATTATTAACATGCCCGCTGGCAGTGAGAGAACACACCTTCCAGCAACAAATTACACACAGCGCCCACAATTAACAAGCTGACACTCTACTCAAGCACTTCATTGGGCTTTTAACATTTCCTATTGCTGCTAAAATGCTAATCGCTTGCAGAGATGCCATTGTCAAGCATGTGTTAAATAAAGCAGATTACCAGTTGTGCACCTCAAGTTTACATTATGGTTCTATTCAACTTATGTAAGTGTTTATACTAAGGTAGCCTATTCTTATGCTTTATATAGAACATTATTATATGGCTCTGAAATACTCTTCACTCTTCTACTCATCACTTCACTTCAGAAGGCCTTTATTAACCCCCAGAGCCACTTGGAGTACTTTTATGATGACTGGATACACTTTTTTGGACTTCAAAATCCACCCTTCACTCCCATAATAAAGATTGGATGAGCAATGATATTTTTTTAATAATTCTGATTGTATTCGTCTTAAAGAAGAAAGTCATATAGACCTAGGATGGCTTGCAGGTGAATAAATCATTTTTAGGTCAACTATCCCTTTAAAAAAAAAAAAGCAAATTTAAAATCTTTTAAACAGACCAGCCTAACCAGCTTGGCCAAGCTGTAAGACCAGCTAACCAATCGTAGGTTGTTTTCTCAGCATGCAGGATGCATATGTGTTGCATCAGTTTATTGTGAATGCATGGGAACTAAGCTCTCTCCATCTGTCCTAAACAAAAGATGAATTCAACCACAATTCCTCCTGGTTTTTCCTGGATGAGACATCATTTTGCATGGGCCAAATGATTTAATGAAGTTTCCAGTCCTTTAAAAAACATGTTTAATAGTCATCTTACAGTTCCAGAACAATCTGTAGGGAGTTGAAGTATTACAGCCGTGCACCACAACAAGCAAACTCCCATCCCGACTGTGCTGCACTCTTCAAGGATGAGGACTCAGGGGAAGGAGTTAACGTACAATCAATAAAGATTTTAGAAAAACCAGGACCTTTTAGAAAGGGGACGCTCACACACACATACAAACTATGTGCATTAAATTACCATTGTCTAACTTTGTTTTATTTCAAAGTGATCCCATTATTTTGCAGCCTCTGAACAATTACATATCCATTCACTGCATTCACAGACTCAAATGAAGTGGAACCGCAGATGAGAGACTCTTCTCCCGTCCTGTCTCTCTGGGGAACAGAGGAGAGAGCCTTTTCCGTGAAACCTTTTCAAAGCCTCATCTGCGTCTTCCATTAGCCGTGCAGAACAAAAAGAAAGCAAGACGGCGACAGGAATGCGCATTTTCACGTGCGAGGGGAATCACCGGAGGCTCTGATCAGATGTAATGTAACAATTTAGCACACAGTCGGCCCGCCGTGCCTGTTGCTTTCCTTTTATTGGAGAGATGATTATGATTCCTCAAAGACTTGATTTGTTCATTTGCCTGGCATATGTTTTAAGATTACAACAAACAATGATTCAGATTGCAGAAAGGTGAGCTGTGAAGAAGGCAAATTAATGAGAGATGCACAAGCTGCTATTTTGAGATCAACTTTTAAAGGGCACTACCCTGCTTCCACGCTGCATGATCTGATTTTGGTGACGCTTATTTGATGTTAAATTGATTTTTCCAAGCAATCACCCATAGCTCATGCATGCTAACCTGACAATGATTCATGTATGAGAGTCATTGCTCTTAAATTATTAACTCAGAAGCTTCAATTCAAAACAAACAGGGGCGAACGCGACACCAGCAAAGAGCTTTTCTTTGGCGACAGACATTTCCAGGGACAGAATCATAAACGAAGAGAGAGAAAGCAAGAGAAAGCGCAAACTGCAAGCAAAAATCAGACTGAAGACCTCGTACTGTTCACTTCAATGAACTATACTCAGACAAAAAATAAAAATCTCTTATAGTCTTATTAGGACTTTAGTATGGGGAACACATATTCACTGTTAACTACAACTTTTGCCTCAATAAATGCCTAATTTACTGCTTATTAATAGTTATTAAGGTAGTTGTTAAGTTTAGGTATTGGGTAAGATTAGAGACACAGAATAAGGCATTAAATGTGCTTTATAAGTACTAATAAACAGCCAATATATGCATGATAATAAGCAACTATAATAGCAAGAATTGCAAGAACCCTAAACTAAAGTTTTACCATCTTATCAAATGTCTTTCAAATAAACACAATTATGGTTTAAAAACAAACCATGCACACTAACCTTTTTAAAAAGTTTACTTTATTAATGAAAACAAAAACAAAAAAGTCAAAATATGTCAAAACAAAGTTATGTAGTTATTTTCACAATACATTTTGACAAGGTAACAATAATTAATTTTTTAACTTTATAACATGAATGTTAAATAAATATAAATATTTTTTAGATAATATATTTTGATTAAGTAATTTTTATATTTTAAAGGTGCTCTTAGCGATGTCACGTTTTTTAGGCCAAAACATTTTTTTTGTCACATACAGCAAAAATCTCCTCACTATCCGCTAGCTGCCTGTCCCCTGAGAACACTGTAAAAAAACGCTGTCTCTGTAGTCCGCATAAGCTCCACAAACTGCAACCAAAACACACTGGTGCAATCTGGACCACGAAGCATTGCAAACAGTGCTCCAGCCAATAGCCGAAAAGAATGATTTCCAACCCCAAATTATTCTTGTTGGCTATAAGCTGGAGCACTGTTTGTAATGCTTCGTGGTCCAGATTCCACCAGTGTGTTTTGGTGACATCGCTTGGAGGACCTTTAAGACTCAAAGCTGGGTCTGGGACAAGGGCAGGGTCGGATTTAACTCATTCATATTGTGAGTCTCTTGTTTGTCCTGAGCCGTTAAACTGATCAATGTTCTTCAGAAAAATCCTCAAATATGTTTTCTTCAGTTTTCCAGCATTTTTTGCATAATGTTCAAACATTTACTGATGCTCCAGAAGGAAACATGCATTAACCCTCCTATTATCTTTAGGATCAATTTGATCCCATTCAATGTTTAATGTCTGTAAAAACATGACTTGTTTCATTATTTTTTTATGTTTGCTTCAGATTGAATGACTTTTCTAATTTAATGGGGACAACTCTATTTAACATAAAATTAACATGATGATCTTTTTCCAATGTCCTGTAAACATTTTGTAGCATCTGTGTTCTTTAGGCTGTGAAAAGTTTTGAACTGGATTTTTATTTTATTTTGTTGAAATGTTGTTTAAAGGGCAGTTAAATTAAGTACTGCCCTTCAGAAGCAACAGAAGATACTTACATGTTTCCCGGAAGACAAATTAAGTACAATTTACCTAGATCTTCAAATTCAAAAAGTTTTCACCCCCCGGCTCTTAATGCATCGTGTTTCCTCCTGGAGCATCAGTGAATGTTTGAACCTTTTTTAATAGTTGTGCTTGAGTCCCTCAGTCGTCCTCAGTTTGAAAAGATGGATATCAAAATCATACAGTCTCTGCTGCAGAGGATTTAAATATGCAAAATATGCTGGAAAACTGAAGAATTTTCAGACCTGGAAGATATTCTGAAGAACGTTGGACAGTTTAACTGCTCAGGACAAACAAGAGACTCAAGAACAACCATCACAAAAAACACACGTGGATCATCAGGGAACGACACACAGTGTTACGAATCAAGGGTTCATAAGAATCAAGGGTTCATTTTGAACAGGGTCATTTTATACATATTAATAAATGTTTTCTTGTGGACTATATGAAAAGAAAAAAAAGCAGCAAAATATCATATTCAGGACAGTACTAAATAAAAAATAACATGCATTTTGTATGGTCCCTCTTATTTTGTTAAAATTATTCACATTTTCACAGACAAGGGGTGTGTAAACTTTTGAGCAGGAAAGATCATATGTCTCAGGAGAAGGAACAATGTGCTGTCAAATATTATGGCAGTTGAAAATAAATGATGAAAAGTTTCCAAGACAGTTTATGACCTTCATATAAAAATGAGAGAAAACTAAATATTTAAAATTTTAATGAAATAAAAACAACCCCTAGGATGTAAAAGTGGCCGTAGATACAGTACACCCACATTTGTACTTGTGACATGTAGGTTGAACTGCTCATAGGTTCATGTCTGCTGCCAGGACACACACTGCTCTCTCCATCTGTATCGCTGACCGTTACACAGTCCACTCACCCACATACTCACCTCTGAGCGCTCCATCACATCACCCCTCACTCTCAACCGGATCACCAATGTACCGCATCATGTTCTTGCTGTAGGTCAGACTCCGGTAGAACCGGTGAACACTCCTGCAGCTACTTGGATCAGTCACATCTTAAATTAAAGTTTGTTTATTAAAGGTGAAGGGTGTAATTTTGAGGATGTTAATATGTGTAGACAACTTGCAAAACTGTGGACGCACTCGTTCTGTAACACATCGAGCACTCATGTGAGTTTGGAGTAGTGATGTGAAAAACAGACTAGTCAGTAGTCCCTATAATGCTGGTTTAGACCATATACTCTGAAGTAGGAGCTAATTTAGTTCTCCTAAAAGGAGTTCCTAGAACTAAAATAGTTCCCAATTCCTGTGAAAGTACGCCAAAAAGAGGGTACTTCCGCTATTAGTTCTAGGAACTATGAAAAAGTTCCTCCGGTGCGGTCCTTGTTCTTGTTTTTTTTTTTTTGAGGAGGAGGAGCTGAAGACGACTAGCCTAGATGCCAGCTGAATTTAGCCCCGTCCACAACATTTTTGCTCGGGGTATTCAGTCTGGACGCGATCCATAGAGGAGTAATTATGCCCGATTAGAAACTGTTCGGTTTCCAATGAAATCATCAGGGCGGGCTTTAGACGATGATGGACAGATGATACACAGTAACGTAATCATCAACGTCATCAAAGGCGCTTGGGTTGAATTTGCTCTTATCCTAAACAAAGAACTTCTTCGTATATGCATTCACCTTCACTATTTCTCTCAGAAATGATGATTGTGTTGGTAAGTACTCTGTGTATCCTTAAATTCTTTTTTTTACAACACAGGCTAAGATCGTTTACACTCATCTTTTTCTTCTAACGTTACTTAATCCAGCGCGCGTGCAGGCAGGGTTGCCACGTTTTTTTGCTACTCAAAACTATAGCCCAAAACAATCCCAATAGCTTTCAGGGGGAGGTTCTCTGTGAAAAAAAGGCGTTTAGGGGGTAAAATATGTTATTTTGGCAAGGTTGCCTGCTTCAGTTCGCATTCCTGGGTCTAAATATCACATAATTGGGGTCACTTCAACCTGCGGACATGGAGAACAACCCACGGGAAAAACACGGACTTGGCAACACAGTGAAGTTGAGTTTTGTTGACATTTGAAAACTAACGTTACGCGTCGCTCCGCTGCTCTGATTGGTTGTAGGTCTATCCAATTGAGGTATTTCCTGGTTCGTTTGAAACACACCCCAATAATCAGACCCCAATGGAGCGGTACCAGATTCATATTCTAACTAGAATTGAGTATGACCACGTCAGGCTAGAAGATGTCTGCACCATTGACCAACAAAAACCTGGTCTAAAGTCAATGATTGATTATTATTTGTATTATTTAAAGGGCGTGTTAGTAATTTGTGCCTAGTAATAAGCACACACACATTTTAAATTATTAAAAATAAAAGGATTATTCTCTAGAGAAGCGTTCAGTTTTTGCCATGTAAATAGCGATTTGCCATGATGCGAGTGCAACTGGCATTTAAAGGGAATGTGAAATGAGAGATTGGTTTATTGCACATTACGTCCAAAACACACCCATGACTCATTAAGAGACGAGGTACAACCCTTGCGCCTGGAGCGCAGACCTTTTTTTCTTTCGTTAAACTCGCAAAAGTGGACTCGGATACGCCTTAAGTGCACCTGTGCCATGCGC
Organism: Gobiocypris rarus; assembly: GCA_023029165.1. Lineage (NCBI taxonomy): Eukaryota > Metazoa > Chordata > Actinopteri > Cypriniformes > Gobionidae > Gobiocypris > Gobiocypris rarus. The sequence goes on from CM040917.1 coordinate 33,170,246, forward strand.
TTCAGACAATGCGCTCAGATTGTTAAAATAGGGCCCTTTATCATTAAAAGGATAGCTCACCCTGGAATGAAAATAAAGCCATCTTTTACTCACCCTGCTGTTGTTCCAATGCCCAATGTCCTTCTATCATTTTCAGGCCTCAAAAGCAGAAATTCTATATATAATGGCAGTGAATGGAAACCAGGCTAAAACTTTACAAAAAGGATAAAAAAAGTATCATGCAATGACACACGCGCCATATATGGAAAGGAGGTATACTATAAGGTTTTGCGAGAAAGAAACCTTATTATTCAGTCAAAATACAGAGTTTGACCGTTCCTGTGAGTAGGCTGCTCGCAATGTTGTCATGACAACCGGTACATAACATTTACTTCAGGAGGTTTTCCTTATTTTTAGTATAATTGTATTATTTCGTATTATTTATGTTATAGAAGAGACAAGAGTCAAGTTTATTTCTATTGAGCCTGTTGTCTCAAAATGGTGCGTGTGTGCTTATCATGGGTGCCATGACAACAGTTTGGCTGCTGATGGCTCGCACGGACTCACACAAAGGACATTGGGCATTGGAACAACAGCAGGGTGAGTAAAAGATGACTTTATTTTCATTTCAGGGTGAACTATCCCTTTAAGTAAGCTCTGTAGATGCACTTAAGTATTTTATTACGTTGTTGACATTGTATTGATGAGCATGTTCATTTAAGATAGCATTACTTCTGCCGCTACTGCTGTTCACACCTCTCACTCGCTCGCTCTCTCTCTCTCTCTCTGTCTCACCTCAGGAGCCCTGCGCTGTCTGCAGTCACTAACATATTCGTAAAGAGTGTGAAAAGAATTGCCACATTCCTGGTTGCCCCCTCCAGCACACAGTGGGAGAACAGAAAGATCTGAGAGGCAGACAGACAGAAGTTTTTACCTCTTGCTGCACGGTGAAGGTCCTATCAGGTAGCATTTCACACCATACTACGCTTTGATGCATAAATGATGAGATACTCCTCTAAACATTGAGTAATACAGTCTGAGGTTTTCAGGTTGACTTTTCAAAATTGGTCAATCCTGTAACAACATGGATGGGTGACAAAATGCGATGCTACTCTTGTTACTGTTTGTCTGTATCCCAACACACATTTAGGCTACATCAAATACAAAATACATGATTCATTTCTGTATATCAGATTTTAGCCATCTCATACTTCTAAATATTCATTCATAAAGTTTATAAAGCTATCAGCTGCAAAATCCAGTATAATTTCTGATAAAACACTTTAAATAGCTTACATTTTTTTCTTAAAACGAACCAATTCAGATACATTCTTCTGATATTTAGCTTTGTGATATTTATTAATTCTTCTGTGATATTTAACTTTGGACATACAGCAGACTCACAATAACCTGCTTCAATATTATCACAACCTTTCAGTTGGAATTTGTATTAGCGCAGACTTTGCTTGTCCCAGAATTATGAAAAGCTAAAGTACACTATGTGTGTGTATTGAAAGTTTAATTAAAGTTTTGACTGACTCAATGTTTTAAGGGAGACCCGTGGGGATTCCTCTGCCCTTTTTTAATATTTCTTACTGCCTAATTCAATTTCAGTGGTCTGCTAGCGGCAGACTGAAGCCAGCGATTCTGTCACACTCCAAACATGGCTGGAATAATACTAGCAACTAAACGGATGAAAGTTATGCACAGTGTATGTGTGTGTTTTGTATGTGGGGGTCACTTTGCTTACACTACTCGCTTTTACCCAGAGAGACCTCATGTTGATATGCTCACTGGCTCCATGTATCTATGAAATCTTTTTTGTTGTTGTTGTTTTCAAAATTTTTTAAAAAATACATTTTTTTTTAATTTTCATTTTTTAACAATTTTTTTCAGTTTTAAGTTTTCTGGGATCCATTTTAATGGTTTAATTACATTTTAATAATCAAAAAGCGTGTCAAATTAATTTAATTGATAAAAACAATCACATTTTATTACTAAGATTTTTTATTTTATTTCATAAATTCTGTGTTGTTTATTTAAATTTTTCTGGCAATCAAATTAAGGTATAAACCATTCATTTAATTGATCTTTTAATCATTTGAAATGAACCCAGAGCCAGGATGCCGTGAAGACCTTTGAGTCTCTGTGTGTTTATGATATGATGTTAGTTTTTCTCAAATGAAAGGGTAAAATGCTGACGAAGTGACTCTCAGACCCGCTCTGGAGATGAAGCTCATGTTCATATCCTCATATAATGAGGCATTTCTATGATCAAATTTCATGGTTCCGTTCTCGTTTTCCGCATCATGGAAATGATAGGGCCTGACACGAAGCCAGCTCAGACATCTTGTTGCATGCATGAGTCATGGTATTGGACTGTTATTATGATAATCGGTTCTTTTTCCTTTAGTTCATGTTTTCCTGCTCTGTTTAGTTTCGGTTTCTGGTCGTTAAACCTGCTCATGATGAGTTGGGGCACATAGACTGTAAAAAAAGATGGACGGCGCATCTTCATTCTCTTCCATTGGCATAAATGAAGCCGCCAGTGTTCAAATATGGCGCTGACATCTTGGGTCTCGAGTCTGGGCAGTAGTGAATGTGAAGTTGAGCCGCGATATCAAGGTCCCGCCCACTCTCAAAAAGTGCCTAATCAACAACTTTTTGTGAAATAAACAGTTATGGAAATGTAGAGATTAAAGTTAAAGCTCTAGTCTCCTCCCGAAGTTCTTGAAAAATGTCAGTGCCTCAGTGACTACATCACTCAGATAAGCTGTCAATCCCAGCTGTCAATCATAATGCTTTTAAAGCATCAAATAACTAACTAAAACCAAACTTATTTAAAGAACGAACACTTGAACTAACATCAGTGTAATAAAAACTGCCTAAAATGACAGAAATCTTTGGGAAAAAAAGAAAAAAAACATTTGAAGTGTAATTTCATTGTTTAGTTTGTCTATGTCCCATTACATTACATAGAGAGGGCGGGGCTTATGGCCTATACTGCATCCAGCCACCTGGGGGCGAACAAAACACTTTGGCATCACTTTTCAGTGCTCATTTCAGAAAGATATGGTTCAGTGAGTTGACTCTGACAGGTTCAGCCTGATTCATGAACACTGTGAACTGATTCGTTAAAAAGAACAATTCGTTCACCAATTGGACATTGTTAAAAAAAAAAGAAAAAAAAGTGTGTGATAAGTGAACCAAACAGAGGAAGAGATTGTCCCAAACTTCTTTTCTATACACCTCCAGCTCCTTGCTTTCTCTCTCTTCCTCTCTATAAATTTCACAGTCCCTCTTCTCCTCTTTTCTATCATTTTCTCTCTGACTGGAGATTGAGTTTGAGCAGGTGTGCCACTTTCCTCCGCTGTCAGCCCCCCTCTCGCATGGCTACGCCCTCTGTGCGGTGTTAATCGCCTGATCTTGGCGTCACTTTCCCTGCCACTTCACAGAAATATTCTCCCGTCCTCCACTCGCTGCACAGGTCACCTGCTATATTTACAGCCTTAGGGCTGGCAGCCTTTTTGAGAGTGTGTTTGCAAGCTTTCAGAGCGGAGAAAACAATGGAGGTTGACAGGAAAATAGGGGAAACACTCTATTGATTTGACCTATCCCTTACACACTGTGAATGGCATTCGCTGCTGATGGCGCCCCATGTGCAGTCTGGGCCTTTTCAGAGAGTCTCTGACTATGGTCATCGACACCGTATTCTGAAAGGATGACTCATTATGGGGACACAAAAGAAGCAACAGAGCTGAGACCAATTTGAACACTTAAACACAGCCAGGATAAAAACTTCCCAGTGAATTACCTATAAGGGATGTAAACTGAAAATGTTGAAATGCCAATTAAAAGGTCCAACATCAGCTGTGAGGATCAAACAATGCTGCGTATTTGTCAGTTTCTGTAAATGAGAAACTTTTAATTAAGATGTGACAGGGAATCTGGAACAAGCTTTAAATCGAAGATCTCTGTTAATCATGCATACAGTTTATTTATGTATGAACTATTTCTCCATTAAACATATAATGCTCTGGGTTCCCAAATTATTATTTTTTTACTGTTATACGCCAGGGGATGCTATGATGCATCTTCTGAAAGAGTACAGAATCTCCTGATCAAAACACATGCGAAGAAGTTGCAGAAACAAGCAATATAATATGTAATCATATGCATATTGTGACGGAACGGCTGCCTCTCCTTTTTTATCAGCGCCAACCCGTCCCTGAAATCATCAGTTTCCCGACTGGTGTGGGTGAGATAGAGAGGAGGGGCGCTGAAATTATGAGAAATGGCAGCGAGTGATGATGCAGACCTGAATATCCAACATGATCTCATGACAATGCGTATAAATAGTACGAGTGTGCAATCTCGTAGAATGTATATGCCAAAACTCATTTTGGCATGCATATGGTACGCCTGCTTGAGTTTTTATGATCGTACATTTACAAGCCTCATCACCGTTGCTGTTAAATGCTGAGCGTGCCACTCCTCAGGAGGCTAGTCTCTCGAGGCCTGACGCCACACCCACAGTCTGTCATCTGCTCCTCCCGCCACAATATATAAAATAACGTGATCATAAACATTAATTGGCATGCAAATCAAAACGGCCTAATGTTACTGAATGAAATGTCGACGATCTACAGGACTGTGAAGCATTAGGGGTGTTGATGGACTCGATCTACTCCATCTGTGTTGATCATCGTTTTGAATCCAGTGTGGATGTAGTCTGACTAAAACATGATTTTCTTAGTTTCTTTCTCAAAATGTTGGTTTTTAATGAAGCTTACCCACATTCAAGTGCTGATCAAAAAGAATGCATGAAGTTGAAGAATGCATGAACAGTTTTTTAGTTTAAAAGCAGAGAGTCTATTCTTTCTTTTGATACAAAGCATGTTCAGATATTAATAACAACATATTCTGGGAACCATGACATTTTTTTGTGAAAATGATCAAAATCGCTGGTGGTGGCTGGCAACTTTTTTTTTTTTTAAACGCTGGTGAGGAAAGAATTATAATTTTTTAGTTAATACAATTTATTATTGTTATTATTATTCGTAGTAGTAGAGGAAGTAGAATAATTAAATACATTAATTCATTATTAATTAACAAAAATGTTTTTACTTCATATAAACTGATCAGGCATAACATTATGACCAGTGAAGTGAATAACACTGATTATCTCTTCATCACGGCGCCTGTTAGTGGGTGGGATATATTAGGCAGCAAGTGAACATTGTGTGCTCAACATTGATGTGTTAGAAGCAGGAAAACTGGGCAAGTGTACTTAACATATATTTTCACTTACATTAAATAGCTGCATGCCTGTTTCTATACTGACATGAATTTACTCTACTGTACCTGCGACAAGTTGGCCACATGTTGGGTTGGCAAGTCTGCAGCGGGTTTGCACAAATTAGATTTGAATGTAAGGATTTTTGGCCAATGTTCTGCAAGTCAAAACAGGTAAGACAGATACTGTTTTTTATGAAAGGAGACAGGCCAGCTGTGCTTATGATTACAATACAGTGAATTTACAGGTGAAATAGTTTGTCAGCAGAAATGGTAACTATAGTAAACAGTTTTAGGGAAAATGGATGTTATACAGTTCAATAAGCAAGAAGTTAATATTGAGTAACTTCTATTTTAGACACAATATTGCGAAAACTTCTGAACAACTGATTTATAAAGTCACTTTCCTGAAATTTTTATATATAATATAATACAATACAATACAATACAATACAATACAATACAATACAATACAATACAATACAATACAATACAATACAATATAATACAATATAATATAATATAATATAATATAATATAATATAATATAATATAGGCTAATATATTATAATATAGCCTTTGCATAGACAGGCTATATTATCCCATACACCACTGAATCTGTTTTGTAATGTGGCTTATGAACATAAGGTTTCTTACATATTGAAGCTCATAGGGGATTTATCTTTTTGATAACACTTTGACTGCTACTCGTGTCATTCAGCATATCTACAGCAATGACTTCATTCACAGCGGAGCTATTGAAACATTATTGAGAATATTACAAGGCAGAGCTTTCAGCTCACAAGTCATCTAATGTAATTTATATTTGTGATGCCTGCCCACTTAAGATGGAGTCTGAGTGGTGAAGTGGCTTATTGAACGCAATAGATTCAAAGAAGATTGTACCCAGAGTAACTATTTTAGCGATATTACTTGACAATGAGACTGGCAAATGGATGAAATACAGTCCAACTACTTTGGGCATTAGTTGTTGAGTACGTAATTCCTTGTTTACCACCTCCAGAATTCAGCATTCAGTGTCAGAAAAAGTATTTTTTAACAAAAATTATTGCAAACATCATTGAGTGGTTTAGCACATACTAATGATTCCTCACATGTATGCAAATCTCATTTACATGCCAATTAAATTCCACATACTCAGTTCAAACTATAGTTTGGAAATCCACTGCCACTTGAGCTCAAGGGCTCTTTAAATCTTCCTCGGCTAGTGGATTGGCTAGCGTGGAGAGTGGAAGTGAGAAAGGGAATGTTCTAGAAGAGGAGATGTTGCAGTCATGTGTAGATTGATGATTGCTGCATGTCCCAACGACTTTCACTCCATCGGTTTCTTTTCCTTTCTTAATCTCTCTCTTTCTCTTCCTGCTCTTACACCATGCCATGGGCACTTTTTCAGGGAAAAGCTTTACAAATTCCTGTCAACTATGTTAGAGTGTTACTCTAATAAAGAATATTTTGGCTAAAAAAATAAAATTAAAATAAATACAATTATGGTAAATTCGAATGAAATTATGTTCATCCAACTAACTACATTGAGTTAGAGGGACTTCATGATTTGTAGCATAAATACAAAAAATAAATAAATATTGATTGTCAATAGGGTCGTAGGGTCTATGTTTCCATGTAGAGTTATAATCATGCTACAGGGTGTTTTTCTTGTGTATAGTTGAGCCTTATCTGTCTGTCCAATTAAACATGGCACAATGCTTCACCCCTGTCTTTCCAAGCACGGGCACAATCCTGAGGACGTTTATAGTTAACATGCATACCTGCTGCTGGACAAAGCAAACATGAACTAATGATTTGTAACTATTTAGTGTTTCACGAATAACTGGCTAATTCATATGAATTCTTGCAGTGTTTTATGTTGAGCTGCATAAGTCACAGTGATGGTTATGGTTTGGGGTGGACCTTCATGCTAAATATTACAATAAATATTGTAAGTTTTTCTACAAATCACATTGTATGAATTCGTACGAAGTTGTCACCTCGTAAAATAGTCCCATTTTCCCTTTAGATCAGGTTGACAAAGCCGAGCTATAAATCGCAGTATCTAGATCTGTGCATTTACATGTTTTTTTACAAAATGTCAGCGACATTTCGCAGACATTAAATATATAGTTAATAGTGTAGCAAAGAAGACACTTTTGTGTGCTTTGGTCAATGCAACAAACTCACGTGACCAACTTGAACCTGGTTTGAAATCTTGCATGCATTTTGATCACAGAATAATGGTGAAGATGACTGCACCTTTAGTCCAACTTTACAAACACTAGACAGGGTTTTACATTTTCAAAAAACATGGCTAATTGCATTAGTTAAACAGAAAATAAACAGATTAACTAAACCAGTTTGAATGTCAGTTTGTCAATATTAGGTTATGTCTTGTTCTGCCGCAGAATATTAGTACAACAGTTCTACTGGTCCATACTAAAATGTAAGAATATACTCATATGGAAGAGCTGATTCCGGCATTCCATTTAACTGGAAGATCTGAGGTAAATCTGAGGTTATTACCCTTTAAGTATATGACAGGATGCATTTTTTTTCTTCATTGTTTAAAACGTATTCCATCTGTCTTAATCATCCGCCTGTGGTCCGAATAATAGACCAGGACACCTACAAAAGCCCTTGACACACTGACCCTCCCTTTAAGAGTGTTTGACATTAAGAGGGTGTTTATGAATGCAGACAATGTGGTCAGCCATGGCCACTTCCTGTGCAAGGAGTTTGAGTTGATTACTTTTTGATTTACTCAGTACTTCTACAAGCACTACATCAACAGCCTTTGTAATCGCATGCATAATCTTTCATGCAATCACAGACCGTTTTCAACACCCAGTCATCAGGATTTTCAAGATTTGGTCAGATTCCATTGCATATGGAAATAATATAATTTCTGTATTTCTTTATAAAGGGAAAAAACAATCCTATTTTGCATTTCAAAAATGTAAGGGGAAAAAACTGTTCACTAACAGAAATTCTTCATTAGTATCTTATTGAACAAATTCAATTTTAATAAATCAGTGCTTGCCAAACACATGTTACTTCCTTTTTTTTTTAAATTTCTTTTAACAAAAAAGTCATTTCTTTATAGTATTGTTTTTGCAACTTTGTTTCAGACAAACTACACAATGTGACCGTAACAGGATTGACAAATTTAAACTTTTTAGCCAAAACTCCACTTGCTAGCATAAATGCTAAGAGCACATGGCACTAATGAAATCATGATTAAAAGACTTTTAAACAACACACTGTGTGATCAGTGATAAACTCTGCTTTCTGTTTGATAGTGTGGAAACTATTTTGATGTTTTACAAAATAACTCTTGGTGTAAGAGCACACACACCTTTCAGCGCTGCAGATCTTATCAGGGAGGGGAAGTGACATCATTTCCTGTATCTTACATAATTGTGGGAAATAATTCCACCAATTTAAAGACAATAAATTGATTATTGGACAATAAAATAGCCAAGATTTATGGACACACATTAATATAAGATGTTGTTGAATTAGGAAAATTACTATTTAGGGCTTTTATAAATAAAATATTACTCAAAGAAAAGTCAAATAATATATTTTGATTACAAAAATACATAATGGAAAAAATACTAATAATATAATACTTTGGTCAAAAAGAAATCATGTTTTTCCCCTATAGAAGATATTTAAATAGTATATTGTTATGGCCTGTAATATGATCCATGACAATGAGTAACAAATTATTCAAATAAATTAAAAGTATAGCCATTTGAAAAAAGACTTTGGACACCAAATGCACCTACATACATACATACATATATATATATATATATATATATATATATATATATATATATATATATATATATATATATATATATATATATATATATATATATATATATATATATATATACATATATATATATATATATATATATATATATATATATATATATATATATATATATATATATATATATATATATATATATATATATATATATATATATATATATATATATTTAATATATATATATATATATATATATATTTATAATACTGAAAAGCTCATTATAAGAAAAAACAAACAAACAAACAAGCAAAAAACAACAACTTTGAAATATGAAAAAATTGTGTACCTACTGGAATGTGTTTTTACTTTTATAGTTTAGCCTTATATACAGTCACAAGACTTGCTCTCAGGTGGTTTGCAAACACATTCCTCTCTCTCTCTCTCTCTCTCTCTCTCTCTCTCTCTCTCTCTCACACACACACACCACACACACACACACACACACACACACACACACACACACACACACACACACACACACACACACACACACACACACACACACACACACACACACACACACACACACACACACACACACACACACACACACACACACTCCTTGTGTCCTTCACCGGCTCCTGGATGAAGTCCAGCACTGCTCTTTTCTCACCCGAGTGAGAATGATGGGTATATTATGCATCCGGAGCAGCGGTAAGGGCAGAGTTGCAGGTGTTGTGCGGAGAAGGCCTCCCCCGGGCGGGGCCTGAAGAGGGAGCGAGAGACCCCGGTTGGAATTATTTCCCTGACTCTCAATGCAATCAATCAGACACTCTGGCCATGATGCATTATTAACTTCCAAGGTCCTAATAAAGCACAGTGACCTTCGATTCATCATACCTTCTGCTTGTTTCTGAGTCTATGTACTCTTTTACAGCGAACAGAGTCAGCAAACTCTTAAACCTTTTGTATTAGTATGCCAAAAGACTCTTAGGATTGCTTGTCCAGTATAAAGTTAAATGTTCTGTTGCCCCCCAAAAGTGGAGCTATAGGTTGTTTCCTCCTAATTTGCATATATTTGTAACACTGTTAACATTTTTAAAACAGCTTATTGAGTGGCTTATCGTCCCCAAGCACTCATGTCATACATGACTAATTGCTGCTGGCTTGAAGGAGATGGGTTTCTCCTTTCTGTCGAAAACTTTCCAGCTTCTTGTTTTATTAACATACTGGGCCATGCAATACTCCAATACCAAGTGAAAACCTTCCTCCCTCACCTTGTGTCTCTTTGTGTATCTGAGGAAAATCTCTAGCCATTTTCCGTTTTATCCTGTCACTTAAATATTCAGTTTGACTTGATAACAGTGATGATAACAGTCTCAGATCAGTTTCCTTCTGTCCACATTATCATATTAATGAGGACACAATATGGAAAAAAAGATTGATTCCCGATTAGCATTTTTATTGTGAGATATTTCAGAAAAATATAGGCCACCGTTTCTTCCTAATTGTGTGCCGCAGCTGAGCCGTGTGATTCACAGCTAAGGAACTGGAGTCTCTGGACTCGCATTTCTTCCACACTGAGATCTTCTGAGTGAGACATCAAGCCTTCAGCCATAATTTATTGATAGACGTCAGGAAGAAGAGGAAGAGAGAGATAGAGAGAGAGAGAGCAAGTTTGCATGGTTGGCCATGCAGGATTCACAGAAAAGACAAAAAGAATTCTTGATGAACTTTGAAGTGCCTTTTCCGGAAGTCGTCGCAAATGCATATTGATGAAGAAATCGACTTTCCGGGGAGGAATGTCGACTGCTTTGCTTATCTTCTAAATATTCATGAGCAGAGAGGACATGGCTCTCTCTGTTTGCGTGAGGGGAATGGTAACAGTAACGCAAATGGTTCTGAGCAGTGGTGATTAGAAGGGAAAAATACGATGGTGTGATGTCACAATAATTAAACCTACTAGTACCAAACCTTCATACAGACACACACACACACTTGGGTTTTATTTTTTTTACGGGGACATTTATAGTCATAATGATTTTTTTATTGTACAAACTGTATATTCTGTACCCTAAACCTACCAATCACACAAAACTTTCAGCATTTTTTCATTTTCATAAAACATAATTTACTATGAATAACAAACTGTTTTTCTCATGGAAACCAAAAACAAAAGAGTATGCATGGACCTGGTAAACCCTGCATTATGGGGACCAAATGTCCCCACAAGGGTGGCATTACCAGAAATGGTATATATATATATATATATATATATATATATATATATATATATATATATATATATATATATATATATATATATATATATAAATATAAATATATATATATATATATATATATATATATATATATATATATATATATATATATATATATATATATATATAAATATATATATATATATATATATATATATATATATATATATATATATATATATATATATATATATATAAAGATAGATATACACCTTTCAGGCATAAAATTATGACCTTTCTAATATTGTGTTGGTCCCCCGTTTGCTGCCAAAACAGCCCTGACTCATTGAGGACTCCACTAGACCCCTGAAGGTGTGCTGTGGTATCTGGCACCAAGATGTTAGCAGCAGATCCTTTAAGTCCTGTAAGTTGCGGGTTGGGTCGGACTTGTTTGTTCAGCACATCCCACAGATGCTCGATTGGATTGAGATCTGGGGAATTTAGAGGCCAAGTCAACACCTCAAATTCGTTGTTGTGCTCCTCAAACCATTCCTGAACCATTTTTGCTTTGTGGCAGGCACATTATCCTTCTGAAAGAGGCCACAGCCACCAGAGAATACCGTTTCCATTAAAGGTTGTACATGGTATGCAACAAAGCTTAGGTAGGTGGTACGTGTCAGAGTAACATCTACATGGATGGCAGGACCCAAGGTTTCCCACGTCTAACGTGATGTTTTCGATGTGATTGCACAATCACTGGCAAATCGCAGAGCAGCGCAAGAATTTTGGTTAAAAAGTATATTCATTTTTTTAAATTATTATTTTTAAATGACCAATGGTTTCGCTAGATAAAACCCTATTCCTCACCTGGGATTGCGCAGAGCCTCTGAAGCCCTTTGAAACTGCATTGACTTGGACCGTCAATCAGTTGGTTGCCATTGAAAACCATTATGTGAAAATCCTGTAATGTTTTCCAAAAAACTTAAATTCTTTTCGACTGAAGAAAGAAAAACGTGAAAATCTTTGATGAGATGGGGGTGCGTAAACTATCAGGAAACTTTCATTTTGAAGTGAACTAATCCTTTAATTAGCGAGTCCATGAATGGCTTGAGTATGCAGAGCATTATAAAATCAACAACAGCGTCTGGCCATCACTTCATTTTAATCATTCCGTATTTAAGCTGCTTTGATGGGCAATAAAGTGTCTTAAACCGTGACCGTTTGCCTGAGATCAAGGAGTAAGTTGGAAAGTTCCGCCCATAGACATTATCAGACCTGATTTCGTCTGTGTTTGGTTTAACATAATCATAAATCAAGCCTTCTCCATCTTTCTCCTTGATCTCAGGCATGCCGGAGCAATGAAAATGGCACGGAAACTTTCACCACTAAAAATAATTCGATATATCACCAGGACACAGGCCCCAGCTGATTTGAATCATGGGTAGCTGGGGTGGTTTCGCATTTTAAGAATCCATCACCCTGTCCTCATAAAGCAGCAACACAACCCACACTGCCTCATTTAAGAGACAATTACGATTTATTTCTCTGATTGACCACTACGATCATTCAGTAGCTCCCTGTTGTTAATCTATTTACTTCCCGATGGGTTCCTGCACTTTCTGTGGAGAGCCCAAATGCCTTTTTGCTCTTTCCACATGAAAACATGGAATGGCTTTGAGCATTTCCCCCAAAATGCTTCATTACACTCAGATGTGTTCATTATTTTGTGCTTCCTTGAAATATGTCTGCGGTTCTGTGACTAAATGTAGTTTTGTAGTGTCATTTCAAGGAGGGAAGTTAATTGCTTTTGTTTTCACAGGGGAGATCACTCAAATGATTACTTGCTGTTATAAACTTTTACAACCCTTGTTAACTTTTAGCTTCAGTGATATTTATTTGCATATTTGCATGGACTGACGTGTTATCTAATTTAAGAAGAGATATTACAGGGCTGACAGCAGGACGACAGAAAATCCTTTTGTGTTGTCAGCTATTTTCATAATTTCATAGCAGTTACACTAATAGAAGGGCGATCTGGGTGCTATGCATTGCTAATCAGTTTATATGCTTTTCATAACGCATTACACAAAAGCTGTAAATCTGAGCTGACACAATTAAAATGTGATTTCTGCTGGGGGCAATAGCAGAGCTGGTACAATGCATATCTATGATCGGGGTTAATAAGGAAAGATGGGCATTGAAAATACTTCAACAGAGGTATTATCTATGGGACTGAGATCGCAGAGCAATGATGCATTCACAGCATCATGAAATTATCCAGTTATCATTCTTAACTATATCTGGAATGAGTGTGAAGTGATCTTATATTCTGTGCATATTTTAGTGACAGTATTAGGGTAAATGGACTTGGGGACTGGAATGTCCCTGTTGTGATTATATAAGATTGTTGAGCTTAAAATAATTTTCTATCAGTCTATGTGCAGACTTTAGTTGACTAGCTTGAAAATTGGCCAAATGTTTCTCTCTTTAGCAAGATCACAACTTGACTCTTCTCTGGTTGGTAAAATTGCTTTAATTTGTATAGTCAGGAGCGCACAGAACTTTTTTGGTCTGGTTCTCAAGGGAGCACCTGGAGATGCTGCCTGGTACTCGCACTTTATGCGGCACACTTATCCTACAAGCTGTTGTCATCACATTACTTAAAGCTCACTTCAAGTACTGCGATTCCCCAGAAAAAAAACTACTAGCTTAGCTAATAAATCTCAAACATTATTAAAGACAAGTGAACAGTCAGTAATAAAATAAGAACAAATACACAAATTACAAGCAGAGATTAATATTTATCAAAGTCTAACAGTAGTATTCAGGTACAGAAATGAATAGTTAGGCCTGAACAAATAACACTATTTGTTCACTGTAGAAATTAAATATAAATTCATCTTTGTTAAAGCTGTTTTTTTTATTCTTTTTTTATTATTATCAGTAATGGCACAGACAACAGCAGGAATGCTGCTGTCACTTTAAGACCGAATGCACGGACCGAATATACTGACACACATCCGGTTTCTTTCTCAACTGTTCATTCATGACATAACCCAGACAGCAATCTGGACCACATCTGGTACATGTGGATTCCAAGCGTACCAGATCTAGGCTGGACCTGGGCCGACACTTTCTCTGTCTGGGATCCGAAAGAATACTTGCTGAGATGGATATTTTGTGGACATAAGTTTGTGAGTATGTCTCCGTTCAAACGGAAGTAAACGCGAAAGAGGAATCAGTTTGGTGATCGAGTGCTGTCTGATATGTCTCTCTCTCTTTCTCTCTCTCTCTCTCTCTCTCTCTCTCTCTCTCTCTGCATGCAACAAAACACATCCACATGATAAACTCATTCATTCTGTGATGGTTAAACGTAGAAGTTAATCCGTGAATCACATTTTATTTTGAGTGATAGGGTTTACAGTGTAAAATTTTATGAAACACAATAATTCATGTCTGAAAGTTTGTGGATATTGGGTTCACTTGTTTACACCAGCTATAACCAAAATATGACAATGTTATCATTTTGGTGTGGAGAATTTCAAATGTATGATGGTATTTGAAACCAACTTTTCAAATCACTGCTATAGAAAACAGACATTTGTGTAATTGAATGTCTGAATAAGAGCCGTTATGAGAACGTGCCAATATGAAATTCATCCCAGGTCTCTCCTAAAGCATATATCTGAGAAAATATGTATCTGAAAACCTCCAGCATGCCTCAGATTTCAGTGTGTGTAAACAGGTATACATTGTGTTAAGCATGCTTATCATTCAGGCAGATGCAATCTAACATCCTATCTGCAAGAAATATCAAAATAGTCCTGCAAAATATATAAATCATAGTTTTTGTACAATCTAATTTAGAGTCCCTCAAGAGCCCAGACAAAAGGTGAGTACTGCACAACACAGTAGTGTCATCTGGGAAAACAGAATGAGAAATACTGTCAGACAGACACGACGCAGACGTCCACACACATTTACTGAACAATAAGCAAAATTACCCTGGCCATATTCCTTCTGATTGTGTTTACATGCTATCGAAGTAATTTTGGTTGTGTGTGTTTGTCCGTGCTTGTTAATTCCCAACAGTCTGGTATGTACTGAGTGAGACTGCGAGCAAGTGTGTGTCTGTGTTCAGTGGTATTTATGAAACCATTCGCTTTCCCCTATTGATTGATATGCTGAGCACTTGCCTCTGAAACAAAGGCTGTTCAACCTCCCAACCCCCCAACACTTATTGCATTTAACATTAAATAAGCATTCAAAAAACGTCTGCTGAGAAATCCTCTACCATAAAACACCATCTGTGCTACTTTCTTCATCTTTTTATATGCAGAATACATGACAGGGAGTGACACAATAAGGAAAAACAGAGAGAGTAGCACAAATCAGGTCAACCGTGATCTGTGACCAATTAGCATACGTGCTAATATTGCAGCTCCAATGATATTAAAGACATTTTTTATTTATTTTTATGAGCAGCACAAACATGACATTCAATGTGCTGACATTTTAGCTGTGAATCTTCAAGGATAAACGTAGGACATACAGGCAGAGTAAAAGAGCCCAAAAAATAAATAAATTATAAATCAGATTTTGGTGTTGTATAAGTTGCGCTGAGGGAATTTGAGCAACAGAAGTGCTGAGATTTGCAGGAACATCTTTAACCTGTCTTTGTTCTGTAGCATTGAAATGAGCGCACTATATGTAACATTCATATACCATATTTTAATATATTCAAATGAGGAGCAAAGGTAGGGTTCAGGGCAGGACTATGGGAGAGCAATCAGCATATTTACTAAAATGAAGCATCAGCAGAGAGACCTTTGCCAAAACTGGGAACATTACATATTCAAGCACTTACAAGGACTACAATAAGAAGAAATTAGCCTAGGCGGCAAGATATTTTGTATCCCCACTGATAAAGTTGTTAGATTAAAAAAAAAAGTCTCCAGAACTGTTCTGAATGAGGTTCTTTTCCGTAAGCGGTTCACACATGTATTCTTGAGCAGACTTTGAGTTTCCTGCACTTATTCGGCGGCGCCATAACACCACTGCTAAATCTACAGCCCTAAGAGACAGAGCAAGCAATGTATGATTCCCGATATTATCAATGTTGAAAACAGTTGCTTAATATTTTTATGTAGGGACCTATGAAATCTGTTTCATTTTTTCCCAAATTCTGTTAAATTTTCTTCCTAATTCTTTCTTTTTTTTCTCTTGTATTAATATTTTTGGATTCAGTTTAAATTTTTGTGGAGTCCATTTTCATGGTTACATTTTTAGTAATCAAAAAGCATGTCTAATTAATTTAAATAATGAAACAACCAATAACAGCAATTTATTTAAAGTTGAATTACATGTTTAGGGCCCAATGAAATATCTTTTGTCCCATCTAATTCTGTTTTATTTTGACCAAGTTCTGTGATTTCTGGATTCCATTTTAATCATTTAATAAAAATTGTATAATGAACAATAATATTTAATTCATAAAATTCATAAAAAACAACTATATATATATATATATATATATATATATATATATATATATATATATATATATATATATATATATATATATATATATATATATATATATATATATATATATATATATATTATGGGGCCAAACAGGAAATAATTGAATGTAAATCTGAATATATAGTTATAACTCTGAATATATAAATGTAAATCTGAATATATAGTTTTAACTCTGAATATATAAATGTAAATCCTGAATATATAGTTTTAAC
The DNA here is from genome assembly GCA_023029165.1 of Gobiocypris rarus. NCBI lineage: Eukaryota > Metazoa > Chordata > Actinopteri > Cypriniformes > Gobionidae > Gobiocypris > Gobiocypris rarus. Next base: position 33,187,294 of record CM040917.1, read on the forward strand.
TCTGAATATATAAATGTAATTCCCGAATATATAAATGTAATTCCCGAATATATAGCCATGTAATTCTGAATATATAAATGTAATTCTGAATATATAAATGTAATTCTGAATATATAAATGTAATTCTTAATATATAAATGTAATTCCGAATATATAAATGTCATTCTTAATATATAAATGTAATTCTGAATTTATACATGTAATTCTGAATATATAAATGTAATTCTGAATATATAAATGTCATTCTGAATATATAAATGTCATTCTGAATATATAAATGTAATTCTGAATATATACATGTAATTCCCGAATATATAAATGTAATTCTGAATATATAAATGTAATTCTGAATATATAAATGTCATTCTGAATATATAAATGTAATTCTGAATATATACATGTAATTCTGAATATATAAATGTAATTCTGAATATATAAATGTAATTCCGAATATATAAATGTAATTCTGAATATATAAATGTAATTCCCGAATATATAAATGTAATTCCCGAATATATAAATGTAATTCTGAATATATAAATGTAATTCTGAATATATAAATGTAATTCCCGAATATATAAATGTAATTCTGAATATATAAATGTAATTCTGAATATATAAATGTAATTCCCGAATATATAAATGTAATTCCCGAATATATAAATGTAATTCCCGAATATATAAATGTAATTCTGAATATATAAATGCAATTCTGAATATATAAATGTAATTCTTAATATATAAATGTAATTCTGAATATATAAATGTAATTCCCGAATATATAAATGTAATTCTGAATATATAAATGCAATTCGAATATATAAATGTAATTCGAATATATAAATGTAATTCCCGAATATATAAATGTAATTCTGAATATATAAATGTAATTCTGAATATATAAATGTAAATCTGAATACATAAATGTAAATACTGAATATAGTTATAACTCTGAATATATAAATGTAAATCCTGAATATATAGTTATAACTCTGAATCAGAGCACGTGAGCTCCGTGACGCTCCACTCAATCGCTCCACGGCCCAGGCGCTCAAATCCGCTCCGACATGGCATTTCAATGCAACATACTGTGCTATAGCCTTTGTTGATGCTGTTTATGGCATTGTTTAAGGCATTTAAGAGTATGTCATATATTTCATACTTTTGTAACACAAAAGCACAAGGTTTTAGTGTTAATGTGAATGTACACAAATAAAAAGTACACCATTTGTAGTTGTTTTACACTTATCTGTAGGCTGTATATGGCCAAAAATGTTTCCGCTGTCAATTAAGGGAAAAATCCATCAGAATGTGTTGGCCTGTTCGTTGCAGGTTAGAGAAAACGCAGCTTATTTAGTTTCACATATATGTTTAAATATTATAAATATTTAAATATAAATATATGTTTAAATATTATAAATATTTAAACATAAGTATGAATGCTGGGCTGCATTTGGAGGATAACAATAGTGATGCCTTGCTTACCAGCAAGCACCACTAACTATATATCCAAAGTTATAACTATATTCAGTATATATATTCAGGATTTACAACTAGGCCTATATCTAGAGTTAAAACTATATATTCGAATTACATTTATATATTCAGAATTACATTTATATATTCAGAATTACATTTATTTATTCAGAATTACATTTATATATTCAGGAATTACATTTATATATTCAGAATTACATTTATATATTCAGAATTTACATTTATATATTCAGAATTACATTTATATATTCAGAATTACATTTATATATTCGGAATTACATTTATATATTCGGGAATTACATTTATATATTCAGAGTTAAAACTATATATTCAGATTTACATTTATATATTCAGAATTGCATTTATATATTCAGAGTTAAAACTATATATTCAGATTTACATTTATATATTCAGAATTGCATTTATATATTGAATTACATTTATATATTCAGAATTACATTTATATATTCGGGAATTACATTTGCTATATATTAGAATTACATTTATATATTCAGAGTTAAAACTATATATTCAGGATTTACATTTATATATTCAGAGTTATAACTATATATTCAGATTTACATTCAATTATTTCCTGTTTGGCCCCATAATATATATATATATATATATATATATATATATATATATATATATATATATATATATATATATATATATATATATATATATATATATATATATATATATATATATATATATATATATATATATATAATTTTTTTTTTTTTCATTTTCATTTAATGAAAGTCTGAATATATGGAATGAAACTTGAATATATGGAATGAAAGTTTGACTATGAATGAAAGTTTGAATATATGGATTTAAACTTCAATATATGGAATGAATGTCTGATATATAGAATGTATATATTCAGACGTTCATTCCATATATTCAGACATTCATTCTATATATTCAGACTTTCATTCCATATATACAACTAATCATATTATAAATACTATAATTTCCTGAACGGCATGCCAACATTCCATATATATATATATATATATATATATATATATATGGAATGTCAACCCCACCACAAATTTTTATTTTCTAGTAATCAAATGAAGACAACCACTTAATTTATCTTGTAATCATGTGAAATCCAACTTTTATTGTCAAATAACATGCTGCACAATGAGCTTTACTGTTAAAATTAAAATATAGAAGAATAATTGTGATTTTACCTTAAAAAATTAAGCTTTGATCATTTATTATTATTACTGTTAGTATTATTATTACATTGAGACATTGAAATTGTACTGTAAAACGGTAATATAGTTCTGTCAAGTTAACCCAAACTTTTTTTTTGACGGGTTGACGTGAAGACCTTTGAGTCTCTGTGTGTTTATGATATGATGATAGTTTTTCTCAAATGAAAGGGTAAAATGCTGATGAAGTGACTCTCAGAGCGGCTCTGGAGATGAAGCTCATGTTCATATCCTCATATGTGACGGCAGAGATGGAGACATGCAACTGCCACATTCGCTTCAGTGTGTGTGTGTGTGTGTGTGTGTGTGTGTGTATGAGGTAAATTAAACTGTGCCAGTCATTAACAGACATGTAGAACATCCATTCTTATTTAAATAGTCTTTTGTGGTTTATTATTCACAGACACTAGTCCATATCATGATTTAAGTGTTCTGACCTGCTTTTATTTATTCATCAAAAAGCTGACAAATTCCACATTATACAATAAATTAACTTTTATGATTCCGTCCACATTTTCTGCATCGCTGAAATCATAGGGCCCTATTTATGGAAGCTGTGATACTTTTTTTTTTTTTTTAGGTTTCTTTGATGAATAGAAGGTTCAAAAGAACAGCATTTATTTAACCCTTAAACACATACGTCAGGTCTTTAGTGACCCGGGACGTCATTCACTACCCTTCTCCTCATTTAGAGGAGTTAGACATCAACCTTCTTAGTTTTCCGCAATCAATTCATTATAAACAATATAATAAGAATTATAAATGAATGCCTATTTTCTGTTTTTATAACATTTGAATAGGGTCGCTAACGACCCGAGGTGTGTAACAGTGTATGTATTTATTTATTTTTTCTGCACAACAATAATTTAATCTTTGATGACTGAATAAATGCAATTCACCTTTATTCCACAAGGTGGCCATGTCTGATACACAATGATGAAGTGATGTTTCACTGATAGTTACCGCAGGCAGAAAACAAAACAATAGGAAGAATCATCAGCAACGCTTGAAATGGCTCAGTGATTTACTGCAGAGCAAGTACTGACTAAATCAAATATTAGTGTCAGTGTCACTTAATGCTGGATTTGTCACTTGAAGCTGTCAGCAATCAAAATAATGATTTAGAAGATGTTAAAAATCGTTTTGAGAATATGTTTGAGATGGCGAATATGAGCCAGATGCTGAATGTCCTGGGAAATGAGCTCTGACGAGGACAGTTATGATGTTATAAAAACATTATTAAAACATCTGCTCAAACTGAACCCCTCCAAGCTCCAAAAGATAACAGAATGCTTTATTTAATTTTTCTGTAATTGTTATTCTAACATTAGGAGAGTTTATTATTATCGCGATCCATCCGTGTTAGATATAGATCCGCTAAAGACCAGAATATGTAATTATGATTGGCAAAACATTCATGGGTTAAAAATCTTTTGTAACATTACAATGTATTTACTGTCACTTTTTATCACTTCCTTGCTAAATAATAGTATTAATTTTTAAAAGTTACCGCAAACTTGTGTAAAATTGTTAACCATATATGTTAAAGATGACGGGCCTGGAGCTCAGCAGTGCTGCTTCATCTGAAATGTCTGTACATTGGCCTCTGCATGGCCTCCCTGCATTTCAGGGTCATGGTACATTTAAATAATGTCCCGTTCCATTAAATAAATGTCAACCACAACATCAAAAAGCGATTTGAGCTCTTCCTTTAAAAATGCCCAAGGCAATAATAAAATTGAATGTGCATTTTTAGTTAAACTTAAAATAACAACCGTTTATTACAGGGCAAAATTACTTATTATGCTGGACATTTTGCTATCTATTTTTTTGAAGGGAGGAGGGCTGCAGGAAGATGCTAAAAGATTAAAAATGTTTCTCTTGTGACAGGTAAGGCTATGAATCATGCAGCATATTTCCTGAAAGAATGGAATCATGCATTTATAGAAGCAATTCTCAGTGGCGCCAGCCCCGATAGGGTCTTATTTGCCATTCTGTGGCAGGATTGGTGTTGTTTATGATTGCTTTGTTAAAAAGTGATGGTTATGACTTAGCATGGATCATAGGAGTGCAGGGTCTTTCATGGACTGTCATTAATAACAGGGGGCTGTGACGTAGGAGAAGCAGGCACGGGCCATGAAGGCCAAGTGGAAAACCTTCAGTAAATGCTACCAAATGCACTTTATATAAGACTTATTCTTTTTGATGCTTTTCAGCTGTGCCTCTTCATTGCAATAATTATGCATTGTCTTCGTAAAATAGCTGTCAACAGAACCATTATTTGGGATTATAGGGAAATTCTGAAAAGTATGCTATGATAACATTTAATATATAAACTTTTGACCTGCAGTACTTAGATTTTAAATTGAACACAACAATGCAACCTTAAGAGCTGGGGTTTTGCTTGCTATTGAAAAAAAAATGAGTGCATTTATATGTCTAACAATAATTGAAGTAAGTCAAAACCAGCAGTTTTTATTTTAAAGGCCATGCCTAGAGCATCTCAAATACAACCCTGAGCTTCACTTACCGTAGCAGGCTGACACAGCATTGATTTCTTCATCATTTTTGAAGGCCAAGTGATCTCACATTCTGCTATCACATCTGTAAAGCAGAGCTATGTTGAACAAACAACACAGACTGTAAGTTTCCCCTGAGACACAAAGACACCGTAAACCTGCTGATCCTCAGCATGCTGAACTTTTCTAAGCAGAGTTGAGAAAGCTCTAAAACTGTAGCCTCCCAAACTTCAAGCTCATAAAGTCTTAATATATATTTAGAGGTGCAATGGATCATAAAACTCACATTTTGAATCGTTACGGTTTTTGAGTCACAAATGTAACATTGATTTGTATTTATTACTTAAAGAAAAACTTTAAAGGGGTCATGAACTGAATTGTTTTATAATGTTTCATGGGGTTCACTTATAATGTTAGCATGATTTTTACATCAAAAAGTTTCATCATTTAGGAATAAAAAGCATTTTTTTCCTACCCTGATTTTAGTCCTCTGATTTGAACGCTCTGTTTGAAGGGGCTGTGATTGGCTGACATCTTTGCATATGAAATAGCTAGTATTACATGTGTAACTCTCTCGAAAACTTTTAGCACGTTTATACTAATACAGCTCTCAAGGTTAACTAATCGTGAAAAGTGTTGATTAGCACAATATAAAGATATATAGCATTATATTCAGATTGTGGCATGAAATATTTCAGTGATGATCATTGTAGCAGATCACAGACATGTTGAGCTCATGAATGCTGTGATCTCGTCATTACAACTCGATTTCTGCACACTAACGAATGCTTTCATCATAACTAACAGTGCAAACACAATGTAAATAACAGATTCGTTGATTATTACGGGAGTTTTGGCGTGAGTCACGCTGTTTGATTGACAGCTCCAGCGATTGCAAAGGGGGCGTTCTTTGATCTCTTTCTATATATAATTTAATCACAGTTTAAATAACAGATTATTTTCACCCCACTAAGACAAACAATGTGAAGTTGAGTGTTTAGTCACTGGTTTGATTTACTGACACACAGACAAAGAACATCTCACTTTACATGAATCATTACATATCAGAAATCACTGATCACAGATCAGGCATCAGAATTAACACGGTTACTTACATGCTGTCGCATTACTGTCCATATTGTAAAAGTCTGTTTGCAAAGCCTGTGCCGAAATTGCGACTGATTTACTAAATAATCCTCAGTGCAATGTACTGAATACAAAAAAAAAAAAAACTCATTTTGAAGGGAATGTTATTTGTAGTCCATCCTGTATCGCTCTACTCTCCTCGTCATCTCACTAACACGTCAGTGGGTGGGGCCAAAGTTGCAATGAAGTAGGCATTGATTTTCTTTCACCATCTATTATAGGCACATTCCACGATGAGTCGTTCTCTGGGCTTGGTATCAATAAAAGCTGTTATCGGACTAACAAGGAATACAGGATATTCTTATAGTATGATGACCTCTATACATGTCAAAAGCTCAAGGAAAATTCGATTTCTTAGTTAATGCAGTACTTCTTTGAAACTACAGCAAAAACTACTAGCCTTAGTAATAAATATTAAACATTATTAAAGAAATGTGAAAAAGTGCTGGAAGAATTTTCTTGTGGTGCCCCCCTGAGGACTTGGTGCCCTACGCACAGCGCGTGATGCGCATTATGGGAGCGGCGGCACTGCTACTAATGAAATTACAAAGAAAATGTGCATACTCATTTTTTTCCCCACTTAAATGTTGTAGCAAATAATCTGGGTAAAGCAGCTGTAGTCTATCGAAAAGAATAAAACACTGTTTTAGAGAAAAAAAAGAAAAAAAACAGACAATGAAGTCACTCCCATCCTCGTAGGCCTGAGAGGAGAGAAGGACATTAAATCAAACTCGCTTCCTTCTCTCCCCACTCTTCATTTAAAGACAGGGACTAATTCATCCAGTCTCTGTGGGACTTTCCCTTTTCTCTTTCCATTTCTTACAGCGAAAGAGGGCATACAAGATTGAAAGTTTTATGTGTTTAGTTCTAGCCATAAATTGTGGTCTGACAACCTTAGCTTGTTAACGAAACCGGCATCTGCTACAATACAGTGGTATTTAGATAAAACTGCACTTCAAAGGAATTCATTGAGTTTGTATATGTGTTGCGTTCATATGCATGCACATGAATATGAGCCTCTAATGTAAATCACATGTAAGGTTAATGTCCATCTGTTCATAGCAGTCCACTGACACTGAGTAAATCAAGGTAAACAGAGAATACATGTGCAAAAATTAGTTGTATTACGTGTATAAAGACAGCTATGTTTAGAAACTCAGAGACATGTTTCATTGCTACCATCCAGATGTGTAAATAAATGCTTTTTTTACTTCATAATCATGGTGCTTTTAATGTCATTAATCTTGTGTCTGATGTGAGAAGGTGACAAGCAGCTCGGGGTGTTGATTGTGTTGTTATAACATGCGTGTGCGGCCAGGGTTTTGAGCTTTGGAACTGTACATGAGGCTTAAAAAAGCAGGCCAGTATTATTTATGAGTGTCTAACTCAGAGCAGGTGCCCCTCAGGCTCTGACTCTCTCAAACCTGAAGAAACTGCAGGGCCTGAGAGGCATAAAGGTTTAGCTGCAAATCAGCACAGCACATTAAATTTTTACTTGCCAAGCCCTGACACTGTTTTACTGTGGGAATGATGAAGATGTCAAAAAAAATAAGATTCCATTATAACTCAGGATGTGAATGACAGTTTTCTGGGAATTTTTCCAATGATCAAACAAGGTCTGGTTGTCGCCTGTCTGGATCTGCAGATATGATAATTTATTTATTATCTGAAAAAATGGTTTCTTAGTCTCAGCATTTTTAACAGCCCTCGATGTTCTTGTTGTCAGGTTTGTAGTCCTGCAAAACCTAATGGTAACAATTTAGTATGGGGAAAACATATTCACTATTAACTACGGCTTTTGCCTCAAGAAACTCCTAATATAGCCTACTGCTTATTAATAGTTATTAAGTTGTTAAGTTTAGGTATTGGGTAGGATAAAGGGATGTGGAATAAGGTCATGCAGAATAAGGCAGGTGCCCCCCTACTCTAGAGGTGCCCCCCTAACTTTGATGATCCAAAAACTGTAAATTAAAATGCATAAAAAGACACCTCCCCCGCCCCCCAAATACTTAGCTACGTCCCTGATTCAAACGTGCAGAGCAGCGTTCGCTCAGTCTGGCTCACACACAGCGAGTCTGCTGCGGTGGGGTGGCCTTACAAACCGACTGGAGAGACTGAGCTTCCCCAGAGCCCCTGAAGGTGAAGTGAGTTTCCCAAGGTGTAGTTTAAACACACGTTTAACTTAAAATTACATTTGTAATGAATGTATTGCTAAAGACGATTCAGCATCAGCAAAAACAGCGAGTCTATTGCGTTAGCCAAAATCAGCGGTTGTGATTCGTAAGAGCACTCTTCCCTTTGATTAGCCTAATTTTGATTTTAGTAAAGACAAGAACATATACAAATATTGTATCCATAACTGCCAAATCTCACGCATTCACCGTGAGACACACGCAATTGACACTTTTCACGCTCTCACGCCACACATACATTTTCTCACGCACAGAAAAATCGCAAAGCAAAGAGGACACGGAGACCGACAGACTAGACAGAGCAGGTTACTTATGATATAAAAAAATCTCACCTCTCAGATTCTGTCACTTTTATTACGAAATTCAAACAATAAATGCCGTTTTGGCGCTTGTAAATGTTACGTGACAGATCTCTAGCTGCACGTGGACCGATCGTCTCTAGCTAGGCTAAATAAACACGAATGAACAATGTTGAAAGAAACAGTAGCCTAAAACTTACCTAAATGTATATTCCTCATACATAATATCGACCAATCAATCTAACAAAGGGGTCAATAAAACAACTGGAGAACAATAATGTCACTTAACACAGGCTATAGCACATTAGTTGGCTAGAAAAAAAGAGCTATAGAGAGTATTTAGCTAAATATGTGTAATGTGCCATATTACATATTATAATAATACAAGTTATTATAATAAAAAACGCATTATATGTAATTTAAGTTATTTTTAACCTGAAATAACACTGCCAGCTGATAGGGCTCTCTGTATGTTTACAGCATTAGGTGAGTTGTTTTTTCTTGAGATTAGGTACATCTTGTGTTCCTAATATTTATCTAAATGAGTCAATATTAAATCAAATCACAATAATTTAATTGAATTGAAATAACAAATAAGCATAGCTTACCAGAAATTGTACCATGTAAACACTGTAACATGTTGTCACTAAACCTAATAAAATTCAGTTGTTACTAAAATGTTAGTGACAATCACAATACACTTATTGTAATGCAATTATTTCATTTTTGGACTGTAATTATAAGTTTTTAATTATAAGAAGAACTTGAGTATTGTCCACTGCTGTTTATTTGTAGTCCACTGCATCTTGGACACAATTATTGTACTTTTTTATATTTTCATTTAGCTTTTTCTACTGTTTTGTTTTGTTTGAACACTGGGCTTATTCATGTTGTGAATTAAAAACCTTTGTAGTGTGTAAGGGCATGATTAAACAATAAGTACTGTAGTTAAGTGGTTTTGTGTTTGTTTTGTTAAAGCAATTCACATATAGGGATTTCCATGTACCGTCTACCCCTGCCAAGACCTCTTGCCCCCCTGGTCATCAACAGAACAGGTGAGAACTAATTAGAACCCATGACAGCTAATGAATGACTCGAACACCAGCAAATATAGACAATGAAAACTAATACTAGAAACTAATGAAGGACCAAGGTGTAGCCAGAGGTACGAGGGAGCCTGGCGGAGGCTGGGGGATGATAGTCCATAGTGGAGCCGAGGGAACGTTGAGCCAAGGTGGAGCTGATGGGTTGAAGGGCTGAGGTGGGGTCCGGGGCTTGAGATGGAGCAAAGGGACAGGCCACGGAAGAGCTGATGACTGGGAAGCCCCAGGCTGGTCCATGCAACAGACCGGAACCCATGGAGGAGCCGAGGGGCTGAAGGGAGACAGCACCACAGCGGAGATTAGACTAAGGAACTGGATGGCTTTGGCATTGAAGGAGGGAGAGGGATGCTGGCGAGACCATCCACAAAGAAGGAGACTTAGAGCTGGATGACGTTGACGACTTGGAGCTGAGCTTAACCAGTGACAACTTGGAACTGAGTTTATATAGAGACGACTTGGACAACTTAGAACTGGACTTATCCAGCGATGACTTAGATGACTTGAAACTGGGCTTAACCACCGATGACTTGGAAGTTGGAACTGGACTTATCCAACAATGACTGAGACGACTTAGAACTGGATGGGTCCAGCGATGTCTGAAGACCAGCAAGCACCTCCTCGTCCAGCTTATCACATAATAATTCCTCATCCAGTATTAAATCAGTAGAGTGCCATCTTTAATTACATTTTTCACAGACTACATGTTGAGCTCTGGCCCCGGGATGAAATGGCCTCTAGCGATCTTTCCGGGTCTGTTTTGGTGGCAGGCTTGGGCTCAGAGTCAGCAATGGGTGGTGGTTGTTCCACAATGGGCATGGCTGATGGTTGGCTGGGCTCTGTGTCTGAAGTGGGGCTGGCGAGAACTTCCTCAGCGAGGCAAACGGTGAAAGATGAGCCATAATGCAAAAGCACTTACTCCACATACTCTGCGAAGCTCTTCTGAGGACCATCTACTACGGAAGATTTCAACACCTTGTTTTCAAAAAGCACTATATTTTTCATTCAGAAATTGGAATGATCCATTTGCAGCTGATCTTGAGTCATCAACTATTGTTCCAGCGAGAGCAAGTCTCCAAAACAAGTCTCTGAACTGGCTATGTCGGACTAAAATGAGCCAAAACCGAGAGTAATATGATCCTCAGAGCTTGAGTGTGCAGAGGATCTGACTGATACACAAAAGGTTTTTCTTCATTTTTAGATACAATATCAATGCATATTTTGTTGTTGTTGTGTTTACTTGATTTTTACCAGTAACTTTAGGGGATGGTCCAACCAAAAATAAACAGTTCGGCATTGTTCACTCATTCTCATGTCGTTTCAAACCTGTATGACTTTCTTTCCTCTGTAGAACATAAAATAATCTTTTTTTTAAAAAATCATATATATAATTCATAAAAGTGTGTATTAGAGCTCTCTCTCATTAAATGGATATTTTGAGCAGTAAGATGGAAGAAAGTTTAAAACCAAACAGTTTTGGTTTGCATTGACTTCCATTGCAATTTTTGTCCTTACAATGGAACTCAATGGAAAACGGCTCGGTAATTTTTAGAAACAAAGAGACTAACCCTTTGTTCCTGAGTAGTGAAGATTTCTCAGCCGGGTATTTATACTAATGATTCTGGAAAGACTTCATCCACCAATCGCCGTGTGTGGGACACGCAGTGTAGAAAATGAGTTCCTCAGTGAAAACCATGGTAGGCCCTTCGTAGATGCCTCAGAGCTACAAGAATTTCAGAAAAGACACTCCATTAACAGACCATTATCAGACTCAGTGTAGAGTGTCTTACAGGAAACTGACAGTGTAAGAGAAACATGTTTTTTGATTTTTTGCTTTAGTGCTAAGCTAGATTGGAGGGGGGGAAAGTATTGTTTTTTTGTTTTGTTTTTGGGAGTGGAGCACAAGTAGATTTTGACCTCAAGGAAAAGGTTACATTGGTAGTGCTTCTTAAAAAAGCTTTCATTAAGAGAAGTTTGAGATTTTCGTTTATTCCTGTTCCACCTGATGCCATCATCCTGACTGCACTTTATAATCAGGGATGATGTGTCTCCATACAAAGGAATGAAAAATTCATCAAGGACCCATCTGCAAACTCTTCAAATCTTTCATTTCTGGGGTTCATTTAGCCAGATTAAGAGCTCATAAAATGAGCGCGTTGTTCTAGTTTCTGACAAGCTCATATCTTTCGAAATGGCACTAAAAGCTAATAGGAATTTAAATGATTCTCTGACGAGTGAGGAGGGTGTAGGATTAAGTTAAAATACAAGATAATGGCTACCGTTTCCTAAATGAAAGGAAGCTTCTTGCTGTGTAATGGTTCTTTAAGGAGTAAAAGGCAGAAGGAAGTGTCTATATCTAAAATCACCATAAAGACTCAAGACAAAATCACATTACATTATATCAAGCCTTTCCTTCTGGAGAATCCCTCAGGAACACTCGATAATGAGAATGAAAATTTGACTAATTACGTGAAATATTAGTCCGTCTTGAAGGGAACATGTAAGTGAAAACAAGGATCTTCTAAGGTCATGTCCCTCTGCATTACTGTTGCTATAAGCCACATCTCTCTAACTCAGAGCTCCTTAGACTTGGGGTCGTGACCTTACATGCTATTTTTTATAGCTGTAGATTAGACCTATATAAAATACACAGCTTCCCTTTCACTTCAATTATTGTTTGAAATTATGTGCATCTTTATGAGACAAATGTGTAAAGCAGGATTCAATGATAGATAGATAGATAGATAGATAGATAGATAGATAGATAGATAGATAGATAGATAGATAGATAGATAGATAGATAGATAGATAGATAGATAGATAGATAGATAGATAGATCTATCATCTGTTCTATTTTTCTATCTATCTGGAGAAATGGGATATGGATCCATCCATCCATCCATCTCTCTATCTCTCTATCTCTCCATATCTCCATCCATCCATCCATCCATCCATCCATCCATCCATCCATCCATCCATCCATCCACCCATCCATCCATCCATCCATCCATCCATCCATCCATCCATCCATCCATCAAAGATAGATAGATAGAGTAATGGATGGATCAGTGGATGGATGCATCACTCCATCCATCCATCCATCCAGATAGATAGATAGATAGATAGATTTTGTTTTTTTTCTACCAAAACCACATCACCTTGTTGTTTTATGCACAGTGCACACTGTATATTGTCAACAAATGGTTGTCATGAAACATTAATTTGTTAATCGAGTAATCTGTCCATTATTTTGACATTAATCAAGTAATATATAAAATACATAAATAATAACAATAAGTAATAATCAAGAAGTCATCAGCGGCTAGTTGATGTTTATAATCACAAAAAAATCTAAAGTCGTTCAACCCCTAGTGGATACTGCAAGAATCTGGCAAGTTTCTTATAGACCAATAAAGATTGAAACTCCCTTCACAAACCCCATCCATATGGCAGCATGGACATTGATTTAATGTCCCCAATAAAGGTTTGTTTTAAACAGGCAGTGAAAACCGCTCCATGTGTCCACCAGGTGCTGAATCTAATGCAGGTGTACTGTATTTTATCTCCTCCTGCCCCCTCGCAAGCCATCATTTCCTCCCATTTGACACAGACCCTCTGGTCAGGATACGTATTAACATGTAAAGATGGGAGATGGGTTGGTGCGGGGGATCTGATTATGTCGGCTGTGGCCTGGGGAGGAATGTTGGCGGGGAATAGAGCTGAGATCAGGGCAGTCGGGAGCCTGCTGGGCAGATGGGATAGAGAGGGGAAAAAAGCCATCAACTCTTGCTGCTCGCTCAGCTCCTCTGTCTACAACAAACCCTCTATTCTCACCTCCTCACAGTAAATATATGTTTAGCTCCCCTTGAAGAGGGGCAAAGAAGCTCTGAGTCCATGACTGAGGGTCTCGGAAGGCAAAGAGGACGTGGTTTTCTTCCTGGAGAGTTCAGAAGGGAGGCGATGACATGGTTTGTAAAGAAAGCATAAATGAAAATGAAGAGCAAGTTTATGTTTAAGCTCATGAATTGCATTGTGTTGAGATATACTGAGCACACTGGCTGTTCACACGGCTATATATTTTCTCCCAGAACAGAACAGATATTTGCTGCCTGCAACAACCCCGAGCGCACAAATAAATCACAGATAATGGCAGTCACATCTTGTTCTTTCACGTTCACCGCTGGTCGACTTTTTGTGAAGGAGTGTGGGCTTTAAAAAGCTTTTAATCAAGCGTTAAAATGAGCCTCAAAATGGCATCCATACAGCCACTGGCTTTATTTTCCCTGTGAGAGCTGAAATAATAGCCATGCAGTTAATGTGAGCTTTACAGCCGCCCAGAGGAGCGTGAGACAGAAGGTTAGAAGATGCTCCTCCAGACAAAGGTCACCTTAAATCCACAGGTCTGATCATTTATGCTCCCCATGACAACCATTGTGATTTTACACAGCCTTATCACCAGGTGTAATTATACGTACTACTTCAGAACAGAATAAAGAAGCTCTTTTGTCCGTCCGTGTCAAGTAATTCAAAGAACGTTCTTTTGTTTGGTGTCCACAAACGGCAAGGTTTTTATGTGTAGGCAAAAAATAGTTACAGTAATAGTCCAAAAATGTCTTTAAAATATACTCAAATGTAATGAGCCCTTTGTATTATTTTGTTTGCTCCATTTCAAATACACGCATTCAAAAAGAGCACTGAAGCATGTGGGTTTACATATTTGCACAAACAAAATTGCATAGAACAATATCTCCCTCCAAAACACATAATTTCAGACTAAGGGAGCAGTTGTAATATTTGTTATGCTTTCTATCTGCCATCATTTGAACATTTATATGAAAGTGTAATGTAATACCAGTGTAAGACTTATAAATAATATATAAATAATAATGTAAGACTTTAAATAAGACTAGATAACATAGAATTTAATGAAAGTAAGTGTTATATTTGCACCTGTAACACCGAATAATGAATTATATTAATCTACTGCATCTCAATACGAGCACACTTCAGAGTTATATTACTGAACAGCTTTTACCTTTATATGGTACAATTTTTTTAAACTGTATGTAAGATCACACATAACAAATTTACAAGAATATTTGAAAGGGGTCATGAGAAATCTTATTTTCCTTGAGTTTTTGACATATAAGAGGTCATCATTCTATAAGAATATCCTGTACGTTTTTGAACTGAAAGTTCCTTGTTAGTCCAAAAAAAAAACAGCTTTTATTAATACCAAGTCCAGAGAACGACTCGTTTTCTGTTTTATAATGTAATAGCCTGTAATAGATGGTGAAAGACTGCCTCTGCAGAAGAAGAGCTTATTTGGCCCCGCCCACTGGTGTGTTAGTGAGATGACGAGGAGAGAAGAGCGATACAGGATGGACTACAAATAACATTCCCTTCCAAAGGATCCTAATGCTAGGAATGTGATTATTTACTTTCATCAATGTGAACGTCTCAGTTGAGCATTATTTATTTGTATTCGGCACATTTCACTGTGGATTCTTTGGTAAATCAGTTGTAATTTTGGCGCAGGCTTTGCAAACAGACTTTAACAAAATCGACAGTAATGCCACAACATGTAAGTAACCATGTTAATTCTAATGCCTGATCTGGGACCAGTGATTTCTGATATGTAATGATTCATGTAAAGTGAGATGTTCTTTGTCCGTGTGTCAGTAAATCAAACCAGTGACTAAACACTCAACTTCACATTGTTTGTCTTAGTGGGGTGAAAATAATCTGTTATTTAAACTGTGATTAAAATATATATAGTAAGAGATCAAAGAACGCTTCCTTTGCAATCGCTGGAGCTGTCAATCAAACAGCGTGAGTTTATCAGAGACTCCAAAACTCCTGTAATAATCAACACATCTGTTATTTACATTGTGTTTGCACTGTTAGTTATGATGAAAGCATTCGTTAGTGTGCAGAAATCGAGTTGTAATGACGAGATCACAGCATTCATGAGCTCAAAGTGTCTGTGATCGGCTACAATGCTCATCACTGCAACCTTTCATGCCACAATCTGAATATAATGTATTATATCTTAATATGATGCTAATCAACACTTTTCATGATTAGTTAACCTTGAAAGCTGTAAAAAAAAAAACGTGCTTAAAGTTTTTGAGAGAGTTACACATGTAATACTAGCTATTTCGAATGCAAATATGTCAGCCAATCACATCAGTGAGCGTTCACAGCAGTGGGTGTTTACACTGAAGTTGTCATTAACACCAAAATTGCCCATTGGCCTGGCCTCTGTCCATCATGGCCTCCTAATCATCCCCATATATATATATATATATATATATATATATATATATATATATATATATATATACACGATTGGCTTCATCACTCTGTCTCCTTTCCACCATAAGCTGTGTGTGGTGGGCGTTCTGGAGCATTAGGGCTGCCGTCGCATCATTCAGGTGGATGCTGCACATCGGTGGCGGTTGAGGAGATTCCGCCCTTCTATATGTAAAGTGCTTTGAGTGCCTAGAAAAGCGCTATATAAATGTAAAAAATTATTATGAAGTATCACAGTAGACACGCCCCTTCAAACAGAGCGTTCAAATCAGAGGCTAAAATCAGGGTAGGAAAAATACCTTTTATTTCGAAATTATGACATTTTTTATGAAAAAATAATATTTTGAATTTTGTATACATGTGAATTAATTCAATTATAAGATGAAACAACTGTATGAACTTTAAATGTATAATTTATAAATAAAAATATACTTTATACTGTATATTTATAGTTCATATTTTAAGTTCTCTCCTGTGATTTTAATTAAATAAATGTAATTGTGTAAAACTTCATGGCCTTCAAATATCATATGGCAACTAGCAACATTTATCGTTCATTTGTAATGATCATACTAATTTTCTCCAGCAGAAAGACAACTTTAGAGCATCTGTTGAATAGGTGTCATCACTTTAACTCCCTTGTTGCAATTTTCTCCTTGTAGTGGTAGTAGCAGTAAGAATGTCCTTATCTTCCTTTTCACTTTTTGCAGTTTGACCAGTGGTCACCTCTCGATAATTCAATGATTGCACCGCAGGGCTTGTGTCCTGCCTGGCTGTGAGGGGTCCGACGAGAGGTGAAAATCAGGCTGCTACAGTGTGAGAGAAGATATATAGGGTCGGCCTTCCCTCAGGATGGACTCTGAATTATTGAGTGACACTGACTGCATCAAGTGCCTTCTGCATTTGACAGGGCCCAGGGCCTGACCTCAGATTCACCCAAATCAGGCTTCACTTCAATGGAGTCACTTTCTGTGCAAGCTTTGATATCATTATACACTGAGCCCCTCACCTTTTGGCTGTGACTGCTCCTTTGAAAAAAAGTTAAAAAGGTGCGACGGTGGAAAATAGGGCAGCAGACGGAGAGGACGTGCCAAGCGAACAACTTTCTCTTGCTTTGAGAATCACAGGAAAGTACTGGAGGTTTTTATTGGAATTTGGAATTACTACAAATTAAATCCAAGGGCAAAGGCACATAGCTGAGAGGATTAGAGCGTGTTTAATTTGTAAAGAAAACAGGGGAAGATTCAGCTTGGTCCTCTTCATTCTCAGCCACTTAAATGGCTTTGTAATTGAAAACAACTTCATAGAATCTCCTTTGAGAACTCATTCAGACTGTGGATTATAGGCCACAAAAAATGGTCTCCAAGCAAACAAGTCTGTATGTGATTAATGGCTTATTCTGCTGTGATAACTTTAGCACGCTAAAATATTTACAACAAGCCATCATTGTCAGAAACGAAGGGGGATGGGGCACGATTTAAGAGCACGCCACAACTTTCAATGTCACCGTGTGTTTTTTTTTTTTTCTCCTTTCTCCTTTTTCACTTTTATTCCATCAGCAATGAAAAGATGTCTCTGATAATAATAATAATGTTTTATCGGGAAGAACAAAGTGACTGAGATCTAATCAGTGAGCGCGTAATCCTTTTTTATCCCTCATCTGTAACATCAAGTAGCTGGATTTTAATGGGGACCGGATGATTTAGGCTCTTTGCTGATGTTTTTCCCCATCCTTCGTCTCTGTGTCTCCTCCATCTCACCTCCCCATGGGAAAGTAACTCTCGGTGTGAACACACATGGAGAAATGCCTGATTAATGGGTCTGTTGCTTTAAATGACGAATTGTTCGAGGAACCCTCCCACTTGGACTCCCCTGTCAGCTTTATATTGGCATAATTTCTATCATATCTGCATCTAACAGCGTATCCGTAGACAGAGGTAATGTCATTGCAACAATGCTTGGAGAATTTCCAGAATCCTCGGATATAATTTGCGACCTCAAAAGCAATCAGGAAAGAGTCATCCTTATTCAGGGAGGATGCCCGTCCTGCCACCACTTAATCTGAATCCCTAGTCTCCACACATCCTGCTTTATAGCCATTTTATTTCCAAGACTCACAATCAATTACAGCATCAGGTAATCAATTAAGTGTTAGCTTTGTGTATTGGCAAAAAGAATGTGCTAATGTGTCCCACTGCTGTCGGGTTAGTTCTTTCTCTTGGGAATGCTAACTTGAAATAGTTTTGTTTCTCCGGTCTCACTTTTCTTTTGTTCACACTCGGAGCTGGAAAATGAAATGTGGGTCTGTTAATCTCATCCGTTCTTTAATGTTTAATTCCACTCTGAAAGCACGGTTGTAGTACTCTAAAACAAACTCCGCTCTGAGAGTTGAGGCGCTGAGAGAAGGAGTTGCAATTTATTGCTCATGATCTCTCATTTCACTGCACATAATTGCCTGCATCCTTGAGATATGTGTCAGGAGTTGGTGCTTTGAAAATAACTGTCTCAATAAAACAAGATGTATGTGACAACAGTGTTGTGAGTTTAGTCTTGCTCGGGAGAGCGGGTGCTGTGGTGTGTAATAAAAAACGGCTTTGCGCTCTTCACTATGAACCTATCCATTCTATGTTGTTATTGGTTTACCTGCTCTAAAATGCTCACCTGAGAGCTAGTCTTCACCATGGACTAGGTTTGAGTTGGTCATCCTCCCCATATTTTTCGGGAACTGACCCAGCAGACAGTGATTATCTCATCTCAGCAGACTTAAGCAAAGCGCGCACTATCCTAGTGGAAGATGTATTGTTTCAATGCTCAGGAGACTTTCTCATTTAGGTCTCATTTAAGTATCTTTGTTTCAGATGTTTTTCTACAATTCCATGGGTGAAATAAAATGGACAATTATTGACATGCGGTAAGATTATAAACTAACATGATACATTTTTTCAAGATTAGAAAGTTCAAAAGAACAGCATTTATTTGAAGTAGAAATGATTTGTTTGTCATGTTACTGTCATGTGTGATCAATTGAATGCATTCTTGTATATTGTGGATAATTCAATCCCAATTCCAATTCCAACTCATGAATTATATGTAATTGAACTGAAATCAGATTTTTTTCCAACTCTTACTGCAATAGCACCTCATTTATAAGAAGTGGAAAAGTGTTTCAGCTGTTAATGAAGCTGTGCAGTATCTTATTCCACTGCCTCGGGGCTTCATTCAGTGTCAGACTAGAGCAGGATTTTATAGGGTTTGTTTGACTAGGGTCTATAGAGATGCGCACTGTGGATAAGACAGCTCTCTAAGAATCACATACGAGTGATACAATGATATAAGGTGTGTCGTATGGCAACAAAAACTCTGTGTATAATTGATGACATATGCATACTGAGCATACTGAATACTACAGTAAATCATCGGACTGACTATTAATGTCACTTGTGATTGACATCAGTTGTCAACATGTCAACAAAACTGTAAAAGTGAATGTTCCTCACTCTACAGCACTATAAACCTGCAGGAAGTTTCCCAAGGTGTCACATTCCCTCATGTATCTACACACTACACCCAATGTCACTGATAACTGTCCATTCTGTTTAGTTGGGTAAATAAAAGATAGCCTCATCTAATCCACCAAGTCATCCCCGATGGTATACAGTCTCTGGGAATACTGTCAACCGCCTCTACAATCCCTTGACATCTTATTTTAGGCAGCTCTCCCAGAGCCTAGAGGAGTCTGGGCCAGCATAGCAGATGCCCCGGGGCAGTGAGGCAGAGGCTACGCCACGTGGCTGCTGAGCTGGCTTCTGCGGGTGTCTTTAGCTGCGTTATCTGTTCTCATAGACCCTGAGAGCAGTAGCTCAGGAGTGGGCCAAGGATTAAAATAATTGGGTGTGCAGTGGCATAGTTACAGACTTCCGTGCGAGTGATGGGAACATGCTGGGTCTAATTAGAAGATTCAAAGTTTGACAGACACACAAGACAGACTGCTTGATCCCAGTTAATGGTCATTAATTTGATGTTTGTCTGGCTACTTAAGTCTCAAAGTTCCTGTCTGGTGTTTTACCTCTACACAAAAGAAAAAGACAGATAAACAAACAGACTGACATGTGTTGTTCTGATTTTCACACAATGCAATCAAATGACTTCAGTAGGTGGAAATAAGTCAAGTTACAAGTAAAAAGACAAAGACAGAAAGATAGACAGACACACACACACACACACACACATACACACACATACACACCGATCAAGCATAACATTATGACCAGTGAAGTGAATAACACTGATTATCTCTTCATCACAACACTGTAAGTGGGTGGGATATATCAGGCAGCAGGTGAACCTTTTGTCCTCAAAGTTGATGTGTTAGAAGCAGGACAAATGAGCAAGCGTAAGGATTTGATCAAGTTTGACAAGGGCTAAATTGTGATGGCTAGACGACTGGGTCAGAGCATCTCCAAAACTGCAGCTCTTGTTCCTGGTCTGCAGTGGTCAGTATCTATCAAAGATACTGGTCCAAGGAAGGAACAGTGGTGAACCAGCGACAGGGTCATGGGCGGCCTCATTGATGCTCATGTGGGGCGAAGTGGTCCGAACAAACAGACGAGCTTCTGAAAGAAAGGTGTCAGAATACACAGGTCTTCGCAGTTTGTTCTGTGTGGGGCTGCATAGCTGCAGACCAGTCATGGTGCCCATGCTGACCCCAGTCCACCGCCGAAAGCATATATATATATAATGTGTGTTTGGAGAGAGATACATTTATCACATTTTTTAAACGTTTTTGTAAGTATATAGACAAAAATCTAAAAAAATTAATAATATAACTTTTGCATATTTAAAATATATCAAATGTATTTTAGAAAGTATACAGAAAATAACAGCCATGAATCGTTACTTTAAAAAAAAGTTTGTTTTGTCTATCTGTCATTAAAGGTGCACTATGCAGGATTTTCACAAAAAAATAAAAAATAAATTAAAAAAGGTATTGATTACAGTACTGACAAAAATAATGCATTTCCATCTTGCCTTTCTAGAAGTGTGTAGTGGTTTTTGTGTCTACAGAGACACTATCCTGTGTCTGTATTTTCATATTTTCTTCTTCTTGAATTCCTTTGTTTGGGACTTTTCTGGGCTGCAATCTCTGGCCACTGGATGTGTCGCCCCAGCCAATAATGACATAGGTGAGGGCGGGACTTTCGGGAAGGTCTGACACTCGGGAAGCTCTGCTAAGTTGGCGTGTCTTGACACAAAAACAGTTCGCTATTATTGCTATTGCATTGCTGACCGCTCTGTGTAACTCGACAGATTACCAGGCATCATAATTACGTTTTTATGATGAAATGTAAATATTGCGTGCAACTGATATACATGCAAATGCCGTGATTTATTCAAACCAAAAATCTGGGGTACACAGACATGACTAGAAATACAAGATACAAACCACAATCAGAGCACAGCAAACTATGCTAACTTAAACTTGTCTCGTGTTTACTGTCTGCAAAACAATTAGTTTTGCAACACTTGTCTTTTCGAATGCAGTACAGATGGCTGTGATGAGCTTCTTGTGCTGGCCCATCTTGAGCTGAGAGCTGCGGTTGGGTAAAACTGTTTACTGTTGCAGCAGGAGATCTGTCAAAACTGGCTCACTGTTCAGCCTCATGACATGGGAAAAGAGGAATCTCACCACAGTCCCATCAACAAAACCACATGTGCTTTCCTTTTCCCATCATACTGAGACACATTCAGCAGCGGAATCTGATGCTGCCCCTCATTTGGACAGCTCAGCTTCTGTCCAACCATGGTGGGAGCCAAAATTAGAGAATGCGTTTGAGGGAAGGAGAGAGAGGGACAAAAATAGGAGCAAAAGAAATTAATTTACCCCATTTAACCATCAGATGTCAGTATGTAGCTGGCACGGAGCTCGCTAAGTGAAGCGTTGTATGGCATCGGTTTAAAGTAATTATTTGATGAGAGACAAAAAGAACAACCTAAAGGGATGGTCCTTATTGAATGAGAGCTGACTAAAGAGAACATGAGAACATGGTTTTACAAGCCACAACTAATAAAGTCACTTGGATGAGTGGTGTAATGGTTTGAGCTGAAGAGAGCTAAACAGAATAAAACAAACTACTAGAATGTGATTTTACTTTTGTAAGCATTAAATGCAGACAAACTACAGTATGCAGTATGCATGAAGGTCGACCTGTCACTGGGCTGCGGTGTAAGCAGATCATACAAATTCATAGGAATTAGGCACAGATTCACTAAAACATGAATGTTACAAATTGCTATGATAGTGTTGCATGCGTCTTCCAATCAGCGTTACTGACCTCAGATATACAATTATGGGCATTTGCACACCTATAGATCATTTGTTTTGATTCAAAACAGATACATGATTTATTACAATGTTGCATTTTCTTCTTGGTTCGCTTCGCTTTCACAAGGCAACCTTTCAAAGCGTACCAAAATGTGTTCACGCAAGACACATGCAAGTACAACTGTCCTCTTATTGGTTTCCTCTGCGTCAGCCATCGAGATAATTGATGATTCGCTCCATGAACTTATTGTGGCTTTATTAGTCACTGTCGAGACACATTCAAACACTATAAGAATAGCCATCATTCCTGTTGTTAAAGATTAAGTTTACTTAAAAAAAAGATAATGTAGGGCAAGGTACCGAAGATAAAGCTGGAGTTTGGGGAGGTGGTGGGGTGCAGGAACATCTGAGACTGAGGAGAGGTAAACAGCTGTTTATATATAATATGTTGGCTGTTGATTGGAAGATTAGATGGGCTTGCTCCTCCCTAAATTATGTTTAGAACGTCACATATATGGAGAAAAATCCTGGAATGTTTTCCTCAAAAACCTTAATTTCTTTTTAACTGAAGAAAGAAAAACATGAACATCTGGGATGGCATAGGGGTGAGTAAATTATCAGGAAATGTGAATTCTGAAGTGAACTTATGCTTTAAATTACATACTGCATAATACTGGATCTCCCAGCACTGTCTAGAGGTTAACAGCGTCAAGACACGCAAACATTATACAAGTGTTATAATGCAGCTAGAGCAGGAATCAAGGCTTCAACGGGACAGCATTCTTGCACTGAGAAGCGCAATTACACAACATTTTAAGATGAAGAGGGGCTCTTTTGGTTTTCAACGGTGATGTGCTCACTCACAGAATCAGACACTGCTTTTTATATAGCACATTTCTTGTCATGAACAATAATAGGCCTACTATTTGGTTCATTGGGTCAGATTGCTTTCACACCTCACCTCAGAGTTCATTTGCAATCGGGCGATTGTTTTGATGCGGATCCGAGCGCAATTGCCGTGTTCACATATAAACAAACCAAACCAAGGGAGAATACACACCAGGTTCCAAAACAAACGTTCAGGTGTGAAAGCACCCTTTAAGAAGGTTAACTCATGATTAACAAATATACAGTGTGAAACTCGAAACCTGACATCCCATTACTAGCCCTGCATAAAGATTAAACAGTGTGAAACATGGCACAAGATAACCCAGGGTTTACAATGGCACTGGGTTAACATTTGCAAACGTGCAAAAAGCTCATATCAGTCTCTACACTATCAGACCCTGAGCAAATTTGTAAACATGAATCTATAGAGCCTGTGCTTTATGCAATTGAATTTCCTGTGAATCATTCAACATGGCACTCTATTGTTCCTCAAATTCCAGTGGCAGGGCATCTATAGTTGGGGTTAGGCTTAATGGATTACTTCACTGACTGGCTGATCATATCTGCTGATGACCATATGCATCAAAACTCTCTAGAGCCCCCCCTCTAACTTTCCCATCATGCCCTTGATAAGTGTGGTCTGTTTTATCCTCCCTAGCAGCCTCACAGAAGGCTGAAGCTTATCTCCTGCAACCTGAGCACCCAACATTAATCACTCTCCCAGCAAAGACAGAAATTAGTCACTGCGCTATCTACCCAGCAATCTCACAATGATTAACGTCAACCTCCCACCTCTCCGACGTCTGCTTGACATTGCCCAGCACTGTATGATCTGGCTTTAGAATAGAGAGCAGCCTACAATGACCATGAGGACTGATGAATAAACACCACCAGGGAGGAACATTAGGTGTTAAGCTATTTATCTGGGCAATATTTATACGATTTATCTTTATTTGATCCAGGGCTGACGTGTGTAATTTTTGAGCCGCTGTTGTGTCATCCAGACAGAATTGCAAGAATAATGATAAAAGGTTTGCTGAAATAAAATGAACCAAATTAAATCTCCCCCGTCTGCCACTGGTCAGCCAAACAGATAGTCCCGCCCCAAACTCATGTCATTGGTCATTTTGTTTTGTGATTTTTTTCTTAGTCTTTATTGCTTGTGTAAATAATCAGTATTGCTTTATACATAGCAAAATGAAATATGGAAAATTCTATATTCGGTCACACTTTATATGAAGACTGCATGCTTATCATGAATTATAGCCTCATTTATACATATTTATAAGTAAGTATTACTATTTTATAAATATATTTATAAAGACTGCATTAGGCGAACAGTTACTTACCTTTATATTACTTTTTATAATTATAAGTTACACATTTACTTTTTCAATAAGCATGCTCATAATCTATTATACACTGATTTATAAGTATAGTCAGTCGTGGGTCAATAAATGGTCATTTTGATTTGTTCAAATCTATATCTCTTCAGCCATATGCATGATATGGTTTATAGCAGTTTGAAATTATACTTTAAAAATATTGTTGCAGTGTTTGCAAGTATGTAACATTTAAAAAAGAGATTTTTGTATTAATGATTTCTATTTTTTTCATTATTTTTTTTTCATTATTTTGTTACAGGAATTATTGTTAATTTGTTACACTTACCAATAAACAACTTCAAATGTATAATGAGCACATCTTCATGATTTCTAAACTAACTAAATTTCTAAAAATCGCATCCTATGTTTTCACTTTACTTAAAGACATGATGCATTTATAGAGGTTAGTAACTGCATTATTACTCACAATAATAAGAACACAACAAAGCTATTAATAACAACATATTCAATTTGACAAATCTGAATTACTAAAAACTCATTTACAGCAATGCAGGCGACATCTTTAAAAATACATTCATGGAACCATATGACTGAATAATTAATGCTTATAAATCAGTAATGGATTATGAGCATGTGCATTGATGTGTGTTCTTATAATACAGTAGGTCTTAATGAGTCTTTATAAATATATATATAGTAATACTTACTTATAAATCAGTATAAACGGGGCTATAATTATATGCATGGGCTTCTAAGGAATTGAAACATTAAAGGTTATCACAAATTTATTCAAATGCAACATTATTGAATTAGCATTTTTCTGCAAATCTTACATTTCCTTGCTTCCATTCTTAACCTTTGAAATATTTATTTAAATAGATATCAAATTAAATACACTGTATAATATTATTGACAGCACTGAATTATATATATATTTTTTTAGTTCCAGTATTTTTTTTTTTTATTTAAATGTCAGCTAATCATCACTGCCATGATGTCATTTACCTGCAACTGCTGAATTAGTCGCAGCATATTTAAGATTTAGGTGAATGGCTATAAAAAACTTCCCATGAACAAAAATGTCAGATTTGAAATCACACACTTCCTGGGGGTCCAGCCACATCAGCTGACCAGCTGGCATTGAGATGAATGGGCACGCTAACAGATAGGTACCAGGTATTATAGACGCCCTTAGGCCATAGTGGTAATGTTCTCATTTCAGTATTATCATGTCATCATAAAAATCCCAATTTAGTTCAGCCCATCCAGTCGGAGACAGCTCCTGCTAAGAGTGACATGAGCAGCTGCACAAGGAGTATGAGCTCCTGTTTAACACATCCCTCCTCATCCTCACCCACTCTGCACTCATTCACCTCCTCTGAACACTCTCTATCTGTCTTCCCTTCTCTCCTCATCTGGCTCCAGCTCCTCCATGATAGATGTGTGGGCGGGTGTCCTTGTGACCCCTCCACCGCTACAAACAGTGGTGTGCATAAACTCCTCTGCCAAGCAGAATATTGATTTCATGTTTAAGCGCTCTCTCTCTACACTCCCCACATCTTTTAAAACATATAGTATCGTTCAGCCATTGTTGCCAAGGAGACAACAAACAGGACCAGAATCAAACCCAAAATGACTGAAAGGAGGTTGATTCCCACACACACTCGTGTACACACATGCGGCGGTCCTGAGAGAACATGGCTAGATGTTTGAGAGCGGATAAGCAAATATCAAATGACCCACCACTTTTCTCCCTGTTGATTTTTCTCAAGGCGATCTCACTTCCAGTTCAGCTGTGAGTATCTCTTTGAGTATATCAGTTATGTCATTTGGCTTTCTTCCTGTGTTTTTCATCTTTAGGCTTGTATTAAAATGAGGCAATACTTCAGAAAAATATGACAACAATCATTTTGTTTAAAGGCCACATAGTGTGAAGTTATACTTACAGAGCACTAAAATACAACAGGAAATGACACTCAAAATGCATGTATCATCCATAATGTGACAAGCAGTGTTGTTATTCTTAACTAAAACTAAGACTTAAAAAAAATGGTAATTATCAGTATAAGGTGCACTGTGTACATTTTCCCGGCATCTAGTGGTGAGGTTGAGAATTGAAATGGCCCACCACTCACCCCTCCCTTTCGGAGCACATAGAGAAGCTACGGTGGCCGACACAGGACAAAGATGTCATCTGAGACAGCAGAGAGTGACTAGCGCTCTGCAGAGCATTTTGTCCGTTTAGGGCCACTGTAGAAACATGGCGGCACAAAATGGCGACTTCACTGTAAGGGGACCCGCGGTGAATGGAGATAGAAATGGCTCATTCTAAGGTAATAAAAACATAACGGTTCATCATGTAAGGTCTTTATACTCCAATTAAAATATAGTTATGCATATTATATTGCATTTCTGTCAATAGATCCTCATAAATATTACACACCGCACCTTTAATTAAAATAAGTTGATATACTAAAATTACTGAAAATAAATTAAATAATAAATAGAAATATATAAAAATGACAAAACTAAAACCTAAACTACTGAAGATGTAAAATATATATATATATATTTTTTTTAAATGTGCACATCCGGTGTGGTAATGCCACCCGCCCACAACACGAAGCAGAGTCAATTATTCCACTTTCACTTCGGTTATCACACCTCAAAACATTGTTCATATGCTGTATTTCAAGACATTTTTTCAGGTTTTTGTCCTTCTGTGTGTGTGCAGGACTAATTTCTTATGCATCAAATCCCAAGCCTTTGTTGCTAATTCCAAAACATAATTTTAGAGCTTCAGGCACTAATAGCAGACTAATGCAGATATTAGAGAGATAGAGAGAGATCAAGCATATGTGAATTACCTCAGTCTGTGTGTCTCTCAACAGTGTTTGGCAGCAGCGTCTCTATTGTAAGTTTATGTGCTCCAACAACAGCTCCATTATTACCCCAAAACTATTTTACTGATAAAATTGTTAGAGCCGTGCTGACAACACGTTTCTGTGTGAGTGTGTTCCACACTGTGTGTGGGAGAGAGAGCGAGAGAAAGAGCTGAGGGTATGTGCTTTCCATACACAATAAAACTTAAAGGGATAGTTCACCCAAAAATGAAAATTCTGTCATCATTTACTCACCCTCAAGGTGTTCCAAACCTGTATGAGTTTCTTTGTTCTGTTGAACACAAAAGAAGATATTTTTATAGAATGTTGGAAATCAAATAGTTGCTGGCCACCATTGACTTCCATAATAGGAAAAAGAAATGCTATGAAAGTCAGTGGGGACCAGTTCAACAGAACAAAGCAACTAAACAGGTTTAAAACAAATTGAAAGTGAGTAAATAATGACAGAATTTTTTAGCAAAAAAAAAAAAAACATGGAAATAATTTGTTGTTTTTAAACTCTTGTTTACTATATGTATTTGCTTGTTCAGTGTCATTGTGATTTTAGTTTATTTTGCTGTTTTTCGGCTGTAAGGACCTTTGAAATAACTCAGATCATTTGGCGAAGTGATATGGAACTGTAATGCGGTCAAGGACCTGCCTGGAACTACTTTAACCATGTGTTTCACTGAAAATAATTGCACACCTTAGAACGTTCATCAACCAATCAGATTCAAGCATTCAACAGCCCGTAGTATAAAATAAAATAAAGCTAATAATAAAAGAATACAATTAGATCACGAAAACTAGGCAACGATTTTAGTGGTTAATATTATTTTTAATGTCTGTGTGGCCTCGCTCATGTCAACAGGGGAAAAAAAGTTATTTCAGGGGTAGAGAAATAAAAATGTTATGAAGTCTTTCTTGTTTTCGCACAGAATATGAGAAAATATGAGGGAAAAGAAGTCTTTATTGAAAAGCTAACGTTTAGCTGTTGTGATTAGCCACAAATGACCTATGAAGTCATTACAGTACAGTTACAGTACACCAGGCCCTTAATTTGCCATCATATCTCGATTTCACCTATGCATTAAGACCTGGATGCTGTGTGTTTAGCTTTTGCAATGTAAAGTGGGATGTAAGTGTACGCTTGTAGCATTCACATAAACCTTTTACTCATATCTGTTTAATGAGACCCTCTAGAGAAATAAGGCATAGAGATCCACTAAAGTAATGCATGCTTCATGAATATGGTAAACCACTCCAACTATTATGAAGTATTCATGTGGAAATCAGCAAAGCTTGTCAGAGGCCCCCAGTTGAATAGTCATAACTCTGGCACATGTACGCAAACACACACTCTTTCGTAGGTTTACTGAAGAAAGATTAAAAATGTCCCTTCAGTATTTCTGTTGTTGTCTGTCCAAACATTTGTAGAACAGTGTGTCACCTTCTGAGACCTCATAAAAAGAAAACAAAATGTGTTTGCCTTCATTTTTTTGTGTCAAATCAATTATACTCTTTTGTACTTTCTGTTCATCAAAGAATCATGAAAAAAGTGTCAGTTATCAGTTTCCACAAAAATATTAACTGTTTTCAACATTGATAATAATAAGAAATGTTTCTTGAGCAGCAAATCATCACATTAGAATGATTTCTGAAAGATCTTGTGACACTGAAGACTGGAACAAGTATGCTGAATATTCAGCTTTGCCATTAAAGGAATAAATCACACATACATGAATGACATATTAAAGTGTCCCTATTATGCTCTCCTCCTAATATTGTTTTGGAGATATCTTACAATAGGTGTACATGCATCCAAGGTCCAAAAACACATTCATTTTGCACATCAGCTCATTTCTCAAAGAGTCTAAAACAGTTTGTTTGAAGACTCTGCTCTAGTCTTGTGTAAGCAGACCTTCAGACTACAGACTGACGGCAAGCTCTGGACTCTATCTCAGCTTTTATTGCCCAATGGCCGTCTGACTGACATGTAACACAATCAATCACAGTTCGTTTTGTTCATGTTTAGGGGCATGAAAATGCGATGTCTCTGCAATAACAGACCTTCATGCATCTATAAATTATTCATTCAAGAATGTTGTCCAAGTTTACTGCAACAATGGAGCTGCAAACTTCACATACTCACATAATCCAGTGTTTAGTTGATCCTGGTCAGCGCTCATTGTCACAGTTGTAAACACGACGGCGTTCTTCTTCCACAAGAGAGTTTGGCGTCACAGCATTTGTTTCAGGCGGTCCCATTAAAGAATGCAGCACACTCGTCTCACAGACATTCTGTAGAATTCAACCAATCAGATGCCGACTTTAAAACTCCTGAAGTGTTTCCAGAAAAGTGTGCCATATCACACGTTCAGCCAATGGTTTGTGTGTGTGATATCTGAGGCTGCTCCGATTGGTCAGACAGCCCAGTCTGCTGTGATTGGTCTACTGTTTACAGCGCATGTCAGGAAAAAAAAAACTTTATGCTGTTTCATCTCCAGAGGCTTATTCAGCACTTGATACACAGTGACACAAACGGTAATGACGGCATCTGTGTTTCTGTATCAATTTAATATCAATATCAATTGCAGGGCCATTCCATCCTCATCCTTTTGAGGTGCATGCTAAATAAATTCACAGCGATGAAAACAGAATCTTGTCAACATGTCAACAACACAAACCAAAGTTTTCCAGGCCCCAGCTACAATTACAGTGTTTAAGGGCAGGTCAAAGTAGACGTAGTTCGCGGACAGCCAATGAAGTGAGTAGGCTGGCTTTATGCAAGTTTGTTACATTGTTACGTGTATGCAACAGGAAGTGAGACTGGAATTGCTGACGCAGTTCTGATTCTTTCTTTTAGGAGACTAACTTTGTCATCTTTGATCTTTAAAGCTTTACTTTACATTTTACATTTACAGTTGAAGAAACAAAATAGCGGCACTTTAATATAGAAAACAGGGTAACGCTTTAGATTACGGCCGGAAAGTACCATGTAATTAAAGTGAATTTACAGGTTAATTTTCGATAATTATAGTGTAACTATAAAGTAAGTAGGTGTAGGTATAAGGAACAATATGTAATATTGGGAGAATAAAGGGGTAACTAGCCGGAAAGTACTGCGTAATGAAATCGAATTTACAGGGTAATTTTTTTGTAATTATACTGTAATGTTGTATGTGTTTAGGCAAAAAAACATGTCAAGTTTGGGGAATAAAGGGGTAACAACATGGAAAATTACAAATAAGTATACTGTAAGTATTTTATAACTAAGGGCTAACTATTCTAATATTACATGGTACTTATGGCATACTATACCTAACAACATGGAAAATTACAAATAACTATACTGTAAGTATTGCATAATTGTATAAGTATTGACACTTCCAGATGAGAACACAAAAACATTTTTAAATGATGATGATGATGATGATGTAGTTACCCTGTAACTACGTGTAACAAGAGGGTATCTTTGCCAGTAATTAATTAATTTAGTCTTACTTGCCTTGAAACATGTACATCAAATCATATAAATTATAGGCTACTGTATATAAGTAGTAAAATGCAAGTGTGTTTTATCGTGTTATATGAATATTTTATTTTCTGGGATCAGCTGAAAAGAGGTAAGCTTATTTTCCACTACATTTCACCGACTCCAATGCCTTTCAAACAGAATAGCAGACCAATTATCTGTAACACTCAGGTAAGTAACCTTTCTAAATCAAATCATAGCAAAACCTTATAAATCTTACGACCTTACTAAAAAAACTTTTAAATGACATTTATTATTACAAAAAGTTATGTACTGGATGTGCTTTCTAAATTGCTCCCAAATGATTGTTTAGCATGCAATATCTCCATCATGTCAAGTTAAAACATATTTAAATAGTGCTTTAAACTATAGGCTACATATTGTTTGAAAGCAGCTTCACAATAATAAACAAATATAAAAGTAATATTTAAAAATGTTTTTGTGTTCTCATCTGGAAGTGTCAATACTTATACAATTATGCAATACTTACAGTATAGTTATTTGTAATTTTCCATGTTGTTAGGTATAGTATGCCATAAGTATCATGTAATATTAGAATAGTTAGCCCTTAGTTATAAAATACTTACAGTATACTTATTTGTAATTTTCCATGTTATTACCCTTTATTCCCCAAACTTGACATGTTTTTGCCTAAACACATACAACATTACAGTATAATTACAAAAAATTACCCTGTACATTCAATTTCATTACGCAGTACTTTCCGGCTAGTTACCCTTTATTCTCCCAATATTACATATTGTTCCTTATACCTACACCTACTTACTTTATAGTTACACTATAATTAAAATTACCCGGTAAATTCACTTTAATTACGTGGTACTTTCCGGGCGTAATCTAAAGCGTTACAAAACAGTTATATGTATGTTTTTAGTGTATTTAAAAAAATTTTTTTTTTTTACTTTTTTAATCAAATAAACCCCGCCTTGGAGGGACTTCTTTCAAAAACATTAAAAAAATCTTACCCCAAACTTTTGAACAGTGGTGTTTATTACATAACTGCCATCTTGAATATATTGCACTATGTATACTATAATGAAATGTTGTTTGCAATGTTAAGAGAAAGAGTAATAGGACATGCTAACCAGCCAAACCTTGGCTAGTTGACCCCTTGGTTAGGACAAAGCCCTACTGCATGTTGTTGTGTGTGTGTCTCTGTGTATGGGTGGGTGTTTAAGCCTAGATTATGATGATGGAAAACAAGCCCTGTTGGGAAGTTACAGTACATCCCAGCACACACAATCCCATTAATTTGCTCTCTCAGACACATAAAACACACACAGAAACAGACATCAGCCTACACACACAAATATACGCTAAGTCCCTGCACACATTTATCATGACCTAGTGTCTCTAGGTCCCCATGGTTACACAGTTTGAGGTCTCTTCACCACCCATAAACACCAGGCCCTGGCCAGCAGGGGCGCTGTCACGTACAGCCACACAACTATTCATCAAATCCTTCCTGAGCCAGTCTGCTTGATGATATCTCGTCTGTAAACATGACCCTGGCATCTCTGAGCAGGAACAGATGTGTGGAGTACCCAGAGACAGCTGTAGGGGGTGCTGTCAGAGACATCACACGAGCCATTAATCATGCTCTTCAAACAAGCTTTACCCTCCTCGTCCTTGAACCTGACCCAGCCGTCACCTGAAAGAAACTGACAGTGACCTCCATTACAAAAATACAACTGATGTTATCATTAAGTGCTACTGTGTGGGCAATGGGTGCCTCACTGCATGAAACTCGTTGGATGTGAGTTAATGCATGCGTGCTGGTTTTCAAAAAACAATTTATACGTAGAACTGTTGGATATTCCGTATGAAGGTCAGTTAACTGTGTTGTTGGTCAAGTTATTGCATATTACAAAATCTAGATTATATTTAAATCCCTAATTTTCCTAAAAATGTAGATATGTACATAGAAACATAAAGGATTGGGTACAGTGTGTTGGGAATCAGAGCAGTGTTATTTTAGGGGCCAAGCACCAAATGGTATTTTATCCTTCTTCTTCTTCTTCTTCTTCTTCTACCATGGGAGTCAATGGCAGCCTATATAAAGTATGGTAAAAAGTTGTGAAATTTGGCACGCTGAGGGAGGACAGTCCAAACATTCACCACAACAAATTTATCCAAGTCTCTAACTCAATCCCACCACCTGTCCAAAATTCCACTTACATTTATGCTAATAACTTTTGAAGGGCTAGACATTTTTTTTTCCTCTGATTCCTTGACTCAAGCCAATTTGATTGGTCCATATGACATAATTTTACGTCATGCCAATTTTCCCGCCAAAAACCCCAACTTTTTACTTCTTACTTTGGTTTGTCCGATTTTCATGAAAATTGAAACAGATCATCTTTAGACCATGCTGAAAAAAAAAGTTATCAAAAGATTTTTGATATACCCAACTGTTCTCGAATTACATGTGAAAGAATTTGGCGAAGAGCACCACAAATTTGAGCGAGAGGCTATATCTCCGCAATGCTCTAGCGTTTTCAGACCAATCTGAGGCTACATGCAGCATTTCTGCAGCTTCTGAATGGTTTGCCTAAAAGTCATAAAACATGTATCTTGTGATTCAGTGAATTATGCTGAGTCGAATGATACCCAATTTTCCCATATTGACTATTGTGAGCGTTGGCCATTTTGAGTTTTGTCCTAAAATGCTGTATTCTAAGAACACATTCGCGTTAAGAATGCATTTTGTTGCAAGTTGTACATTTAATTTTCATATTTTATTCTTCAATCTTCATTTTATTCATAGTATTATTTTATTTTTCAGATTTATTCAAATCAACGATATTAATAGTTTTAGTTAATAATAGCAGCACTGGATCAGAGGTTCTGATCACCTTTGGGGTATATTTCATCTCACTTAATACTGTCACGGGTGTGTGAAGGCAGCGAAGACAGGTAAATACAGTTCTCAAAGATAGTTTAATATAACATATACTCAAAGTAGGCAGACAGGCACGCACACAAAACTACTAACATAACGATGACCGGACAAGGAGTGTAGGAGAAGGAACAACTTAAATGGTGCAGACAAACGAGATGATTAAACAGACACAGCTGAAGTAAATAAACCCATAATGATGCTAATCATGGAGACAGACGAGTGGCGAGAAACTGAACTGAAAACAAACTGAAAGTCCATGAACAAAACTAAAACAAACTGAACAATACATTGTGTGACAAATACATTGCTACTCACCAAATAAATAGATATATAGATATTGATAGCAAATTTTCTAAAAGCTTTTGCTAAGAAAAATAGCAATTTCAACATACAAAACAATCAGCCTAACAACAAGACGAATCAATATTAGGCTACATTAATATTAATACTGAAATACGCAGGACGTGCCAGTTGTGTTTGCATGCAAAAAAATAGTTCACGATGTGATAACTGACATAAGAAGATAAGAAAAGATGATCATCTTTACCATGGACAATGGCGAATGTTAGGAAATTTCAGACTGCTAAATACTATGATTGACCAATCAGAATCAAGTATTCCAGAGAACCGTGTGATAAAATGATTCCTTTTCTTCTGAGACCTGTCTCATGGGCATTCCTGCCTATCAATCTCCTTTCATCCTCCAATGAGAATTGACAGAATGTGAACAGGTATCTGTCCAGGGTGGAAGTCAGCTGCATGTGCTCATTCTCACAAGGGAACTGAGTGATGTCCTGAAGAAAGAGTTTTCTTCTTTTGATTTACATTTATTGATTCCTCGGATATGGGCCATTAATCAACGGGTGGAATAACCTTTTCTCCCCTCTGCACTGCTGCCGTCAGCTGTAAATTTACATGGCCAAACATGTTAGGAGCTTTGCAGCATATCGTCCCGTCATCCCACTGCAGGAAGAAAGAATCTGATTTATTTTCGGTGCTTTGTGAAGGAACTGGCCTCTTGTCTCAAGCCTTTAGGCAAAAGTCATGTGTTGCCCTATGAGAAAACATAACAAATGGCTTCTAAAATTTGAAAATTATTACTTGCCCTGAACATCACTTCCTGCAACCCTGGCAAGAAGGATTGTAATATAACTGAAATATTTGTAAGCAATGTATTATGAGCTGTTACATTGGTGTGCGGATCCTCAGCTTTTGAATCTGGATATTTAAATTAATATTCAAATTCAATTATTTTACAACAGTTAGTTCTAGTCCAATCCCCAAAATAATTGGCCATTGGTCTAAAGAGCACTGTCAGTGATGTGAATTTTTTAAGTTTTTCATTTTTCGTTCACTCACTCAACTGATTTGTTCAAAATGACGATTAATTTAGAAATTGAAATCAAGTGACCAACGAATGAGTCATTGAATCATTCACAATCCTCATCCTTCCCTCAGGTCATTTTGATGCAAAACTCGTTTTTAAATAATAATAATAATAATACATTTTATTTGTAACACACTTTATATTAAACACAATCTCAAAGTGCTACAGATTTAAAAAAATCAACAACAAAAATAAATAAATAATTTAAGAAGTAACAAATCAATCAAAAGCTCTGCTAAAAAGGTGGGTTTTAAGACCACATTTAAAAGCATCTACAGTCTGTGGGGTCCGCAAGTGGTCAGGGAGAGCATTCCACAGACTGGGGGCTGCTGAAGGCCCGATCTCCCATAGCACGGAGTTTGGTCCTGGGAGTTTTGAGAAGATAAGTTGAAACAGAGCGGAGGTTGTGTGCGGATGTTTGTGTGGTGAGGAGTTCCTTGAGATAGGAATGGAAAACATTGAGTGTTCATTGGAGTTGTCCAAGACCCTAGGACTTTGTCATAGTGAATCATGATCAAGGCCATTGTGGCAAGAGTCATGATGTTATATATTTTGTTTTTGTCCCCACAAGAGGTTAGCAGAGACACAATATTTTGAGTTGAATTTAAAGGGTTATTATTTTGATTTAAGTTGAAAGAATGTGCTTCAGTTGTTATTTATTTATTATTTATTGATACAATCTAGAAATGTAAGGCTAAATAACATGGAAAATAACAAAAAATTGCATTAAAAAATAGAAATATATATATATATATATATATATATATATATATATATATATATATATATATATATATATATATATTCTAAAAATGAAATGAAATAGGCTTTCTGCACAGGTCGATCGGAGGCTGACTTAAAGAAGTGCATGCCGGTTATAAATGTTGTCTTATATGAGACAGCGCTGATGCCACGTCACTGTGGCGTATGGCATCAGAGTACCGTGAGAATGATTTGAGAGCTCAGCCGGCGCAGCTTCTCCAGAGCGGCTGCACAAGCTCTTATGATAACACAGCTGTTCCACGATTGGCCGGATTCACAGATGATGATTATGATTGAGTCATTGAGTCATTCACTCAATCGATTCATTCATAAATTCTGATTCATTTAGAAACAAATCAAGTGACTCTCAAATTAGTCATTTGGCGCTTTTCTACTGCGTGGTGTGACTCTGTCTCAGGCTGGGTATGAGGGGCTGCATCATTTCTGCTGTCAGTGAAAATTAATCCAGCAGTGGGTTTACACACAAAACTATACCAAAACTTTGACAAATTTAACCAGCAGTGGTTTACACACAAAACTACCAAACACTGAAAATAGGCAACAGGCAGAACCCAGCAGTCTGGGTAAAAAATAACCCAGCAAATTTGAGAGTGTAATGCAAACTTGTGGCATTTTTCGCATGATGATGATGGTAAAATCCCTGCTAGAAATACTATGAATATATGGCAAACTCCCTTCCCGAGGCTGAGTAATATTATGTGGAAAGAGCAGAATATCTTCCTTAGAATGAATAATGGGACCATATGTTCTGTGGCCCCACAGACCTGCCATGTCATCCTGTTTTCTTTTTTCCTTTCTTTTCTTCTGTTCAGACTGATTTATTTCAAATGTTGTTTTAATAAGTGAGTTCTGCTTCTTTTACTTCATTACTCTACCCAGCAAACCCTGCTCTGAGAAACAGCACGGATCTCATGGGAAAATAGTTTCATCAATTCTTTAAACATGGCACAAAATAAAAGATTAATGTGGGCAACTTGCAACCTTATTTATCAAATTTCCCTTCTGCAGAAAAGGCCTGCATGCACCTCATCATGAAACACTTCAATGACTTCCAAGCAATGGCAAATTTCTTTCGGGTTTCTGTATTCACCCACAGCATTGCTCAAGGGCTACTGTACTCGAAAGCTTGCAATAATTTTTGTGAGGTTTTCACAAGAATACACCAAACTCTGCATCTGACTCTCACAACATTGAGCTGAAATGCATGACAAATTAAAACCAAATAGATTCACTTTTGCGATTACTACTTCCAATTAAACCAAAAAAGCCTGAAGACTAATGTGAATATCACTCAATTCACTTCTCTATAGGCCTTAGTGATGATATAGAGTTGAGATTCTGAGTGTATACAGCACCTGTTGCTGATTGATTCAGGTTCAGTGTTTTCCTCAGCTGGTCTTCTCTAAGGGTTTACTTTTATTTCAAAGCTTCCCCGGAGACCTTCAAACCATTCTCTCCTCTTTATAACACTTTTTGACATTCTCTCTGACTCTCCTTCATCCTCCCTGGAGCCTCCTTGCATGTGTTCATCTTGTTTTCCACACAAAGCCTCCTTTTATCCACTGGTCTGGTGCCCACCTGTTGCTTCTGTTCTCCATATCCTCTCTCTCTCTCTTTCTCTTCTACATCAGTACATTGATGGCTTGCATCACTGGCAGCGATTTTATCACTGGAGGTCAATAGGTGGCTAGAAGGCTGGATGCGCTAATGATCATCGGTGGGCCTTGAAACTGGTACTAACTGGTACTAAAAAATGGTCTGTTCATCCATTTTCTTGATGCTTAAATGTAAAGTGTATTATGCTATTATGCTATTTTAAAGGTTCATTTGTTTTCGGAGGCTTCCTAAAGCTCAGCGATTGTACACACTGTAAAGACAGTAACGATTATGTTGATTTTAACATGTCAATACGAGCATGAGTCCAATGATGTAACATTGATGAACTAGCTATTCAAACCAAACCTCCATCGCAAGGATGTTTTGAGCAGGACGTTTCTCATTTCTCAGACACTTGGCTATAGTATCTTGCAGGCTTTATTGTGTCACTGCACATGTTCACGTGGCCATTCTGAAAGTTGCTTTTATTCATGTTGCTGCAGGTTGCTGTATCATCAAGGGATTATTAAAAGATTTATGCCCTCCTCTCAATGCAACACATTCACAATAACCTAGAAAAGCTTAAAACACCAGTTGTGTGTGATATTGATCCAGTTCATTGTCAGAATCTACATGACAAATCACACTAGTCTAGTTTCTGTTCCTGTGGGTGACTAGAGTAACACATAATGCAACACTTGGACAGCTTTCTACAAAGCCTTTAACAGGTCTTGTTCTGCAAAATGTCACACATAAACAAGATAAAATCACAGCCTGCATTATTCAATCTTTTATAGATATGATATGACTAAATTATATAGGCATGGTTAAAAAAAAACAACAACTCTGGGACATGTAAAAATGTCATAAAATATCAGTTGGGCAAAAAAAAAAGTCTGTCTTGTTTCAGCATGATTAAGCTAGCAGAAATGTAAGCACAGCTTTATCTGGACTAAACAGGATTGGAAAGAAGTCCATATCTTGTTAGATAAAGGGTGAGTTAAACAGTCCCTTTCTCTGTTTACTCAAAGAACAGAATGGCTGGCTGTCTTGAAGACCTCATTCTCCAAAGAATCAGCCTCTGTGTATCAGGATCTAAGCTCTGTGTCCTAAACCGATAGGGAGGAAATGTAGATAACAGATATTTAAACAACCTGAACAGACAAAGAGCTTGTGAAGCTTTAATATTTTGTAAGGGAAAGGCTCCTAAAACAATATATATAAAACATTTAATATACACTGATCAGGCATAACATTATGACAGGTGAAGGGAATTACAATGATTATCTGTTCATCACAGCACCTGTTAGTGGGTGGGATATATTAGGCAGCCAGAGAACATTTTGACTTCAAAGTTGATGTGTTAGAAGCAGGAAAAATGGGCGAGCATAAGGACTTGAGTGATTTTGACAAGGGCCGAATTGTGATGGCTAGCATCTCCAAAACTGCAGCTCTTGTTCCAAGGAATGAACAGTGGTGAACTGGTGCCATGGTCATGGGCGGCCAAGGCTCATTGATTCACGTGGGGAGCGAAGGCTGGCCCATGTCGTCCGATTACACACATGAGCTACTCTAGCTTAAATTGCTCAAGAAGTTAATGCTGGTTCTGATAGAAAGGTGTCAGAATACACAGTGCATCACAGTTTGTTGCGTATGGGGCTGCATAGCCGCAGACCAGTCAGGGTGCCCATGCTGACCCCAGTCCACCGCCGAAAGTGCCAACAGTGGGCACGTGAGCATCAGAACTGGACCACGGAGCAATGGAAGGAGATGGCCTGATCTGATGAATCACGTTTTCTTTTACATCACATGGATGGCCTAGGCGCTTACCTGGGAAACACCCTGGTGACTGTGGCCTCTTTCAGCAGGATAATGCTCCCAGCTATAAAGCAAAAAATGGTTCAGCAATGGTTTGAGGAGCACAACAATGAGTTTGAGGTGTTGACTCTGCCTGTAAATTCCCCAGATCTCAATCCAAACGAGCATTTGTGAGATATGCTAAACGAACAAGTCAGATCCATGGAGGACACACCTCGCAACTTACAGGACTTAAAAGATCTGCTGCTAACATCTTGGTGATACCACAGCACACCTTCAGGGGTCTAGTGGAGTCAATGCCTCGATGGGTCAGGGCTGTTTTGGCAGCAAAAGGGGGACCAACACAATATTCGGAAGGTGGTCATAATGTTATGCCTGATAAATGTAATCTATAACTATATCACAAATACAATGTGTGTTTTTGTGAATATTTAATTTATTTATAACTTATGTACACACACATTTGTGTTTGTTTGTTTTATAGTTATAAAACATGATTATATAACACAATCACTAAATACCTGACAAACTCTCAAATTAACAAATGTCTGACAAAATCCTACATTAAAACCACATCTACAGGCATTCTAATGGTCAGCCATGATACTCTCCTTTTATAGTAGCACAGGAGGTACTATGATAAAATACACTACACGTATGCCATGTTATCTTCAAGTATGTACAGTTTGCCTGATAACCTGTATCTGTGGAAACAGGTTAGTGAAATATAACCTCTCAATTACAGGAAGAACACGTTGTCAGTGCAGGCCTTATAGAGTTACTGGTCATGCAACTGGTCAAGTGTTGCTTGAGGGCTCTCAGGGGTTCTTCAACAGAAGCGGGTGTTATGTCTTGAATACCATCAATACATCTTGCATATCTTGACCTCTGAATCTGTGCCAAATCAACCTCAGCAAAAATGGAAAAAGCAACATTGGAGTGTCTAGAGGAGTTATTCCAAGTGGAGGCAACCTAAACTACTAAACTACTAAGTTCATGTGTAATATATATATAGTATATACTGTATGTTTTAATGTAGTAATGATAATTTAGTTTGTGAGCTTAGACTCCTTGGCTTTCTCTCTTTCAGTCTGTTTCTCACCAGCTCTCTGTGTGTGATGTGACAGTGCGGTGAGTTATTCGTTCGGCAGTAGGAGGCGTTGATGGGATGGATCCAAGGCCTACCTACATACAGAAATGAGATAACTCAATCGTCCTGACTACGACATGAGCTCACTGTCATGTAAAGAGCATTATCGACTCATTTTCACACATCCGCAGTGCCAGGTGCCCCATCTGAGTAAGAGCAACACAAATTTCACACTTCATCCCAAAGTGTGACTGCTCAAAAACTTTGTTCCGGTTTTGTGAGCAAGTTCCTGGAGAGGATCCTTTTTCATCTTACTTATGTTCTTTTTTGGTCACCACATTTTCTTCACATGTTTTTCTGGATGACATGAGTGAGAATTTGGTAATCTAATGCTAACGTGAGACAAAAATACATATCTTTCACAGTCTAAATAGTTTTCTTAGTGTGAAGTCTATCCACTAACAATGCACACAATGAGCAGAACCTCGCAATGGTAATCCCAAGACTACATCGCAAAACTTAAAACACCAAAAAAAGACGAGTCAAAGTAATTTGTCAAAAGTCGAGTCGTTTGAGAATCATTGAAAAATTTGGTGATGTTCAATGAATATTATGAGAAAATGTAAGTGTTTTTTGACCTTTGATGCATGTTAACCTGTTGTAGGAGACTCCAAAACTTTTCAAATAGCAAAGTGGGGCACTTTAATGATTAATATTGCACCACAAATGCTGTCGGTCTAGCTTAACTTGTACTGAACAGGGAATAGTCCTTCAATAAACTAAAAATATGTTTTATACATTCATCAACCGCTGATAAAGACATTGAGTATATTGCTTTCAATTATTATACAGATCTGCCTCGTTTACAGTTATTCTCATGATTTGTCTTTATATGATGAAAAGCACTAAAATCACTGTCATTTTTCCACCATTGGATTACATTATAATGCACATGATGAACTATTGCCTTGTATCGAATTCCTCAAAGACAAAGGCTGCATATTTATTGGCAGCTTCATATCTGTGTGTATTGATCATTGAGTCACTAGCAGCTCAAATGCGCTGTCAGTTCAGCACTGCGTCGCTTGACAAGTGCATCTCTCTCGCTGCGGGGTGATATCAGTGTAATTGACTGCCCTGTTCTCGCCCTACAGCAGTGAATAATGCGTGCACAGCTGACAAAACTAGAGGTGTCAGAAAAACAAGTCCCTCTTCTTCGGCACACTTCCCTTTCCCCGCCCCCCGTAACCGCATTTCAATTCCCTGCAGATGATGATGGCTGTTGCAAAGAGCAGTAATGCAGGACTGCAGCACCTTCCCCTCCTTGCTGGCCTGCCTGCCTGTGTGTCCCTTTGTCCTTGCAGGCGGTGGAGGCCCGTAGCATCCATCTCTGTCAGCCAGGCACATCTCTGGGCCTCCCCATCCCCGTCACCACTAAATGGAGCTCTGACAGTATATTGACTGGCCCCGCACCAGCCTCCATGAGAGAGCCGAGTTAGAGGGAGAGATACTAAATGAAACAGAGAAACAAATTGAAATGGGAGAGAGAAGAAAAAAAAGCTAAAATGAAAGAGATGATGAAGGTATCATATATCTTGCCCTCCCTGCGGTTGCAGCGCAGCCCAGTCCAGGTAAATTGAGCAATAATTGAGGAAAGATGCTTGTTACAGTGTTTTTACACCGTTTTTACCATGTACAATGTTACGGGCTGAAAACACAATAACACAAGTCTTGAGTGACTTATTGCTTTATAAAACTTTGCCAACAGCAATAATACTTTCATCAAATAATATCATACTGTGCTGTATTGTATAGTATAAAGTTAGTATTTCACTAGTACAAAAGCAAAACACAGTAAATACACTAACAGTGGAACATGAAATGGCTTCAAAGATTTTTGAACTGAATTTTGCTGTATTTGATTCATTTCTATTCTGTTTTTCATCAAGTCAGGAGAGATTATAGTCTAAAGGGCCAGCCACACAATGCATTTTGCGTTTTTGCTCTTTCTCCGAAAGTGTTTTTTTAAAAAGTGACCAGCTACCGTCAGTGTTTTTGAAAATTTTCACAAAAATATCATGGCCCCTAGAATATTTTGTTGTATGAATATTA
Organism: Gobiocypris rarus; assembly: GCA_023029165.1. Lineage (NCBI taxonomy): Eukaryota > Metazoa > Chordata > Actinopteri > Cypriniformes > Gobionidae > Gobiocypris > Gobiocypris rarus. The sequence goes on from CM040917.1 coordinate 33,230,276, forward strand.
AAAGAAAGACCAGACCCTCTGCTTTTAAACAAACATTTTATTCTAGCTTCAAGCATTCCTTTTTTTAATCAACACTTGAAGTTTCATAAAAAAAAGCAACATTTTGGGCAAAAAAACTGAGAAAATCACGTTTTTGTCAAAGACTACATCTGGATCAGATTCAGAACGATGATCAACCACAGATGGAGTAGATCGAGTCCATCAACACCCCTAATGCTTAACAGTCCTAGCTCGTCCTGGGTCGACATTTCATTCAGTAACAGTTTTGATTTCTATGCTGTTTAATGTTGGTGATCGCTTTATTTTACACATGCATCTGATTACATAAGGTACCGCATGTTTCTGCATCTTCTTTTCCTGTGTTTTGAGCAGGAGCTTCAGTACTCTTTCAGAAGATGTGTCATTGCGCCCCTTAGCGTATAACAGTGAAAACACAGAAATGGCAGGGAAAGAATTTAAAAAATGCAAATGGAATAAAAATAAATAAATAAAAAACACAAAGATGGATGAAGTTTTGAACTTTGAACTTCTTTTTTGAACTTCACAAACACAATGATCAAACACGTCCATTGAAGTCCGTTTCTGTGTGAATTTCTATCTTAGTTTTGACCTAATGCAGGTATGGCCCACGTCAGTCATGGAGGGCCACTGTCCTGCAGGGTTTTGCTCCAACCCTAATCAAACACACTTGAACAATCTAATCAATGTCTTCAGGATTAATAGAAAGCTACAGGCAGTTTTTTAATCAGGGTTGGAGCTAAACTCTGCAGGACAGTGGCCCTCTAGGAGCCCTAAAAGTTACTGCATTTTGTAGGTCAGTATAGTCATTTAATAATTTTAAATGTGTCTCATCCCAATCAGAGTTTACAGGCTGAAATGTTTCGTGATATTAACATTGCATGGTGTTATCACTGCTTCAAACGGCAAGCAAGAGAGCGATTGAATATACAGCTTGTTGACAGCCTTTGGGACCGCTTATATATTGTACCTTTACACAGACATACACATACGTACCCAGGGGGCTTGAAAAAGGCAACTTTAATGGTTATGCAGTTTATTTTCATTGAGAAACCACTATTTCAAGGTCCCGCTCAGCCTCTTGAGTAAGCTGCTCTACACATCAACAGTATTTCATTTCAGAAATAAATCCCCTTCACATGAATATGACGGAGGATATAAACGGTCTTTTATTAAATTGTCCAGGAAAATGCGAAGTTACAATAATCCCAAGGCTCTGTCGAAGCTCTCTGAACTGTCTGAACAGAGACAGTTTGCCATTATCAGGAGAGCTGCAGTCTAAGTGAAAAATCCAACATTGACGGAAGGTAACAAAGGCAAGACAATGTAACATCACTGTAATTTTTGACTAGAAGAAAGGAAGATCTATCCATCCATCTAGAGAGAGAGAGAGAGAGAGAGAGAGAGAGAGAGAGAGAGATGTGTGTGTGTGTGTGTGTGTGTGTGTGGACTGGTAATCTGTGTGTGGACTGGTATGGGGACAAAATGTCCCCACAAAGATGGCAATATCCGAAATCCTTGTCCTTGTGGGGACATTTTTTGGTCCCCATGAGGAAAACAGGTCATAAATCAGTGATGTTTTTTGAAAAGGTAAAAATGCAGCATGTCTCCTGTGATGGGTAGGTTTAGGGTTAGGGGCAGTGTAGGGGGATAGAAAATATGGTTTGTACAGTATAAAATGCATTACGCCTATGGAATGTCCCCATAAAACATGACAACCCAAAATGTGTGTGTGTGTGTGTGTGTGTGTGTGTGTGTGTGTGTGTGTGTGTGTGTGTGTGTGTGTGTGTGTGTGTGTGTGTGTGTGTGTGTGTGTGATTAATGGTTAAACCGTATAAATTAATGGTGTGCTGGGCTAACCAGGGCTCTTTCTAAAACATACTTTGTTCTTATATTTTTATAAGTATATACATTCTTTAGGTAGGATTAAAATCCAATCCCATTTTTATTTGTATTTATTTTCTACACTTGAGACAGGTGTCTGTCCGGATTTGTGTATAAATACAAGATGTCCCATTAGGCTATTCAATTTGTTTTTCGTTTTGTGAAAAAAAGGATATGTAAATGTGCAGATGTGAATGTTTGTTTGTTGACGTGTGTTGTTTGGAGGAAACGATTTGTCATTGCCTGCATTAAGCGCATATAAGGAAAACACTCGGATGGTGTGTGAAATAGTATTACAATAAGGGAAAAGTTCCCGTAGTTACCAAACTACCATTAATAGTGTTCAAATATAGGCATCATTTGTGACACTTACCGCTACATGTTTTTTTCATGTTGGAGCTGGAATTCTTGTATGCTGACCATTACAAGAATTTCAACCAAGTTGGTTTTGGTGCACACAGCATTGCATAATGAAACTATCCTTTTTGATATCTTGGAGTGAAAACAGACTGAACTTGAGGCCACGGGTGATCTGCCTCCCGTAGCTCACACACATCTTCCTCTGCTTCGGCCATCATCTTCCAACTTCCGGTCTAGTGGAGTCCATGCCTCAACAGGTCAGGACTGTTTAGGCAGCAAAAGGGGGACCAACACAATATTAGGATAATATTCATAATGTTATGCCTGAACGGTGTATATTGCCTTATACAGTATATACTTATAGGCACTGGTGTATTTGAACTCTTTTGATATCCTGATATTATATCAGCCATCACCCACCTAAAATTTTTTTTGCACATACCGACGAACATCTTGTCTGCCTAGTGTCCTGTTCCTCAGCTTAATCTGTGAGGCTCAGTTAGGAGTCTCTCCAGGCAGCAGAAGAATCACTGCAAGCTCACGGTCATAAAAGGGAAAGTCCTGTGTCTCCCTGGGGAGGCAGGAATCAGAGGCCAGCATTTATATTCCCCCTGCATGCACACATCCATCAATCAGCTCATCCCACGGCGCCTCAGTCTCAGAGGCCGCTTGCTTTCATAGGCCTTTGAGTGCACGTATTGAAAAAAATCCTGTTAAAAGAACAAAGCAGCGGCGATGTCAATAAATCTCCAAAGATGGATTGACATTCACTGTTTTGGATCAAAATTGAGATGCTGAGAGATGATTTCGACATTGTGATTTTCTGCTCTCCCTGACAACCAACCGCATTTTTTTTATTTCTTGGTTTTTGCAAAGTGTTTGCTGAAGGACAGCAGAGAATGATGTTTGATTTGTGTAACCAGATGAAAGAGAGATGAGAAAGTTGATTGTATGGAAACCCCAAATTGCAGAGGTTGTTCTTTTCCTTTTTTATTTAGACGATTTGAAAAGATCAATCTGAGTCAAATGGGTCACTTCTGTGGTGTTTGTTATTTCCAAAGCTTAACAGAAGGAATCACTGATTTGCTAAATTATTGTGTTGTGTTTAATGGATAAAATTAACAGCATACAGGTTTGGAATTATGTAATTGTACTAAAGTTCAACTAGAAGAAAGAAGCGATGGGAATAAAGTCATGAAAAGTAATACATTTTTGATCCATGATTTATTTATGATCTTTCATCAGTTTTCTTTTGAACTGTGCCTTTTACCCACATCTATCACTCTGACAAAGGTTCGACTGGCCAAAACTTTCGATGGCCCTACTATTTAAGGAAAGCTCAAACTGTTCTCCAGATCTAATCAGCTGGTAACAGGCCTCCAACACTGGGCACTGTTGACTTGCACAGTGTATCACTGGAGCTCTGAATAAGTAATGATGCATGAGGTGTTTTGAAGAGAGAGTTTCCCAGCAGAATTGGAACTCTTTATACCCCCCTCTGGCTGTTTTAGCTGTATCTGCTGAATTGTGTAAAGCATCTCTGCTGAATCACTATTCTATAATGAAGACGTATTCCTTACTTGAGAACTGCATGAGGTGTTTCAGCATGTACGGCAGAGGAATTCAATTACAGTTTTGAAATGTACAGTGCGTTTACATATAAACAAGGTAACGAAAAAATCAGCTAATTATAAAATCATGACAATGTTTGCATGAGATTTTGAAATCATGGATTTTTTTTAACTCGATTTGTAAAGTTGTAAAGGGACAACATTTGGACAAGTTTTGGACAAATACTTGAGAATCTAAGTAAGGTCAACAAAACAACTTTTGTTAGCAACAGGTTTAGTTCACTCCAGATAATAAACAGAATCATCCCAAATAATCTTTCTTCAAGCTATTTTTACATTTGTAAAAATGTAAAAGAAAATGTTGCAAACAAACTTTTTTGTTTTTGTCCTTACTTCGATTCTTAAGCATTTGTCTAAAACCTGTACAAATGTTGTCCCAACTTTACAAATGTAGTTATTTTAACAAAACATTCACGTGACAGTTCCCAGCATGGATTGCGGCTTTGAAAAAAATGATTAATGCTTACAATTATTGATCATCATGTTAGAGTGTTGTGTTGAGGCATTAAAGGGTTACTTCAGCTATTAGCATTAAGATTTGTATCAGTAGAAAGCCAAGAGAATATTCAAATTATCGTACTTTCCCCCCTCATATGACCCTGAGACGAGAGAATTATGTATTTTATTTCTGGAAAAATTCCTCCGATGACACAAATATCGTCATTTTGTGTCATCGGAGGAGTTTTTGGCCAGAGGCTGAAGACTACAGCCAGCAGGAGGCGCTATTTCCACATGTTTTAAACATCACACTCACAGCACTCGGCTCGCGGAGCTGCGGAGATTCATGTAAACGGAGCGGCGGAGAGTAAAGTGAGTGTTTTAACTTTTAAAATGAACTTCCTATGACAGTTAAGTTTCCAAAGACATGAGCTGAACACGTGCCAGACTGATCACGCGCTGTGAATCCAGCCGCGAATCCCGCACTTACCTCAGTTCATGTGATGAATGTAATCCGATGAATGCCGTGACGCTCAATCGGCTCACTCCCATTATATCGAACAGACACGTTCAGTTTTTAATTGTAGTGTCTCTAACTAAACTGATTATCTGAAAATGAACGCGGTGGGCAAGTGATCCAGTAATCCAGTAGCCGACTAGCCGCGCCTAGAGTAGGGCAGTGAAGCAGTGCGTTCTGGGAATTGTTGTCTTTCATCCCCATGAGACAAAAATACATTTTCTGTGTTTTCTCAGTCTAGAAGGTACCAATTTCAAAAATAATTTCACATTTCTACTACATTAATGACCCAGTTTAAATACAGATTCATCTTCCCAGCACTGAAGTACCCATTTAAGTTCCTCTGAATGTATGTGATTTTTTTTTTATCCAATTGCTGGCATATTTGGAGACTTTGGTGGGAAAATGTCTTACATGAGGGTCTACATGAGGGTCTGTCAAGAAAAGTTTAGGAAACTGGAGAACTCCCCACTGGGAGAGACACTACGACAGGGACGTCTGCATCAAGTGCCATCTGCGTAAGAACATTATACACATAGCATTTCACACTTTTTACTACATATATTAGTTTTGTAATTTGTTTTACACTTTTGTATCAATAATACAAGCAAGACAATATTATTATGCATGTTCTAGATTAAGGGAAATAATGAGTGAGATTTACAGGGATGTTTCATCATATTACTATTGCATCATGTTGGGATTTCACACGTCACACTGACTCTGTAAGTGAGAAGAGACAGAAGAGCTCTGGGATTTAACAAAGACCATGTGTGGGAAAGTAAATGAAGAAAGAGCACCAGAGGAGGAAAGGCAGCATAGAAAGTTTCCTGGGTCAGAAGGTCATGATGGCGAGACAGAAGCTAGTTGTCACTACTCTAGGAAGCTGTCACAGAGGCTATATCCAAATAACCATAAGGTTCACAGTCAAAAAAGGAAATGAATTTTGCCCTCCAAACTGAAATTTCAGTATCATCATATTGTTGCTGTAGTTATAGATTTTAACGGAAATGTTCTCAGGCCAAGGTTTTTTTTTATTTTTTCATAAATGTTGTTTTAAATTATAATATTTGTTGATCAAAGCAATGGTTTGATATTTTTGATTTTTCAAAAAGTCTATAATAGGCTGTTCAATGGCAGGTTCTATTGTGATATTTTAACCCATATACTGTGACAGCATGCCCTGCTATTGGTCATCTGCACTGTGGATAAAACGTTTGGAATAATTTTTGAAAGAAGGCTTATCAAGGCTGTGTTTATTTAATCAAAATTATGTATTTCTTTGATGGCAAAGCCTAATTTTTAGCATCATTACTCCAGTCTTCAGTGTCACATGATCCTTCAGAAATCATTCTAATATGCCATGTAATTCCAATTATTTCAAACGTTTGACCCCCAGTGTAATATTTGTTCCCCTGTTCAATAACAGTAGAAATGTCCAATAACTTTAAAGGGGTTCTTGATTATGATTTCACTTTTTTAAATTATTATGATTTTTTTTATCTTGTAAAATGGCACATAATAGGACCCCTTTAAGCCAAGGTATGTGTCTATAGAAACTAAAAATAAACCTATATTGAGAAATATGCACTGGAGAAGAAAATATGACAGCAAGCTCCCATCTCCCCTGTATATATAGTACTGTACAGGATAGTATATAGTAATATACAGTGTGGGTTTATATATATATATATATATATGTGTGTGTGTGTGTGTGTATGTGCGTGTGCGTGTTATTGTAAATGTATATAAGTTACTTAAATAAGGTTTTAGATGATTGTTACAAGAGAGAGGAAAAAAAAACAGAAGAGGAGGGGTGGAAGAGAAAGAGAGCTGTCAGGAAAGGATGAGCAGTGTCCTTCGGCAAAGTGGGAGCTATTTTACGACTCACTTGACAGTTTGACTGCTTGTTTCATTCCCTCCGACCATATTCCACCTTCTCTCTCTCTGTCTGTCTCTCCCTCTCTGGCTCACTCTCTTCCAGAGCATCTTCAATCAGAGGCTTCTCAGTACTGTCAGAGGAGCTGCCAGGCCTGTGATCGTGTCTCTCAGAAGGCCCAACAGACGATGATGATGACCCCGGCCTCCACCCTCTCTTCTCCTCCAAGGCCAGACAGCACAGAGCCAGTATCCAGATCCAGATTCATCTCTGCCGTCAGAAGCGGAGCTAGCTTTACTGCGAGGTCACCGGATGTCAGAAGTACAGTGTAATAGACTCTGGTGAATGCATTATCTTTCTAGGCTCAGTCTTTCAAATACGCCTGGAAGAATAACAAAAAAAAAGAAAGAAAATCCCATATAGTATCAGTGAAACCTGCAACATTTCAAATAAGATGTCATAGACCTGCCTTATGTAAAGCTGTCTCGCATAGTTTCACCAACTAGACCTTTAGCTATCAGTACAAGGTCTGCTACATGTTACAGCTTCCTCTACGACATTTTTAAGACATTAAGACATTTTTGTAAATGGGACTTGGATGAAGGGAAATTCTGACCACAAAAAGTAATATCAACTGGCCTGCACATCAAATAAAGCCCAAACTCCCAAATGCTAATGATATATTTCTGAGTAATAGAAACGTAAATGTTTACAGGAACATTAATGCCACTCTGTTGTGCTTTAAATTGAGTGTGAAATGATCTATTTCCCACAAACTGTGACGAAGGCATGTTGCCCTTCAATGACCCGTGCCTTAATGAGCACAAATGGAACACTGTAAGTCAACTGATTTAAGTGGCAAGCAGTAAACTCTCCCTTGAGCCATACAAACCAACAATAACAAGATTCAGTAATGGGAATCAATGGGTGGCTTATGTGACCTGATAAGTAGCTGTTCAGCCGCAGGACAGAAGGCCGATACTGTGGCGCTCGATGGCTTAGTCTCAGTTGTTTTCTCTCTTCCTCTATGCTGAATATACAGACAGCACAAATAACCAAATCATTATGCTACAGCTTACAGTTGTACATGTTTTCTGGACAAAATATAGGTATAATGGTTCTCACTGAGGTCCTTAATAATGGGGATGGCCTTGTGCAGTGGATCGGACTGCTTGTCATAATGTTGTGAAATTGAGAATTATTTCACTAAACATTTCATTACAGTGACCAGACATCCTTTTTTTTTATGTGCATTCAAAACCAAAGTGCTATATAAATGTATATAATGTGCTAAAACTGTTAAAATAGTCTTCATTTCAGTCTTTCAAAAACTTTTTTAACACTGAAGATGATTGAAAACAAGAGAACTTTATCTCTGTTTCTGAAGTTCATTGAGGCTTAGCCATCTGTCGATCTCAAGCATATAAAGCCAGAAGCAGACAGAATAAACTAACACTGCTAACTTAAAAACTCGACCCTGCTTTGACGGAAATGTAGTTAACAGATTACAATCTACTTTTCCAACAAATGACTAATGAGACTTCTAAACAGATCTATCTCTCAAACGCAGAGCAGGAAAATCTGATTCATTTATTCTATAGAATCAGTTCATTCAGACAGTCACTGAAGTGGATGTAGCATTGAAACGTTCAATTCTTTCTAGTGATTCGGTTAATCAAATGGTTGTTTTTCTCATATGTAGCATTGGAAAGTTTAATTAGTGAATCAATTAATTCTAAACGGTTCTCTCTCATTATAGCACTGGAAATTCCAATTTATTCTAGTGAATCAGTTCATTTTAAACGGTTCTCTCTCATTATAGCACTGGAAATTCCAATTCATTCTAGTGAATCAGTTCATTTTAAACGGTTCTCATTATCTCATTACATTCTCCTCACATTTCATGCATCACTTTTTTAGCTCTATGTTATCCTCCATTTATTTAATTTAATGTGCAAAGCCACTTTATCAGCAAATCTGACATTTGACCTTTGTATTCAGTTTTAAAACGAAGGAGATGTTTGAACGGAGGTCCTGAGAGACTGAAATGTGCGATGAATTAATGATGATGGCCAGACTAATACAGCTGTGGGAGACTCAGACTGATACGACACTAATGCTAAACCATCCTGCCGTGAGATGCTAGTCCCTCCAACGCTTTCTCTGATATATATAAACAAGAATGCTTCCATCCACGACATCCTCTGCTTGAGCAATATTTATAGCTCATCTAGGAAACACTGGCTGATTTTTTTCTTATTTCCCTCATAATTTCTCTCCATAACCCCCCATTTGAATAACGAATCTTCCCTGTTGGAACATTCCTCTGGTAGAGTAATGAAGACATCTTGAGCTCAACTTCAAACACTCTCTTTGGTAAACAGACACTGCGGAGAGAGAGCGTTTCATCCGTGCCTCTGGGATATTATTAAGCCTCTCTAGCTCAGACTGCGGAAAAAAGGGAGACTGCGGAAAAAAGAGAGTGAAACGGGGAGATAAGGAGGAAACTCCTGTCTTCTCACCAACAACACTAAGAAATACAGGAGTCTGCTGAAGCAACCAGGTTGTGGGACTAACTGAGGCATGCCTTTTCATTAAACTCAGTCTGTATTCAATCACATCATTGAAAGGTGAACCGAAAACACTGGGAATGTTTTGAAGCCAAGACTGATTCCTGGAGGAATATCAAGTGTATAAAGTATGAAAATTAGTTTACTTTTTAAGACAATGACAAAAAGCTCAATGTTTAGGAGAGACATTATTTCTGTGTTTACCAAATGGTTGGCGACATCAAACTTCAGTATCTCAATATCCCAAGGACATATATAAGATCTTTATGTGTTCAGTTTGAGCTAAAGCGCCCTTCACCTTTTCCTAACCTCCGTCTCATACTTGGACTCCACGAGCTTTGACATCTATTAAAATACTCACAATTCCTCCATTCATCAGCAGCATATTTGGGTTCTCGGTTCATTCTTCAAATGTGGATAATGACAGCACATTCCAACAGAATTAATGCAGTAGTACCACAGGAATGATGATGGAAATGAGCCATGGAGACAGACCTAATGGGATAAAGTAATGTTTACCGGTGAACACTTATTTAATCTTTAAAAGGACCTCTAGTATCAGAATGAATGGCGTTGGAGTGAAAGTCGAAATGCAAAAGTTGAATAGAGAAATATGCTGTAGTTTTGGCCTTTCTGGTTTTGTATAGCGGAGAGAAACATTAATATGGATATTTTGATTATATAGAAATACTGTGTGAAAGCAATATCATACTTCTGCTCCTGTAAAAACAAAGTTTAAGTTTCCCAGCCTATAGCCGAGTGGTTTAGCTAGGTCAATCTTTCAAACTGACCAGCTGAAAAGTGTCCATAACCGCTCTAAAACCAGCACCCTGACCAGTTCAAGGATGGCAAATAGACACATTTTAACCTCATTCAATGGCTATTCACAAGGAATTCATTATTTCTTTTTAGATAGTTTTGTAAGAGTTGCACTAAAAAATAGTATGAACTGTTTCAAAGTCAAAAATATTATTTAATATTGCTGAATCAGTCTAAATATGTGAATTCATACCAATGTTTATGGGATAAATTATGTAGAAATAGCTCTAAGGTAACTATTGAAGGTTAAGGTGTAATAATTGTGATGTACATTTAATTACATCCCCCTGTTGTCAACAATTTTATCCCTTAAAACTCATCTGTGATCACCAAAATGATATATTGAAACAATCTTCATTTCTTGAAAGTAACTCTAGACCCTTGCTTCATTTAGTATAGAGCACATTAGTACAGAAAGCTATATAGTTCATCATAACATCAATATACATAATTCACCCGCTATATTGCTAAATGTACCCGATTTTTCATATCAACAGAAAAATATACCGGGATGACCTGGAATGACTCCTGCTTTTACAGTTAATGATATGCTAAAGCCCGCCCACATGTTGACGTGATTGGATAGTTAGGTAGTTTGTAGTCTCAGCCTCAGACATCACGCCCACAGACTGTCGGCTGAACATCTGATGCATACGGCACACTTTTAAACACTTCAGGAGTTTCGAAGTTGTCATCAGAGGCCTGTTGCATGAAGCTAGCTGAACAAACTCTGAGTTTCAGACTCGGTTTAGAGTTGACAAATCCAGATAAATTCAACCTGGTTTAGATCAAGTTCAATTGTTTCTCAAAGCTTGGTATAAACTTTCTCTGTCAACTCAGGTTCAATCCAGAGTTTGCAATTAACACTGAAGCGCGTGCACCTGAAAGCGTGACACATGCGGCAAACAGCCAATCACAGAGTCTGATCGATTCACTTCTCTTCTGAAGATTGAGAGATCGTTCTGAAAATGATCATGAAATTAAATGTGTTTAAAGCAGGAATAAACACTTATGCTGCAGCGTCAATTTAAGAAGGCAGCTGAAAGAATGTGACTATATCAATGCATGATGTTAATCAAAGAAATATGCCAAATAATTATAGGTTCACAAAGAGCTCAAATAAATACACATTGTTTAAAAGAATTTTGAATGCATGTTTTATATTTATATTAATATTTGGCAACTTGTCAATATAATATAATTATATGAATATATTATGTGAATTAAAAGTAATTATAATTCATATTTTATAAATATAATAAATAATTTGCACCAAAAGATGAGCAATTTTGTCTCTAAAGTTTTTTCACTATAAACTACTTTAATTTGAGAGATACAGGTGGTGTGAGTTTTACTTGCAGCTGATTGGTCCAGTTTGAGTTTGTGATCTCTAACCCAGAATAAAACCTGCTCCAGAGCAGGTTAGCTGTGTAGTGTAAGTTACCATGGTGATTAACACTGCTAAAAACCAATCCACCTTCTTGAGCCCGAAAAAACTGAGTTTGCTCAAACTAATCTCAAACTTACCTGGGTAGCAACTGAAACCAGCTTTGTGCAACAGGCCACTGATTGGTTGAATTCTACAGGATGTCCGCGAGGCGTGTGTGTTGCATTCTTTAACGGTCCGCTTGGAAACAAATGCTGTGATGGTAAACCCAAAGTGTTGTGTTTACAATGAGCACTTACCGGGATCAGCTAAAGGCTGGTTTTTCAAAAGTATGTGAAGTTTGCGGCTCCATTGTTGCAGTAAACTTGCACAACATGCATGATGGTCTGTTATTGCAGGGACATCGACTTTACATGTTTACGCCTCTAAACATGACACGGAACCAAACGAACTGTGATTGGTTGCGTAACATGTCAGTCAAAAGTCTTCTTGGGTGAGTCCTTAACCAATGAAAGCTGCGAAGGAGTCCAGACCTTCTGCTGTCAGTCTGAAGGTAGTTTGTTGCATCAGAAACACCAGCAATTTCAAACCACGTTTCTAAGACTGTTTTTTTTTTCACTGCAGAAAATATTCAGCAATGGACTTTGAATTTGCATATGGTTTGTCTGAAAGCATATTAAAAACACCACATAGATGTACAAACAATGTTAGAAACTTGATTTTCACCACAGGAGGTCTTTAAGATTTTCATCAAAGTTCATTTGGAGAGATTTGGCCTCTCACTCAGCAAAAAGAAATGTTGTCACACCACTAGCGATACACTAAATGCCATTTTGAGTGAAATGGGTAGATTATACAAACCAAATCGGCATTGTCTACTTCTTTTCCCTGCTCTTCATGCCTGCCATTTGAAATTTACCTTCCCTGTGTTGCATTTTACACAGCTGAGGCCATTAGATGACAGACTTAGAGCGACTGCACGCTATTTGAGCAGACTGCAGCAGTTCTGTGATAAGGCGAGTGGAACATTTATGCTTCTGTAACAGAAATCAAAGGACTTGATTAACCATTTTTCCCAGTGACATTAAAGACAACGATTGTCTCAGTTAGATGCGAACACGTCATGCACATGCAAATACACACATTCACCCACTCCTTCTCTCACTCTCCCTTTCACCTCCTCTCACATACACATGTCCAAACTAACACTTACATTCTCTCATACACACACCCACAAGCACTGTGTAAATGACAATTAAACAATAAATCCACACACATCAACTCGAAACAAAAACGCAGTGCTTACAAGGAAAAAAAGTGCCACTTTTCTATGCCAACAGATTGGGGTTAGTCACCAACTGAATACAGAATTGCATTACTCTTGTTACTAAACATAATTAAGTCATTAAAATATCATTTGCCTTAAAAATGGCAGTGCAAATGAGGCCTGCAGTGGTTTCTGCCTGTTTCTGAAACAAGAGAAAATGCAGCTGATGACTTTTTAATCAAAAAAGAATGAGATTCTTGACACAACACATTGTCGTTATTCATAAAACAGCATGTAGGAACTAATGTAGGGAAAAAATATATAAATATTTCTCTATTAAAGCCGACCTTCTGATGCAACAGCCCAATGTGGAAATGCGCTCATAAATGCCATAAAATGGCTTAATAATCCCCTGGATTTTATGGGAAACTCAAATGACTATCCATTTCCCATCGTGACTGTCCTGTACTACATGCAAACAATTTAAGAAATATGTCAGAATCCAGTGAGGTTTTTTAAGCTCTAGTGATAGCAAGACCAAGGTCATGAGTTCTATTTCCAGGAAACACACATAATGATGAATGTGTACCTTGAATTTACAGCAAAACAAAACAAAAGTACAGGTAATAACTTTTTAAAGAATAGTCAATCATTCTCAGGTTAGGAATATGTAAACTTAACTCAAAACAAAGAAGAAAATAACTCCAACTGCAAATTTTAATAAATACAATGGAATATGATGATATTGATGATGATGATGATGATTATTATTATTATTATTAAAAGTTAACAAAATGATCAGGGTTCAAGCTCTTTAAACATACACATAATAAGGTATTATTTTTTATTTAGTAAGCACGTAATCATCATAGATAGAAGACAATTTATAGCCAATACAGACAGTTAAGGAAATACAGTCTTTTTTCACCTTTATAACAGTTAAAGTGGTACCTATAGCCGATGTCCATAAAAGTTTCCAAGCTTCTTTAGAATCTTGTGACGCATATGCACACCCAATTTTGTGAAGATCAGGCAGGAAGAGGGCCGTTTACAGCGATTAACAGTTAAAAGCACACCTATAGGCTGATCTCCATAAATGTTTGCATGCTTCTTTAAAATTATGTGCCACATGTGCTCACTTGATGCTATTTTTTTTTTTTAGTATAGGTTTTTGGCCATGCCTATTTTCTAAATGACCCAGCTACAGCTATCCAAAGGCCAAAGCTCTATTTATATATACAGGTCCTTCTAAAAAAAACATTTACCAGTGGTTTTGGCACTGTGAGCAGGTGCCAGGTCGTGCTGAAAAACGAAATCTTCATCTCCATAAAGCTTTTCAGCAGATGGAAGTATGAAGTGCTCCAAAATCTGCATTGACCCTGCCCTTGACAAAACACAGTGGACCAACACCACCAGATGACATGGCACCCCAGACCATCACTGACTGTGGGTACTTGACACTGGACTTCAGGCATTTTGGCATTTCCTTCTCCCCAGTCTTCCTCCAGACTCTGGCACCTTGATTTCCGAATGACATGCAAAATTTGAGCGACAGTCCAGTGCTGCTTCTCTGTAGCCCAGGTCAGGCTTGACCTGGGGAATGCGGCACCTGTAGCTTATTTCCTGCACGCGCCTGTGCACGGTGGCTCTGGATGTTTCTCCAGACTCAGTCCACTGCTTCGCCAGAGTCCCCTAGGTCTGGAATCGGTCCTTCTCCACAATCTTCCTCAGGGTCCGGTCACCTCTTCTTGTGCAGCGTTTTTTGCCACACTTTTTCCTTTCCACAGACTTCCCACTGAGGTGCCTTGATACAGCACTCTGGGAACAGCCTATTCGTTCAGAAATGTCTTTCTGTGTCTTACCCTCTCGCTTGAGGGTGTCAATGATGGCCTTCTGGACAGCAGTCAGGTCGGCAGTCTGACCCATGATTGCGGTTTTGAGTAATGAACCAGGCTGGGAGTTTTGAAAAGCCTCAGGAATCTTTTGCAGGTGTTTAGAGTTCATTAGTTGATTCAGATGATTAGGTTAATAGCTCGTTTAGAGAACCTTTTCATGATATGCTAATTTTCTGAGATGGTTTTCATGAGCTGTATGCCAAAATCATCAGAATTAAAACAATTAAAGACCTGAAATATTTCAGTTGGTGTGCAATGAATCTAAAATATATGAAAGTTACATTTTTATCATTACATTATGCAAAATAATGAACTTTTATCACAATATGCACATTTTTTGAGAAGGACCTGTATGTGTGCGTGTAATTATTGACCTAGAGAGTTCCAAGAATTGTGCTGCAGGGGTTTTACCAAGGTTCACGAGTTCACACTTACATATAATTTAGAGAGTAAATTTATTTGCGTATTTGGCGTGCTGTCTGGGGAGGGCTTCGAGCTCAGACTTCGGCCCGAACCCAGAGTACCCCCTCATAAAATATCCTCCCCCCATCTCATAAAATATGAGATATTTTAGTGAAAATATCTCATTCCGTTCATGGGTTATAGCCATTTTAGTAAAAGTGGCTCCTCCCACTTCGAACATTTGGGCAGCCTTTAGAGAACGTATATCGAAATGTCAACTTTTTTTTGATAATTACTGACAATCAGACTTTTTACAAAAAATCCAAAATACCCCAAAACCGATATAAGAGCCTAGGCCCGACGGTTTAGGAGTTACAGTCTTCATACTTTTAACTGCTGTAGCAGTTAGCGTGAGCCTTGATAATGTTGTAGATGTTGTAAATGCTACTCAAACTTTCAAGTCTCTACAATTTACGGTTTGGCCTGCCCGATCACTTTTATAAGAAAATGCTGATCCTAGGAAATTCGAAGAATTACAATGGGTTTCAGCGCTACACGCATGAAGCGCTAAAAATCATATTGGTCATAAAAGCCAATATCTTCAATCTATAGTTAAAAGTGTCTGCCAAATGAAAAAAAAAAAAGTACATATTATATTTTTTTATTTCTCACACCCATGCTGTGATTGTTGGCCATTCAACCTGTAAGGGGATTCCGGTTCAGCTGTGTTCATTTTACTTTGAAAGACAAAGCACCAAGCTCAATATGTGCATACAAATCCACCCGCAAAACCTGTTCTGTTTATTTACTTAAAATTATAAAGAACTGATGCTCTGCAATAAATAATGTCACACACGTGAAATGAACCACCTACTTTAAGCTTTTCATTAAGGTTTTGGTTATGAGAGAGAGTTTTGTAAAGGAGATTAATGCATGTTTTGACATGTTTACATAAAAATGTTGTCTCTTACCTTGAGTATTAAATAGGCCTCTCAACAGTAGACATGTTTTTAAGACATTTGAAGCGCAGCTGTTGGTATGGAGTGGTAAGGCAATAAATCTTTATGTGCCAGAGAAGGTCATATGAACCAGACTGCATGTCTGTACCATAGACTGTAAAAAAAGATTGGAGTAATTAAATCTATTGAAGTGAGTGAAGCTGCCAGTGTCCAAATATGATCCTGGGTCTGCCCAGTGGTGAGCGCAAAGTGGAGCTAAGATATCAAGGTCCCGCCCGCACCACCACCTAATCAATCACACGCCCCTGAACTTTTTGTGAAATAAACAGTTATGAAAATGTAGAAATTAAAGTTGGCTATTGCTAGGTAGACCAGTGTGTGATGTGTGACCATCTTAACCAGTAATTAATTTCCCAAAACATAGCTTATACTGATAACCAGAAAAAAATGTTATGTTCCACCACTAGAAGTGAAAAGGTGCACATTGTCTCCTACATTAACTGCGAACAAAGACAAACTGTAAACTTGATGTCACCCACACAACCGTAAAATGAAAATTAAACATGAAAATAACATCTTTTGTTTAAAACAAACATTTATTGTTATAAAAATTCTGGTAACACTTTATTTTAGTGTCCTTGTTACATACGTTTTGGGATGCCTGCCTTTACATGCACATGTAATATAGAGTTTAATATGGAGTTGGCCCTTTGCAGCTTTAACAGCTTCAGATCTTCTGGGAAGGCTTTCCACAAGGTTTAGGATTGTGTTTATGGGAATTGTTTTGCATTCTTCTAGAAGCACATTTGTGAGGTCAGGCACTGATGTTGGATGAGAAGGCCTGGCTCGCAGTGTCCGCTCTAATTCATCCCAAAGGTTGGCGTGCATTACACCACTAGATCCGATGCTATGCATTGCACTTGGTTATGTAAGGCTTGGATGAGCTGCTCAGCCATGGGAACCCATTCCATGAAGATCTAAATGCACTGTTCTTGAGCTAATCTGAAGGCCACATGAAGTTTGAAAGTCTTTTGACTTCTGTGCACTGTGCACATGCGCTCACACCGCTCTGTGATTTTACATGGTCTACCACTTCGTGGCTCAGTTGCTGTTGTTCCCAATTGCTTCTACTTTGTTATAATACCACTAAAAGTTGACCGTGGAATATTTAGTAGTTAGAGAATTTCACTTATAGACTTATTGCACAGGGTGCAACCTATCACAATACCACACTTGAGTTCACTGAGCTCCTGAGAGAGACCCATTCTTTCACAAATGTTTGTAGAAGCGTCTGCATGTCTAGTGCTTGATTTTATACACCTGTGGCCATGGAAGTGATGGGAACACCTGAATTAAGTGATTTGGAGGGGTGTCCCAATACTTTGGCAATATAGTGTGTTACATGTAGTAACTGTAGTAACTATAAAGTATGCATAATTACATGCAACTAACACTAAACCAACCCCTATTCCTAACCTAAAAATTCTTATTACTCAGTACTTAAATGTATAGTTACACTGTAACACATACACCTTAAAATAAAGGGTCTTTGTCATAATTTCAAAAGTATGAGGAAATTAAATGGTGGAACTATTTGTGTAACAAAAAAACAAAACAAAAAAAAGGGCGACTTTCCAACTGACTTGCCACAATGGGCGTTTCACTGTAGACAGCTTCATTAATTATAATAGAAGTAATTTTGTTTTAATGCAACGCAGAGCGCCAATGTGTTCATTTTTTAGCAGGAATTTGATATTTTTTGCTGTTGTTATCCTGTTGAGGATGCATAGATTTACTTTAGATGCTTACTTACGTTTATTGTTTAATTTATGCTTGACTTTTTTTCCTCACGGTTTATATATATATTTAATAATTTTGTCAGATTGTGTACCTGTGTGTATTGGTCTGCATCCTCGGTGCTGAGGCCGCTTATTCAAGCTGGTTTTCGTTTTCATTTCAACATGCCTTTTAAAAATGCTACATGTGGGCTACAGATGCCACTCTGTGCGGGCTGCTGTCAGCAGAAGATCTTCATTAGGGGTTTCAAAGGCAGAGCCCTCTGGCTCTATACAAGCCGCCCTCAGCACTTCCAGAGGAAAAGCTACTGCTGCAGAGAAAAAAGCCCCTCTCTCTCTCTCTCTCTCTCTCTCTCTCTCTCTCTCTCTCTCTCTCGCTCTCTCGCTCTCTCACCCAAATAACGTTCCTTTGCCATTTCATGATTTATTCATCAGCTCTCAGCTCCAAGAAATTTTGCTACTTTTCAATTGTTTTCAAAGACTGAATCCTCTTCACACAAAAAGTGGCTGTCATTATATAAAATATTATCTGATGCCTGGGCTGAACAGAAGAACTATTGGTCGATGTACGGCATGAAGCAGTTGACACATGACTGCATAAATTCCTTTCCAGCCCATAGAGACTTACTGTTAGCACTTTCAATAAGGTTATATAGCCTAACTTAGTTACATTTAACTAATAGTTAACAATAGCTTTTACAGCATTTACTCATTTTAGTTAGTTGTAAGCCCAAAGTATGGTTTGATATGTCATATTTTCTCATGAACACCTTGTGTAAATGTGACTCATTACACAGAAAAATGACTCAATGAAAGATGACTTTAAAAACAGGAAGGGCACTGGTAAAAAAATATTAACAATATGGGGTTGGTGAGATATTTTAAATGTTTTTGAAAGAAGTCTCTTATGCTCACCAAGACTGCATTTGATTAGAAAAATAGGTAACACTTTATTTTACAGTGTTCCTGTTACACATTTTACTTGTTACTATAGTAACAGTTAATAGTTACATGCAACACTAAACCAAACTTAACTCTAATTATATAGTAGTTAATTAATATTACTTAGCACTTAATTGTATAATTAGACTGTAACAAGGACACCTTAAGTAAAGTGTAACTGAAAAGTGCAGTGAAACAATATTCTGAAATATTATTCTAATTTAAAACAACAATTTTATATATATACACAATTGCTACACATTTTTTTACACAATATATATATTATATATATATATATATATATATATATATATATATATATATATATATATATATTAAAAATTACAAAACTGACAAAATTATTAAATATATATATATATATATATATATATATATATATATATATATATATATATATATATATATATATATATATATATATTATTTATTTATTTATTTATTTTTAAACTAGTGCGTTTTTCATGAAAACGATCCTTGTCTACATTGACGTTTCCACTATGTTTCATAAATGATCTCTGTCTACACCGCACAACCGAAAACGCATGTCACATGACCGTTCATGCACACTGGGCATGCGCTTACAAGTGTAAACAGTTGCCTCTTGCGCATATAGACAGTTGCTTTATTATACAATACACCGTTGAACTGCACAACAGCTGTTAAAAAGGACCACAAAGTTAGCAAAGCATGCAGTTCCATCTTCGTGTTATTGTTTACACGGTCATTGAGGACGGTATGGTACAGAGCCGTTGAGAGAGACAGCTCTGGGCTGAATTCCCCAGAAGCATTGTAACATTAGCCAGCAACGGACTTAAACGTGGCTGGGGCATCTATTATTTTACTCACTTAAAAACCTCTTTTTCTTAGGCTAGTTAACTTATGCTCACGTTTCCCTCATTCATGTGTTAAGCGCCACCTCGAGGAGCCATGAAGTAGCGACGCTGGGAGCAGGGAAATCTATTTAGAGCACCTTTTATTTAACTAATTAAAATATCAATATTTAGCGCCACCGTATCAATTCTCGTATCGCATGGAGAAGGACAATGATATATCAATATTTTGTCCCATCTCTAGTAGTATCTGTACATCATCAACCAGCAGGGGCCCATGCTAACTGGCTAAACCCTATTCCTCCACTGGACAGACATAGGAATGAACAGACTGCAGCAGGTGTCCGACTGCAGATGCTTTAGCTCTTCATTCTTTTGTTTGGCACACTTTGAACGTGTCACCCCGGAGCTAATATGTCTGCTAAATTAGCCCCCATCGTTAGCTCGGACAGTCTGTGTCCTGCCAGCACCAATTAGACGGTGGCACGTTACAGAAGAATCAGGCTGAGGTCAAAGAGACTGTTACTCTCACTGAGAGAAAATGAGAAAGAGAGAGAGAGAAAATGAGAGAGAGAGAGAGAGAATGATACTCCTGCAGTACTTAATCAACATTTCCTGAGGTCTGCTCTGGAAATGCCTAAATAGACGAATACACAAACAGGGGAAGAAACATTAATCACTGTAGAGAGAGAGTGTGTGTGTGTGTGTGTGTGTTTGGTGCTACTGCACACTGAGGCTAGCATACGCGAATCCATCATCTGATTAGCATGAGGTAATGACAGGTCTGTGTAGAACACTGTTATTAATGAGGTAAACAAAGCTTGGTTTAATGCCGTGGTTAGTCTTGGACTAAGAACTAGTATTCTTTTTTTTATTTCATGCAAATTTAAAAGAATCTTCATTAATATACTGACTGATAGCACTGTATTATATTTGGCAATGCAGATTAGATCATTCTTTTAAATTGAAGTCAGATAATTCCTGTTATTGAAGTTTATTCAGTCAAATAACCTCTCTCAGCGAAACAATACGAGTAACTGTCAGCACTGTACAACACATAAAGATGGCCTAGGGCAACAGACTGCATTCTGGCCCCAAGCCTCCTCTTTCTCTGACTTGCTTGATTCTCCCGCCCTTTTTCTTTTTGTTTTCCACTGAGCGCACAGAAGTTCCTGCCAAAACTCTGTGTTCTTCCTCTTAGTTGGGAGGATAACAATGAGAAGCATCTGCTTTGGGCTCTACTCACTGGCTACTAATGGCTTTTCTCACTGGCAAACTGGGTCAGCAGTTGCAATTGTGAAATCAGACCACAGAGGTTTCAATGAAGGCCGATTTTCTTCCAATCTCCAGTCTTGATTTAAGCATTACATCTGGACTGAGCCCATAAATCACACTGAGAACACCGTCATGAGGAGGTCCAAAAGCTACACAAGTATCATTCTATGCTGTCATTTGTCTAACGGTTATTTCCACTGTAGATCATAATAGACATTAGGTCAACTTAAGCAACATCCACATAATTGGAGAGCGCTGGGATAACACAATAATAATCGATATTTACTTGACTTGCCTCAAACATCTTTGACATATTGGCAGTGTGTTAATTAAATTCATAACTTAATCAACTCTGATCGAATTAAACTAGAAGTGCACAAAAGGCCAGAAAGCTATACTATTGTTAATTAGTACAAAACACATCCTCAAACAGACATATCATCAGATTATAAAGTGCAAGCTTTAAAATGTGTATTTTAAACTTTTTCAATATTAACACTTTATCACTGATTTTGGAAGGATTCGATTGGAATTTAAATGTTTTCACAAAAACTTTAATGGCCCACTGAAGTGCCTTGAAACACGCAGTGTTTTTCAGTGTGTTGATGTAATTTCCACTAAAACAGGAAGACTGGGTGGGACATATCGAAACAGCTCCTCCCCTTTTTTCATATAGCCAATAGCATTTAGTTTATATCACAGCTCAGCCAGAGCCGTTGAGCTCGGTAAAGCCGCAGTTTCCTCCTAATCTATAAAAGTTTCTCCTCCTAATATCCTCCATATCGCTTTAAAATATAGCGCTTTATATATATATATATATATATATATATATATATATATATATATATATATATATATATATATATATATATATATATATATATGAGGCGACGCGATCATATGATCCGCTCTGTGCTATCATGTCTCTGGACCGGAACTTCACGGTTCGAGTGACACTAACATCAAACCAGACTTCATTCTCACCCAAATGGAAAGCATATTTACACTGTCTGATCGTTCCCTATCCTATATAGTCCATTCACCATGTAGCAAATAGTGAATGTGAGAACAAGTGACCTATTTTAGCCGTAGCTTCAGCGTCTATTTATAATTGGGGGTGGGATGCTTCAGGTTGTAGAGATTTGCATTTGATTGGACAGACAATCTGCTGAGAAGCTAAAGTGCAGAGTGATGTCATCAAAATCACTGATTCATATTGGCAGAAGTGAGAGACTGTAAGTTTTAAATGCTTTTATCTTCTATATGCAATTTGTGTCATTGTTTTGGAGCACACTAGCTTATTGACAACAGTAAGGCTAACATATTCATACATAAAAGCCAAAAAATGTAATGGTGAATTATATGAATTATATATATATTTTATATTATTTATATTATATTATATAATTTATGTTTTAAATAAATTATTACTTTTATTCATTAAGGACATGCTAAATTTATGAAAAGTGATAGTAAAGGCATTTATAATATTGCAAACGCATTCTGTTTTTTTGAACTCTCAATTCATCAAAGAACGCTGAACAGGTATTTAATGGATTCCACAAATGTTTCATCATCATATTAGAATGATTTCTGAAGGATTATGTGACAATGAAGACGGGAGTAATGATGCTGAAAGCTCAGCTTTGACATCACAGGAATAAATTACATTTTAGCATGCATTTATTTATTTTAAATTGTAAAAATTTCACAACATAACTTTAGTGGGCATAAGAGACATTTAAAAAATCTTAACGACCCCCAAATTTTGAACAGTACTGTCGATAAATAAAGGCTGTGAGAACTTTGATAAAAACATCTCGGCTCCTCATCCACTAAGGGGTGTCACTCGCCGAATATTTTCAGGTGCTCTTTAGGCAATTATTTTGGCCTATGGAAACGTAGCAGTGGAGGACTGCTCAGAAATCTTTTGTTCTCTACCTAAAGGTGAGGAACTATGAGAATCGGTGGGTGCCAACAAGGTCCTCGCTCTTCTCTAGTGCTTTCTGGGAGAGGCAGATGGGAAGAGGATACCCTCCATTCCTTCACCATAACAAAAGAGAGCCTGAGACCGGGTTGCCTCTCAAATGCCTCGATGAGAGAAACCAATATCATTAGCGACACTGGAGGAGCAGACAGGATGAAAAGATCCCAGCATTGAATGGACTACCGGGTGTTTTGTTTTTTTCCCCTTACAGGGGTCGAGAGGGGCCGTAGGCACACAGTAGCTTCTCAGACTGCAGATGGCGGCTTCTCATTGTTTTTAATGGGAAAGTGTCACAGAGCACCGCAGACACCCACCCGCAAATGCTTTCGAAATGCTCAGGCGGTAACGTCGGCCAGACAGATGGGTTGTTTTACAGTTTGCGTTTTTTCTGTGTGTGTGTGGTGTTGTGAATGTCACCACAGATTAAACGACACAGACATGCCGATCTCGGAGCACACAGTGTGGCAGTGTATTGGCCCGTCAGAGTTTTAATGAAACACATACCCCGTAATCTTGTTGGGAAATAAGATGCGCTCATTGTATCTGGGAGAGGAGGATACTGTAGCATTTGTATTTGATAATATAGTCAGCCTGTCACTGCTTCCTGTTTACTCATGCATGTGCTTGCCATTGTTGACGTTACTGTCAGATAGCACAAAGCACAAATATATGTCTAATTATTTCATTAATATATACACAAATTCAAACATATTGACGTACTGCTGTCACGCGGCTAATATATTCGCTGGTGAATTGCAGCGTGGGCGCTAATGCAGGTGGCTGTCGCTCTACCCACGTCCCTGCAAGCAACGGGGCTCTGCGGCTCGTCTAAAACAAACAGGTCGCTGCGGCAAATCTACAGTGAGTCACGGGGCGTCTCTGGCAGGGCCACAGACAGCCACCTCTTTGAAACGTGGATCAAAGGCTCGTCTATAGTGCCAGGCTCGCTGCCTCTGCGCCGAATATTCATGAATAACACGACATCTGTCTACACTGAAGTAGACAGAGCGCAAGAAAGGTGGTGTTTGTTGCCAGAACCTGAAGGAGGGGCTTCAAATTGCTGGAAAACAAACAGTTGGGCAGTATGCAGGCCCGGGCCCATGAAGAACAAGCATAGCCCGCAGGAAGTATAATCACTGTTCAAAACTATAATGAAAATGCTACGCAGTAATGAAGAATGATCGACTCTGCTAGTCACTCATTTTTGCAATTGATGTTATTAAAATCACAGAGACCTCACACCTTAAATCAATAGTAATATCTCAATATTGAATACAGGTTTTGTTATTTCAGTGCCTGGTGCTAAAATATCAGTTTAGTAAAGACTTACAGACAATTTCCTGTAATGGAGAGTAAAGACTATCATATCAGATGTTATAGGATACCTTAAAAAAGTACTTATTGCAGAAATAATATACTTTAAAAGAATGTATGTGAACTAAATGTAATATATTATAGTAATATTAAATGCAATTATCTGAGCTTTAGAATATACTTTGGTAGCATTTAAAGGGATATTTCAACCAAAAATGAAAATTACCCCATAATTTACTTACCCTTAAGTCATCCTAGGTGGATATTCTTTCAGACGAATACAATCAGTTATATTAACAGATATCATTGTTCTTCCAAGATTTATAATGGCAGTGAATGGCAGTCCAATAAAGTGCGTGCATCCATCCATCCATCCTTAAAGTAATCCATGTGACTCCTGGAAGTTAATAAAGATGTGTTTGTGTAAGAAAAATATTTAAAACTTTAAAGACTAAAAAAGCTAGCTTCCGACAGATGGCTGTACACATCGATGGACGGCAAAAGAGTAACCCCTGACCTGATGCATGACATATAAAACAGCAATTACTTTTTTTGTGGGCGGAGTTATAAAGTCAAAACTGGGAGAAATAAACATGCAAATACAAGAAAAATAGTCAAGAATAGTGAGATAAAAATGTGAAATGCTATGTTTAAAAGTAAAATATTATATTCTTAAATTTAATGCTGTAACTGCTATGTATGTCCCCAATAAACTGCATGTGTGAATATTTTGTCAAGTCAAGTCACCTTCATTTATATACATTAGCGCTTTTCACAACATAGATTGCTTCAAAGCAGCTTTACAATGATGATAGGAAATTCATTTTGTTTTAGATGAAAAGCTAAAGTAAGTTTTGATTGATTAATTTCTGTTGTAAACACAGATTAGCTATTTAATTTGGTGCCATGTAAACAACACCATCCTCAACTAAACGCACGGCTACAGCACAGCTACAGCACCTGGTGGCCAGAGAACGAAACCGTGAAATAGGTTTGAAATAGTTTTGAAACTATACCATCATCGTCCCCGCGCAAAACCAAACAAAGGCGAGTCTGTGAAAACAGTGACGGCATGTACGCAAGCATTACGTGTTTAGCCTATAGGCAAGCGTGTTTAACATATGTGTTCTATCTGTACAGAGGGGAAGAGAAGGGAAGGCGGCCTTCACAGGGGAGAGTCTAGTTGACATACGGTCTCTGCCGACACTTCAGGTCTGCGTTGTGGTCGTGTCTAGGAGCAGGTCCACCATCTGATCCGGATCCGGCAGAATACAGTAAACCTCGGGATAAACAGAGAGACTAATATTAGCATAGATGTCATTCTTCTTTTGATGTAACGAGTACATCAGGTGTTATGGGAAGGTTTCCCGGTTCCGGCAGACCTAGTTAATGCAGCCTAACAATCAATTAACTGATTTAAATAATTGAAATTGAAAACGTTCTATGTGCATGTGTAACGGGTACCGTGGTGACGGCACCCGAAAGGGACAGATTATTCTCCTGTAACACACAGGAGAGAAACGAGGAGACAGTGTGTCACGTTCAAGCTCTCTGGAGTAATTTATTCACAATATCATTAAACAAACCTCTGTCTCTCAAAGTCACATTATGCTTCACATATCACATTTTCAATGTCTTCTTAACATTATAATGACTTTCAGTGTTCATGTCAATTCACAATCTGCAATAAAATAAACTTTTCAATTTCACATTCATGTTCACTGACTCTGTATTTTTATATTTCACTCTATTCATCAAAAAGAAATACAAAACCATAGTAATATACCTCAATTACTTCTCTTAAATGATTAAACATTTCTATTCGCAATATTTTACCAGTATCACATTGATACAATGCTGCAAATCACTCTCAGAATTATTAATATACTTCAAATATAACTTTAAACCTTATTTAACACATTAACCATTATCAATTGACATTCAATACACATTTATAGTTTATACCAATACTTATTCACCTTTAAAGCTTATAGAATACCTTCATGTGCATTTGCATAAGGAAAAATGTTAATTTTTAACTGACGCTCACCAGCGTTACATGTGCGTTTTCAGTAGGCTGCTAATCGGTCGAGCTTTTCTCTCGCTTCAATCAACTCAAAAACAACCTCTGACGAACATCACTTCTCTAAAACAATTCACTTATTGTCTAAACACATTTCAGCATGGTTAAATTCAACTTTTAAGTGTTTTTACACATTTACCCACCTGTAACACACAGGAGAGAAACGAGGAGACAGTGTGTCACGTTCAAGCTCTCTGGAGTAATGACAAACTCACGACTCGCACAGCTTAACACCGTCGCTCGACTCTGCCCCTAACGGTCAGGAGTAGCATTGCACACTTCTCTTCTCTTTTATTTTTACAAGGAATCACATTAAAATAAAACCCTTCTGAATGTTTCTTTTTCCAAAATAACACAGTAACATATTCAAAATGAAACCAATAATTTTGAATATACCTAAAGTACAATTAACATACTGTGTGTTCCACACACTTCCCAGCAGAAAGAAATGGGTCCCACCATTTTCTTCTCTACTTATCTAACTCAAAGCCTCTTTTAACAAGCAACCGGAACTGGCATTATATATGGTGTGGCTGGTACCGTATAGGGCATGTATGTAAATAGGGGTAAAGAGTAGAATAAGGGTTAAGTGGACATGTTGGGGTTGAATAAGGCATAAATGGGTGCAAATGTTGAGTAGTCTGAGGTACAGGGTAAACAGGTGATTGTAAGTGTGTGTTTGTCACATTAACTGTTGCCTGTGTTGTCTGTGTAGGCTGACCAAAGTTCTCATATGTGAAAATCTGTTTAGGTCGTCGCTCCCGACTTGACCTTCTGACCTGGGTCTGGTTATCTGGCACTGCACTGACTGGAAACTGTTCCTCTTGACTGAACTCTGGATCCTCATCATATCCATCTTGTTCCTCAGGTCCCGCAACAACAAACTTATCTTCATCTTCTCCGGGTTCCTCTATCTCTACGTTTCCCTCAGGTAACACATCCGTTTCAGGTAAGTGGTGCATCCTAAATTCCTCGTCTTCTTCAGCAGGTATTGGAGTTGGCTGGCTCAGAGAGGTTACTGGTCGTTGTGGCGGGGCTACCACGGGTCTCTCCTTTATCTTTTCTACTGGTACCTCAACCAATAACGAGGACCATCTGAGTCATCTCCAGAATCTGAGTCTGAACCTGATACTTCCTGTAGACTAGCACGTTCTGAGACATTGGTGCGTCGAGTCTGGTGTTTCCTGTTCTGTGTTCTCTTTTCAGGAGCATCTTGGCCTGGAAGAGCTTCAACTGGAAGGTCATTTGCTAATAACAACAGATTACGGTGTAATGTTCTTGTCTTTCTCTTGTCTCCAAACTCAGGGTAGACTACGTATACTGGGTTATCAGCAAACTGTTCTTTCACAACGTAGATCGATTTCTCCCAATACGACCGTAGTTTTCCTGGTCCACCACGCTCACCAAGGTTCCTGACCAAGACTCTATCGCCAGACTGTAGTACCACTCCTTGCTTTCTTATCGTAAAGCACTTTGCCCTTGGCACTGGCCTGTTTACTACTCTCGTTAGCAATTCGATAAGCCTCGGACATCTGCTTTGCCCACTTCTTCGCATATCCCTTTGGCGAGTCAGGCTCTGTTTCTCCAACCAACCCAAACAGTAAGTCAATGGGAAGGCGAGGATGACGACCATAAAGAAGGAAGAAAGGTGAGTAGCCTGTCGACTCGTGCGAGTACAGTTATGCGCATGAATGACTTGTGGGATTTGATCTTTCCATCGTTCCTTTTCTTTCTCTGACAACGTTCTTAGCATCTGGAGTATCGTCCGATTAAACCGTTCCGCCGGGTTCCCCTGGGGATGGTATGGTGATGTTCTCGAATGACGAATACCTGACAACTGTTGCAACGTACGAAAGAGCTCGTTCTCAAATTCACGGCCTTGGTCGTGGTGTAACTGATGGGTACCCGGAGCGGAGGACGAAATCATTAAAGATGCGCTCAGCTGCCGTTTTCCCACTCTTGTTCTTTGTCGGATACGCTTGGGCGAATCTTGTAAAATGATCGACGACCACAAGGATATATTCGTAACCTCCACGGCTGGTCTCTAGGTGTAGATAGTCGATACACACCAACTCCAGTGGCGAGCTTGATGTGATACTACCCATTGGGGCGCGAACATGAGTAACTGGCTTCTTCGATTTTATGCATGGGCATTTCCTCGTGATATGTTCTTCGATCTCTCTAGCCATGAAGGGCCAATAAAATCTCTCTCTGGCAAGATTGAGGACTCTTTCTGTGCCGACATGGGCCATTTCATTATGGAGTTTCTTCAAGACAATGTCTTTGTACTTAGCAGGGAGCACCAACTGCCTTCTTTCATTAGCACGCCTGTACAAGAGACCATTCTCCAAAACTAACTTTCCCATTCATGAAATAGTCTTCTAGTGGCTCCACTAGCCGCTCTCCGTATCTCGTCAGTTAAAGGTGTACCCGCCTCTTTCAACTTGATCATTTCACCGATGGCTTCATCTGCATGTTGTGCCTCCACAAGCTCATCGTGGCTGATTGCAGTCAAGTGGTCAAATGAGGGGGATAAGTCGGCATGGGAAGAGATGTTGAGAGCCGCCACCCACGGTACATCTTTCAGTTTGGCTACTTTACTTCCATCCCATATTGCGCGAACCACGTCTTGGTACACTCTTTGGTACAGGACTCAGCATAGGCCTCAATGTTTAAAGGAAGACGCGACAGCGTATCAGCATCGATGTTAGCCTTTCCTGGCCTGTACTTTATGTCGAATCTGAAATCGGAGAGTTCTCCTACCCACCGATGGCCTACTGCATTTAGCTTGGCTGTAGTCATAACGTAGGTCAGGGGATTGTTATCGGTGAATATTGTGAAATGGGGTAGAATAAGTAATCCCTAAACTTTTCACACACGGCCCACTTCAAGGCTAGGAACTCTAGCTTTCCACTATGCAGGTGGTAGTTTCGCTCAGCTGCAGTCAAAGTCCTAGACCCATACCCAATGACTCTTAACTTGCCATTCTGATATTGATAAAGAATCGCGCCGAGCCCCTGGTCTGAAGCATCGGTATGTAATACAAAGGGTGAGTCGGTTGGGGTATGCTAGCACGGGAGGGCTAACGAGGAGAGATATAAGTCGGTCGAGGGCTTTCTGATGCTCGGTGGCCCACTCCACAGGTGTTCTGGATGGTAGTTGTGGACCTTTACTTTTCCCACGTGCTACAGGTGCTTGTCCTGGCTTGACTTGTAGTAGCTCATAGATGGGCTTTGCTATCCTTGAGAAGTCCTGAATGTAGGAACGGTAATAGCCCAGGAACCCGGTGAGCTTTCTTACATCTCCCACTATCTGTGGTGTCCTGCTGGCTAACGCCCGCACTGCATCCAGGTCTTTGGGATCAATTCTCACTCCTGAGCTGACACAAGACGACCCACATATCTTACTTCTCGTCGGAATAACTCACATTTTTCAGGTCTCAATTTCACTCCATGTCGCTGAAGAGCTTGGAGTACTTTACGGACCCCTTCCACATGCTCATCAAAGGTTTTTGCGTAGCAGAGCACGTCGTCAAGGTACGGAAGACAGCAATCATCTCTCAAGGAACTCAACATCTCTTCCATACTCCTCTGGAAAGCTGCTGGGGCATTGGAGAGGCCAAAAGGGATACGAACCCATTCATACAGCCCCCAGGGGGTAATGAAAGCAGTGAGGTGCTGGGAGTCCTTGGCGATAAAGCCCTGATGATAAGCCTTTCCTTGGTCGAGGATGCTGAACCAGGAATAACCACCGAGGCTATCAGTCAGGTCTTGTATCCTAGGTAGGGGATGTCGATCAGGAACGGTCTTCTGATTCAAAAGACGATAATCGATACAGAGGCGGAGTGTACCATCTTTCTTTCGGACGCAGACCACTGGAGCAGCATAAGACGACTTTGACTTCACAATCCAACCTTTCATGAGCAGATCTTGTACATACTCCTTCACCTCTTTGAACAGTGGTTTGGGTACCGAAGAGTAAGCTCTCTGCACTGGAATCTCGTCTTTGAGTGAGATAGACATCTGTAGACTAGGAATACATCCAATATCATGACTGTCTTGTGCAAAAGCAGCCGATTCTTCCCACAGCATTTTCTCGACTTTCTCTTGTTCCTCATCACTAAGGTGGCTGAGGTTCACACGGGGCTGCCATAACGCTGGAACACTCTGTTTAACTGGGGCTGTTGCTGCTTTAACGACTGTTACTCTGGGCCTGGGGCTCTCTAATGGATTGTTCTCAATCACTCTAGCCACCGCCTGGACGCTACCGAGGGCTGTCTTCCTTGGTATTGTAACAGGATGCTTCGTGTTATTTCTCAGTGGTATTATGACATAAGGTCTCTTTGCGGTCTGTAGTTCTAGTAAGCCCTCCTCAATCTCAAGCTCGGTGAGATGGCCACTGTTCTCGTAGGTTCAAACAAGAGAAGAGGGTCTGACTGGTCTACAGCGGATGGGACCTGACACTTCATCCAGGCTACTTGTCCGGCTGGGACTGTAGTCTCATAATTACCAGTTCTTATCAATCTCTGATACATGGAGGGTTTGTCAGTCTGAATGAAGTTCATCAGCAGCTCAACTTTCTCAGCAGGAACCGATATTGCGTCAGATAGAAGCGTGGTAAGTGCTGGAACAAGTTCTTTTGTTCGATTCTGAATCACTTCCTCTAGGACATTAAACCCAAGTAGTGGCTGTGCAAGCGGAATGCTACAGATGAGAAAAGGCACCATGATCGACTGGCTAAGTGCACCATTTCCACTGAAACTGACTGCAATAAGGACCCAGCCATCAAAAGGGAGGATTTCTCCATTCACCGCGTGCACTTCCAGCTCTTCTCTCTCATCAAAGATTTCACTAAGCGGCCTAATGGGTGTGTTTGGTAGATACTTCTCTTTCCAGCTTTTATCTATCATGCTCACCTGGGCTCCGGTGTCCAGTAAGGCATTGACTGTCAACCCATTGAGGTCACATCGTGCGAGGGCTTTGGCTCCTATGAACTTGGCCAGACGTCTACTGGTTTGAGTGGGTAAAGAGAGAGAAAGTTGGTTATTGACTTGTTCATTGTTTTCTCTTGGTCTCTGATTAACTGAACTTGTCTCTGAACGACTCTCAGAGCTCCGTACGGTATCCTCAGCACTGTGGGACTGAACGTGAAGCCCGGTCACTGCTTGTCCCGTGGCAGAAACCGGCTCCAGTTTTCCGGACGCTTGGTTTTTTTCAAACAGCCTACTGCTCTGTGACCGTCCTCACCACAGTGGAAACAATGAGGGCAACCTGGGCGGTTCTGTTCGAGGCAATTAGCACAGCTATTTGGTCTGTTTTTCCTTTGATCCACTTTAACTTGGCAATGATGGCAACATTCTGGGTTTTGAATCTGCTGGGGTCTTTGCAGTAATTCTACTTTATTCATTAACTCCTCTACTTTCTCAGTTAACTGCTGGAGTACATCAGTCTTTGACTGTTTGTCTGGAACATCTTTCTTTGTACTACTGCCTTGTACTGCTGCCGCTTCAAGCTCTGTGCTATTCACACTTATTTGTTTCTGCTTCACAACCGACCCCAAACGTCTCTGTCTCTCATTCTCAATGTTTGTTATCTTCATCATTTGCTTTAAGATCGTCTCGTCAGACACGCTGCTATCTGAGAGAAATGGTTTCAATTCTCGACGTATGTCGTTATGCTTATGGCTGAGACCCTGATACACGGCGTGAAGGAAAACGTCTTGAACTGTGTTCGCATTATACTTCACTTCTGTGTCAGCGTATTTTGAAGCGAACAGGATCTTTTGTTTGAGGCCTATCACTCGATACAAGAATTGTTGTGGAGTCTCGCCGTCGTTTTGTTTTGTGCACATGAGCTCTTGGAAAAGTTCTGTGTTGCTTCGCCCACCTAAATGGGATTGCAGAAAGCCTTTCAGCTCGTCTATCGTCAGATCGTCTTTATGTATTAGCATGTCTTTAAAGTTTCCCGGCTTAATGGCTCTGAGAACACCTCTCAATATTTCAGTCTCGCTGAATCGCTCTTTAACACCCTCATCGATTTGTCTGCATATGCTATTGTAGCTTAAATCTGAGCCCTGGTCCGATCTGTCCACCTTGGATCTTGAACTCGCGATGAAGCAGTGAGAGGTCTCGAAGGGGAATTATTCGGTCGTGTCTTCCATGTGGCTGCTGTTCTGGTGTGGGAGTGTTGTCATATTGTTGAGTAGGTTGTAATGGCGGTGGTGTGGGTGTGAGTGAGGATGTGGGGCTGTTTATGTATTGCATGACTTTATTGCTAAGCTCAGCGTAACTAGAAAGCACTCTCTGTAACTCTGTGTCAGCGTTCTGTGTGCTTTTGACTTCAGTAGGTATGAGTGGGGGGTTGTGCACACTAACTGCAGCTGTGTGAGTAATATTCGAACCACTGTCTGTCACGTTAATGGTTGTCAAGTTATCATTATCTGTCGCTAGTTGACCTACTGTCCTGTTCTCACTCAGTACTGGAATTGACATTGTCTCGTTCACATTCTCCCCAATACCTAGTTTAGGTTGAGCGTAATCTGAATGAGATTATTCACAGTATCATTAAGCTCTAACAGCACTGTCATACCTGAATCCTCAGATTCCACCAACATGTCACTGTTCATAAAAGTTAGAATGTACTCAAAGCAACTCTTCTTCGCCAACCTGAAGTTTGGATGAGTCCTTCCTGGCACCGGACCAACTCTCTGGGCTAGTTGGAAAAGTTCGCCGGCCGTCAGCATGAGTAGACTTTTCTTGATGCTCCACACCAAGCCTTTTCTCTCGACATCCGCCATGACTGCTTTTCTCTCTTCCCCACTGTCGGTTGCTCGTCTTGGTCACACTTTCACTTGCCTCTGCTGGTCTGGTTTCACGTGTGCAGAACAATCGTCCACCTCACCGGTACTCGTTCTGGTGAAAGCCGGATCCATGCATCACCCAATCTTCCTCTCACTTCAAGCCTGAAGAGATGTCAGCTCTTGGAACATGTCAGCTGCTGATTCTGGTCGTGCTTGTAGCCTGCGCATCTACTGTCGTCCCGTGACGTGGCCACCAAAAATCTGTAACGGTACCGTGGTGACGGCACCCGAAAGGGACAGATTATTCTCCTGTAACACACAGGAGAGAAACGAGGAGACAGTGTGTCACGTTCAAGCTCTCTGGAGTAATTTATTCACAATATCATTAAACAAACCTCTGTCTCTCAAAGTCACATTATGCTTCACATATCACATTTTCAATGTCTTCTTAACATTATAATGACTTTCAGTGTTCATGTCAATTCACAATCTGCAATAAAATAAACTTTTCAATTTCACATTCATGTTCACTGACTCTGTATTTTTATATTTCACTCTATTCATCAAAAAAGAAATACAAAACCATAGTAATATACCTCAATTACTTCTCTTAAATGATTAAACATTTCTATTCGCAATATTTTACCAGTATCACATTGATACAATGCTGCAAATCACTCTCAGAATTATTAATATACTTCAAATATAACTTTAAACCTTATTTAACACATTAACCATTATCAATTGACATTCAATACACATTTATAGTTTATACCAATACTTATTCACCTTTAAAGCTTATAGAATACCTTCATGTGCATTTGCATAAGGAAAATGTTAATTTTTAACTGACGCTCACCAGCGTTACATGTGCGTTTTCAGTAGGCTGCTAATCGGTCGAGCTTTTCTCTCTCGCTTCAATCAACTCAAAAACAACCTCTGACGAACATCACTTCTCTAAAACAATTCACTTATTGTCTAAACACATTTCAGCATGGTTAAATTCAACTTTTAAGTGTTTTTACACATTTACCCACCTGTAACACACAGGAGAGAAACGAGGAGACAGTGTGTCACGTTCAAGCTCTCTGGAGTAATGACAAACTCACGACTCGCACAGCTTAACACCGTTCGCTCGACTCTGCCCCTAACGGTCAGGAGTAGCATTGCACACTTCTCTTCTCTTTTATTTTTACAAGGAATCACATTAAAATAAAACCCTTCTGAATGTTTCTTTTTCCAAAATAACACAGTAACATATTCAAAATGAAACCAATAATTTTGAATATACCTAAAGTACAATTAACATACTGTGTGTCGTCACACATGCCATAGTAAAGAGATGTTTTTTGTCTAGATTTAAACTGACAGAGTACTGTCTGCTACCCGAACAATGCTAGGAAGACTGTTTCAAAGTTTAGGTGCTAAATAGGAAAAGGATCGACCACCTGCAGTTGATTTTGTAGACTTACTGTTTACATCAAATTCATGCTTTAATAGTAGGCTAATCATTGCAGGTTTCATCAGTCCAGTCTGTGACTTGCAACATAGACGTCTGCGTTTAGCTTCAAAAGTTGTCTTCAATGACGGAATTCTATAAAAAAAATTACAAAAATCTGATTCTGACATACAAAGGTACAACAAAACATTTATCTTATTCTGTGGATTTTGCCCATTTTCCTCCTCCCCCACTATGCGAGCACAGCTGCAAGAGACGTAATGGTGACGTCTGCTCTAAATTGGTCTATTAACAAACACGGAGGCACACAGGTCAAGTCTAAAATGAGAATTTTTAAAAGAAAAATATAAGAGAAAAATATAAGAGAAGAGGAGCTTGAGTTTGTTGCCCAGCCCTATTAGCCTGAACCACTAAAGGCATCAAAGCTTACGCTACTCCTATACATCTGATGTCATACATCGCATCGGGGCTACTGTTATTTTTATTTTCATAAAGTTTTAAATATGATAAAAAAAAACAATAAATCATTGCTTTGCTTCAGAAGGACTTTATTAACCCCTGGAGTCGTATGGATTACTTTTATGATGGATGGATTCACTTTCTTGGACTTCAAAATCTCATCCTCCATTCACTGCCATTATAAAGCTTGAAAGAGCAATGATATTTGTTAATATAACTGATTGTGTTTGTCTGAAAGAAGAAAGTCATATGGACCTAAATTGGCTAGAGTAAATCATGGGGTAATTTTTATTTTTGGGAGAACTACCCCTTTACATATTATTTTGTAATTACTTTTGTCTTTGAAATACTCTTAAAGGGTACTGCCAAATGTACTGACAGGCATTTATGGTAAACTAAATATACTTTATTGTCATATCTATTGAAACTTGTGTATTCAAAAATAGTAATTACACTTCAGTAATGATGACGTTGCAATTTAGTATAAAATAGCCCAATTTACTTTTACTATTTTTTTTAGTATTTTGTTTTTGTTTGTCAGGGCAAGACAACCCTGTACAGCTTCCCAAAAAACCCAGCGTTAATGGGACAGTGGATGGAGTTTGTTTTTCCGGAGCAGCAACGGAGTTGTGCAAGCGTTTTTGTTTGTTCCCTGCATTTCGGCGACGATTTGTTTTTATAAACAAGGCCCAGTTCGACGCCGGATTTGTAGCTCGCCTAATGCTGAAAGATGGAGCAGTCCCATAATAAAGGTTTACAGTCGTGCGTTGGAAGCAGGAGGTGAGTAAAACTGCTTCAAGTACACATCAGTAAACAACATGATTGTGTATAGTTCATTTATCAATGGAGCATACGATATATTGTGTGTGTTTAAAAACATTTGTTTAGCTGACCACTATATGTGTCTGTTTGTTTATTGTAAAACCACCCCAAACAACAATACACAGTCGTGGGAAAATATGTTGAACTAAATGAATTATTTCATATTTAACATTTGCCCGTTCACACAAAGCGTGCTTCTTCATTCAAATGCGCTACTACTATTCCATTGTTTTTCTATTTAAACATCCACTAGTCTGACATACAAAACCGTTCTGCTTACTACTGCTAACGTTTAGTCACATACAATAGTCCATAAACCAAATCATGTCCTCATAAACAACGAGTAAACACACACACAAATGTTGTAAAACTTGCGCATGACAAGCCGCTAAGCAAATACAGTTACAGAACATACCACCTAGAGACATCCTACTGTAACATAAGTCGTCATTGTTGCTGCTTCTCCTGTTCAATTTCAGTCTCCGCATCAGATTCTGGATCATATATGTATGGTTGAATCTGATTGATAGCTCTCAGCGCAATAGCTGTGCGCGCTTGTGGCTCTTTAGCTCCGCCCACACAATACGCCTCCAGCTGCTCGGTTTTATTCGG
This sequence comes from Gobiocypris rarus, assembly GCA_023029165.1. NCBI lineage: Eukaryota > Metazoa > Chordata > Actinopteri > Cypriniformes > Gobionidae > Gobiocypris > Gobiocypris rarus. Next base: position 33,266,700 of record CM040917.1, read on the forward strand.
AAAGACTCGGTATCTTTCTATTATAAATATAATAAAAATAAAGACTTTTCAGGGATATGAAGGATGCAAAACTACTCTATAGGTACTCAAGATTGACATGAGATTGACTGAAACTGAGTTACAGTTTTTGTATGTTTTTATATATCCTTAAAGCTTAAAAAGATTATTAAAACAACGATTTCAGATGTATTAAGTAAACAATTAAAAAGTGCACTTTTTAAAGTGTTAAGAAACAAAGTATTTCATGAAAGTGCATTTAAGTGGCCTTTTATTTAATTAGTATTATATTATCTGCAAGGACAGCTTTATTAATATACTTGTAATATTTGAAGAACACTACAAGTGCACATTGAGAACAATTAAGCACACTTTGCTTCCCAAGAGGAGTATGCGTGGGCTGTTTTTAGTGCTAAGTTCAAAGGTCAGGCTACAAAGATGGCACCTGTTGCCTGGCTTGAATGTCTGATTAAATAATGAGGTGTGTGAGAGGTCAAAGAGGTTGGAGGTCTCCACCTGGGCCATTTGGGAAGAGTGTGTGACACATGATCAGAGAGATAACGCAGCCAAATGACAGTTCAAAGACAGCTCTTACCTTTAAACATAGGAAAGCTGCTCTATTTTGTATGCTGTACCTTTCCTGTAGCCGTTGGGTTTAAGCATCAAGTGTGATGCTGTTTCACTGCTGTTTTTTTCAAGTTTGGCAGATCAAAGTAATGCACATAAACCCAAACATCATTGTTAAGTAAGTAACCTTCAGTGAGGATGATATCTAAGGGAATCTAGCACTAATTAAGACACTGAAATGTTTGAATGTGGTGAAAGAGACCTAGTTATTATGAGAGAAAAAAGTCCTGGGAAAAAAAAGAGTGATCAATGAGCACTTTGAAAAGATGTAAACAGAGAACTGAAGAAAAAAACAAGAGAGGCGTAAAGAAAGATAGTTAGCTAAAGGTTTCTGTAGATTGAAAACATAGGGACAATAATCACAAAACTAACTTTTAGGATAAGAAACAAACTGACAGTAAATCAACATCCCAGGTGTGTGTGTGTGTGTGTGTGTGTGTGTGTGTGTGTGTGTGTGTGTGTGTGTGTGTGTGTGTGTGTGTGCGTGTGCGTGTGCGTGTGCGTGTGCGTGTGCGTCTGTGTGTGGGTCCACAAAATGTCCTGAAATCCTTGTCCTTGTCGGGAAATGTTTTGGTCCCAGACAGTGAGAAAAGCAGTTTTGTTTTGTTTTTAATCTAAAAATGCAGAAAGTTTTCTGTTAAGGTGTGTGTGTGTGTGTGTGTGTACCGATCAGGCATAACATTGTGACCACGGACAGGTGAAGCGAATAACACTGATTACCTCGTCATCACGGCTCCTGTTTGTGGATGGGATATATTAGGCAGCAAGTGAACATTTTGTCCTCAAAGTTGATGTGTTAGAAGCAGGAAAGATTGGCATGCATAAGGATTTGAGCGAGTTTTTTTGAGAGATTACAACAATGAGTTGAAGGCCAAGTCAACACCTGAGATTCTCCAGATCTCAGTCCAATCGAGCATCTGTGGGATGTGCTGAACAAACAAGTCCGATCCATGGAGGCCCCACCTTGCAACTTAAAGGATCATCTGCTAACATCTTGGTGCCAGATAAAAAACAAAAAAACAAACAAACAAACATGATGCTGCCATCTTTTCCATCCTTGTGTCTCTAGTCTTTGTTAAAGGTTTGCATCAATGTAAGCCTTGTGTTTTTTGGTTGTACTAGTAACCAAATCGATTTGAAAGCCAGTACATATGCAAATGAAAAACAAAATAACCTTTGCTTGCAATACAATGGACCCCACATTTAGTTTAAGACCCTGCCTTTTATCCTAACATCTATATTAAATCTAGGATGTTACACATCTTTCTGACAGGCATATGTGTTTTCAGCTACCAGCCATCAGATTCTTAGAAATAGCGTGATATTGTATTTCCCCCCTTGAGACGGAAAGGGATCAAATTGTATTTTGATCTATGCAAATGAAAACTTCACCATGCAAAGTAAAGCGAAGCAAAGCCTAGGAAGTCCAATTCCGCCTTGTGTTATCAGCGTGCCCGGCCCTTTGGTTATTGTTGATGTGATGTGTATGCATGAGGAGAGCAGGTATCAAAAGCTGTGGCGAAATCCCTGTAAACGTCTTGGGTTAGGTAAAGCAGGTCACAGTTGCATTGGTATTCATGAGAGAGCCAATGAGCAGATTAATGAATAAATGTATGACAAGAGGATCCCAGATTGTTGCATAAATGTCTAAGGATGAAGCGATTCAATCGACAGGAATTGAGCTGATCGGGTCAGAAGAAAAGTGAGCAATAACTTAAAGAGTTGAACTTACACACAGGCCACTATCATACACCCGGTGCAATGTGTTTTTTGCTAGTTTCAGCCCGATGCAGTTATCATTTTCACGCCCAGCAGCATGTTTTTTAAATAGCAAATGCACTCGTGCCCATCTGTTCACCTATGAAAACCAGGTGTGTTGAGTCCCATTGTTGGCGTGTTGTAATTTTGAGGAACTAAAAACGACTGGTCTAAAGTCAATAGAGCATTAGTAATGTGTGCCTACAGTCAGGTACACAACATGCATACACTGGGTTTATTACACACACACCAGGACACGCAGCAGCACACAAACATTTTTAAATATTAAAAATAAAAGGATTCCTCTCTGGAGAAGCATTCAGTCTTTCTGCTAAGGTGCAAGTGCAACTGGCTTTTAAAGAGAATGGGAGATGAGACTCTGATTGGTTTATTGCACATCAGGCCTAAAACACACCCTTGACTCATTAAGAGACGAGGTACAACCCTTTTGGACCATGAGCCTCCATCGTTAAACTAGCAAAAGTGCACCTGCGCCATGTGCACAGATCATTAAAATAGGGCCCATAAAGTTATTTCCACAAGATAAATCATAAAGTTGTTGGTCTGAATGTTTAGAGATGGAGCACAACACGCATCTCGGTGAAAGAGACCAAAGCACTGACCCGCTGTCTTTCTGATAAAGCCAGACAGGAGAAAGAAGGTTGGAAAGGCAGCGGAAGATCTGAGGATGATCTGCCTGAACAAGACTGAGGGTTCATAAACACACTGCGCAATGAGAGTTCATCATTATTATTTAATGCTACAGCACCTCTTTGATTCTTTGATCCTTTGATCCAGTCAGCCTGTCTTTGAGGCAGATGTCTCTGTCTTACTGGGGGTAAAGAGTCAAACCTGTCGCCTGCCATGACTAGGCCTAAGTTTAGGCCACAACTTCATCTTGTCAGGAACCCAGGCCCTTGAGCAATGGTACTGATGTCTTTGAAGAACGGATGCATAATTTTCTTTTATTTTGAGAACTGACAATTGCTTGTATAATTGTAGTTGCTTATAGTCTCCCAAAAAGTTTCAGTTAAATAAAACAGATGAATAATTTCATGTGACATTAGTCAGTGTAATAATTCTCTATTTTCAAAGCTATTTAGAAACAGTCTTCCTTTGATTTGTCAGGTCAAATGCACAGATCCTTTTTGGAACCATTACATATTTTGGACTAAGGCCTGTCATGTTATCAGGGTATTTACGTATCTTAGTGTCATCCGTCTCAGTGTTGGAGATATGGGATGCTCTTCATGTTCATGCAACTACCAGATCATTTGGAAGCTAGAACAGGAAAGGTCTTGAGAATTTCTCTGGATGTCTGTCAGGGAGATTTATGAATTGTTTAAGTGCCCCAAGGTTATCTGTATCAGGTGAGGTGTGATAGGAATGTTTTCTGTCCAGATAACGGTCCGTCACATGCCTCTCCATGACTTCCTCCCATGACCCCTTAATGAGGTCGAGCTGTGTGTGTGAGGGAGTGTAACTGTGTGCAAGAAAGGCTGAAGGAAGTCTCTCAATAATCAATAGAATTTAAATGAAAATATCAGAGAGTGCATGATCCTTAACTTCAGGAGTACTACAACACCCACATCTCCAAAAGAAATGTGTAGGTGAACATGAAAATTTTGAAAAACACAGACACTGAAAAAAAAAGGCAAGAAACAGTGTCTTAAAAGGCACAATATGTCAAGTTTTTTGGATTACAATGAACAATGGTATATCGACTTGTGTACTTACATTATCCTAAATGTTTTTTAAGAATATCCAGAAAAATAAGCAATCTTAACCAGGACACTGACCGTGCCCGTGCGTCGCCTATCTATGACATCATACCCACGTTTTGCTATTTTTACAGCTGTTTTTACTTCATTATTTACTAGACCTATAAGAATTATTTTCCATTCTAGCCTTTTTTATTTTTTTTAATTTTATTTAAAGAAACAGGGACAGCGTACAATAAACATTAACCTCAAATGGAGAGATGCATAGTACCTGGTTTTAGCTCAAGAGCTAATTTTCAACCGTAGTCCCTGGGTAGGCTGCTGTTAAGCTACAATATATAAACATACATGAGTAATAAGATTTACACTTGCAAATAAATAAAATAAAAATTGTACTAAAGTTCATGTTCACACCTTTCATATACTTAGACCTTAGAATACACACTTACACACATACACATATCTCACTTATACCAGAAATACAAACAGAAAAATAGTTCTGAATCATTGCATGATAACCTCTTAACCGAAATAACTAAATTATATAAACAAATAGTGCTGTGTAAACATGTTTTGCTGTGCACAAATGTGATCATTCATTACTCTAAGCCAGATTAGGCCATTAGCCAAAGTAAGAACAAATACAGTGTTTGCCAATAAAATGAAAGCAAGCTTTCAAACATCACTGAGCTATTGATCTTCCTGAATTAATATGCAGCGACTCTGAATAATGTGATTTGCTGTCTGTGTGTTTCTGAAAGGCATGTTTTTTAGTTTTTTTTTAAAAGCTCAGTTGCATTATTCTTCAGATTGATGGAATGTGACTGCATATATTATGGCATCTAACCTCTTTACACTGTTTTTATACAGTAGAGCTATTAGAGGAAAATTGTATTTTGTATCTACAGAGGATAAACATTAAACATGAAAATATTGTTTTGTCTTGGATATTACAGCTCTGTGATCAATTTGTGAAGGTGGATGATTTTTTAAATCACTTCGCTTTCGATGGATTGTGATAGTTGTTTTGTTGCACCGAGCCAAGTTTCCCAGCAACCATATTTCTCATACCATGGTGTTCTCTGTATTCAACAGTGCCTTCGGGAAATTCAGCTACACCAGCAACGCTCCTCTCTGGATTTGTATATTCCAGTATGTTTACCCTGCATCCCCTTTGACTTCCTCTCACTGCCTGCCTCTCCTCACAGAGAGCAGATGTGACACTTCTCTCAGGTGTGTCTTATGTCGGCAAACCTTTTCCCATCACACTCTCTTTTCCTGTCTGTCTCTCCTTCTGTCCCTCTCTCCAGCTCCAGGATGGATCAAAGATACACACACACACACACACACACACACACACACACACACACACACACACACACACACACACACACACACACACAGAGAGACAGACACACACACACACACACAAACTAAATAAACACATCAAAATGCCCAACAAAACAGCTCTTAACAGCTCAGGAGGGAGGGCGGAGGGAGGCAGGACGAAAGAGAGGGATGAATAAGAAAGCGAGGGCTGTTGGCAATCAGATCAGAAGGCAAAGCAGAGGAGGAAAAACAGGGCTGTTCAGAGGAGAGCATGTAAACGTGCATGTGAGCAAAGCCCCTTAATGATGTCACTTCACAGCCAGCGGCAAAGCAGCAAAGCAAGCTGATACTGAGCCACAGCATGCACTATTTTGTTCATAAGATGTTTATCAATGGACAAAACAACTGTCAGGTTTTTTTACATATCAAAGAGAAATAAAAACAAGCCTATAATACATTGTGATCTCATGGTTTCATAGCTGTTCATAGATGGAACATTCACAGACTGCGTGGAGAGTAACTCTTACGTTCATTACACAACACCGAATGCGATGAGCTGGAATCAAAGAGTCCTGCTTTTTAGTGTAACTATGTCTTTTCATTGTTTGAAGGAGCAGTTCACTTTAAAATAAAAATTACCCCATGATTTACTCACCCTCAAGACATCCTAGGTGTATATGACTTTATTCTTTCTGATGAAAACAATCAGTTATATTAAAAAATATCCTGATGTTTCCAAGCTTTATAATGGCAATGAACGGGGCTCATGAGTTTGAAGCTCAAAAAAGTGCATCCATTATCCAAAAAAAGTGCACCCATTATGATTATGTAATTATATTAATTGTATTTTATTTATAAAAAAAAACTAAATAAATCTTTATTTAATCTAGGTAAAATACTACATTATGTACACTATACGGTTTGTGGTCAGTCACTGTAAAAAAATTAATAAATAAATAAATAAAACACATTTCAACTCAAAACCTAAGTTCAGCTGCTGCCTTTAACATTTTTAATATGGTCAACTTGGTTGTACAAGTAATTTCAACTTAATTTATATTAAACTGTCTTTAAAATCTCATAAATTAATTTGATGCTTAAGTGATACTGTGAAATATTTTTTAACATTAACAATGTGTTTTGTTAAATGTAATGTTTGTTTAAAAATATTTTTAAAGGTAGTGCACAGACAGTTTATAGTTTGCATAATGTAAAATATAAGCATGTATATTTATTGCTGTTGTTGTGTAACACTTACATTAGAACATTTTTATATTTATGACTGTACATTTTAAACTCAATATGTACTTAATGTTTCATCCTTTAAAGAACAAAAGCATCATAAGCTCAAGCAGGGAAAAAACCTTAATAAAGCAGACTGCGCTGGTTATTGTGCAGAACGTACATATACACTTGAGTCAGTATATGGTTATCATATTTATTTTGTTTCACATTTTCATGTTGAGAAAAACAATATTATGTGGATGATATTATTCTCAGATGAGAACGCGCCCCGCTGACAGACGTTGCAGAAACACAAAGTCAAAGGTAACGGTGTTTAGTGAAGTTTCTAACAGCACTTTGTGTTTTCCGTTCTTAAACCCTCGACGAAACTTATATGATAGCTAAATGATCTCAAGACATATGCTTCCTTTAAGTTATCATCTCGCTCTCACTCAGGGTACACTGCTCTTACCTGCACTCATGAATGCAGTGATGGACCCTTTCCTCATTCTCCTGGTGTTTTTGGATTTCATGTGTTTTCTCATTGTGGTCGTGATATAATAACTCAGTTTCATTAATACATTTTTGTCAAAAGCTACTCCATTTTGTAAGATCATTTTAAATTTTCATCTAAGTAATTCCAAACATCGCGAGGCAGACGACGATCAAATACAATCTTATTAACACGTTCCACACAGCGCCACCCAGTGGATTTATTTATAACTGCTAGTTTTATATTCACTGCAACTACAGTCAGCAAAGCAACGTATAAATTCAAATAATATGTTTTTTTTTTTCAAATATTAATTACAGAGCTAATATTTGAATATTCCCCTACTGAAAATGACTGCGCCATTGACCAACAAAAACCTGGTCTAAAGTAAATGTTGTGTTATTTAATGGGCGCGTTAGCAATATGCACCCAGGCGGGTGCACAACATGCGTACACTCTGTTTATTACACACACAGGGATGCGCAGCGGCGCACAAACGTCAAATATTAAAAAAAGGATTCCTCTCTGGAGAAGTGTTCAGTTTTTCCGCTTGCAAATTCCTCAATGTAAATAACGAATCCGCCATGGTGCGAGCGCAAATGGCTTTTAAAGGGAACGGGATGAGACTCTGATTGGTTTATTGCATGTTACGCCCCAAAACACACCCATGGTTCATTAAGAGACTAGGGACAAGCCTTTTGGACCATGCGCCATGGCGCGTAGACAGTTTTTCCCATCGATAAACGAGCACAAGTGGATTCAGACACTCCCTAATTGCACTTGCGCCAGACGCTTTAGACAATGCGCTCAGATCATTAAAATAGGGCCCTTAGTCTGCTTAAAACCCGCCCCTGCAAGCAAGGCCCAAATCTCACCATCCAATCTACAACTGATGCATTAGAAACAAGTCCCACCATTCATAACTTGGATGTACGTCACAATATGTAAGAAAAGATCTGTCGTTACTAACGTGTCACTGTGACTTTAAGGGGGTTATGCTTACTGTGTAACGGTTGTTATCTCTGGATATTCACTGATATAGTAGGAAATTACTTACAAAAAGTAAGAAAGAAAAGCTGCTACAAATAGCAACCTGGTGCCAAATGAACAATGTTTCAAGGCTCATGCACTCATTTTGTGTTTCCCTTGGATTCCACTGCAGGTTTCCAATATGCACACTAAATCAGGTTGATGTGATTCTGACGTGGCCTCCTGCTGCTGCTCTGTGGGCCTCCAGAGTGGGCTTTAATAGCTTCTGACAGGCGAATCAAAGAGAAAGATGGAGAGCCACGGTAAATGGCAGGTCTTTATTAATTACAGGGCAGGTGGACAGCAGCGAGGCGGAAGTAAAGACAAGGCTCAGAGCCACGTGTGATTCGCTCATAGCTAATGAAGCTTGGGAGAATGTGACGGATTCTGAGCCAGAAGCACACGCAGAGAGAGGAAACGAAAACACCGTTACCAGCACTTAATTAGCACCTCCGTTCATCATTACATCTTGAACAATATATGAACATAAGGGTGCCGCAAAAGTTTGGATGAGTGTTATTGTGCTGTAGGAAGATTTATGCTCGACTGTGGATTTGTACGAAAGCCAGTTTTGCTTAGTGAGCTACAGTCAGTTCCTGTGCCTTATGACAAATGTCATTCTGCATTGTTGTGCAGTACCTCAAATCCAACATATTGCTAGGCTGTCAAAAGATAACACATGCCTCACAGTTTTCTTAAAGAAGTTAGTGAAAATGTAAATCCAGAGACAGTCTGAGCCCCTGTGGAGTTCTAGCATGGCTGAAATAAAACTGCGTATGATTTTCCACGTTACTCCGCTTCATAAAAGAGAATTAATAAAGTCCCACTGGTGGGAGAGACACACAGTTAACTGAGATTTTACAGCATACTTTGACCTGATTTTGAGCATGACCTTGACCTCAAAACAGATTTTCTATTTACAGTACTGTATAACATGCTTTGCAGATACATTTATGAGCACGTCTCAATCTGTTGGTGGTGCTAAAGTAAAAGCCTTCAAAACAACAACACAACTTACAATACATGTACTTCTGTAAAAGACCGTACAAAGCCACTTCCTGGTCACGTAGTAATGTTTGGATCCAATTATTTCAAGCTCTATACTTGTAGTACACAGAAACAAGGTATTCCCTTAAGGGAACGGCACTTTTATACAGGAGTACAGGAGTTTATTTACTTGTATAATTTTAACAATGTGTTTTATGGTCCTACTAAAGTGATTATACACCTGCTTTCTTTTTTCTTTCTCAGCACAGTGATTTTCTACATGCCCTCAGAATTTTTTTGTCAACAGCCAATCTGATACATTTACTTCATTTACTATGATGGCAGATTATGATGGCCCATCACAGGAGACTGCGCAGTTTACTTTCTCTGAAAGTGTGATTTTTAAGCATTTTGAAAAGTGAGGACATGGGGAACGTCCTCATATTTCACCCTATTTTTGTAATACCTATGTCATACCCATGTCATTATACAGATTTGTGTCCTGATATTTCACAAAAACATGGTCACACACACACACACACACACGCACACACACACACACACACACATTAATATTTTAAAAGGAAAGGTATTTCTACAATGACAGCTCCATTTCAGCAGTCATCGCTGTCACATGATCCTTCTGAAATCATTCTAATATGCTGAGTTGGTGTTAAAGAAACATTTCTTATCACTGTTGAAAACAGTTGTGCTGCTTACTATTTGTGTGGAAATTGAGAATTGACTTTTTTTACTGGATTCTTTTATAAAAATGTTCATAAGAACGGTAATTGTTTGAAATAGAAATCTTTCGTAGCACTTTAAATATATTTACTGTAACTTGTCCTTGGCACTAACTGAAATGCAGTTGAGCAAAATCGTTTAGAACATAAACACATGAAGTGCATCTCATTAAGAAGCCCGACTTCATTATCTTGAAGATTCTTTACAGATACGCTGAGAGATAAAGTCCTTTGAAAGGGCTTCAAGAAGTCATAGGAAAACAGGTATGGCCGATATTGTTCCTGTGTAATAGTAGATAAACGAGAACTTGTCTGAGTGCCATGTTAAATGGGGTGGTCAATCAGAAATGACAGGCCGGCAACACATCGATATGGTTACAAGTCTCCCTCTTTCTCTCTCTTAGCCTTCCTCTTTTTACTCCCTTCTTCTCTGTGCTAAGTGCAGTAGATGTCTCTTGCTCTGCAGCAGCAGAAGTGTGTGTTTATATGGGAGGAAGCTGTCAGAGCTATGAAGGATGTGAGAGTGACTTTATATTTCCTGTATATTTCCTGACATTTAGTCAGCCAGAAGATCGCCATTTAGCTCACTGCAGAGGTCTAATGCACACAGCAAGTGCTCTGCTTCTCCAAAACAGCACTTGGCACCCCATTCACACTGATGACTCCAAGAAACTTTAGGGCCACATGAAAGTCATGAAAAGTGAGCTAAACTTGTGATCCAAAGTCAATAACAATCTCTTTTCCATTTACACATCTGTTTGTGGGTAGCTGACATGAAATGCTAGAAGCTGACACATCCTGTAATGTGACATGCAATACTTCAACTAAAACGTCTCAGGTTACGCATATAACCATGGTTCCCTGAGAGGGGAACGAGACGCTGCGTCCCAGCGGCACACCTCACAAGGTGACGCAGCACCAATCAAGGTTTGACTTGTTGGACACGTGCTTCAGACGCAGTCAGGAACACCTTCAGCATGCCGATACAGCGTGAATTCCCTCAAAGGAAACTATGTGTATGTATGTGTCTGAGTAAAACTAATTGTTTAGGAAATTTTATTCATGTAGCTTTATGACCTCATTAATTAAGAGATGACATGGAATATGTGTCCTTTTAAAAATGTATTTGTAACACCGCAGGACCATTGAAATGAACTACTGAAGACAAAAAAGGTGTATGGATACGGATAGATATGGATGGATACAGATGGATGGAGATAGATACGGATGGATGGATACAGATATATATGGATGGATATGGATGACTGCAGATAGATATGGATGATACGATGGATATGAATGGCTATGGCTGGATATAGATGAAAAGGATATGGATGGATGGATACGGATGGATACAGATGGACAGACAGATGGATATGGATGGATAGATATAGATGGATACGGATGGATGGATGGATGGATGGATGGATATGAACTGATACAGATGGATGGATATGGAGGAATAAGAAGGATGGATACAGATGGATATGGATGGATGGATGGATGTATGGAAACGGATGGATACGGATGGATACAGATGGACAGACAGATGGCTATGGATGGATAGATATAGATGGATACGGATGGATGGATGGATGGATATGAGCTGATACAGATGGGTGGATATGGAGAAAAAAACGAAGGTTGTAATGGGATGGATACATATGAATGGATGTATGGATGGATACGGATGGACAGACAGATGGATATGGATGGATAGATATAGATGGATGGATTAATGGATGGATGATATGAACTGATACGGATGGATGGATATGGAGGGATAAGATGGATGGATGGATGGATGGATATGGTTGGATACATGTAGATATGGATGGATACGGATGGATGGATACAGATGGATATGGATGGATCCAGATGCATACAGATGGAAATGGATGGACGGATACGGATGGATGGATATGGAGGGATACGGATAGATATGGATGGATGGATGGATGGATGAATTGGGATGGATACAGATGGATATGGATGGATCCAGATGCATAAAGATGGATATGGATTGATGGATGGACAGATGCATGGATATGGATGGATGGAAATGGAAGGATACGGATAGATATGGATGGATGGATATGGATAGATGGATGGATATGGATGAATGGATGGATAAATGGATATGGATGAATGGATGGATATAGATGGATTGGGATGGATGGACAGATGGATATGGATGGATGGACGCACGGATGTATCGATGGGTTATTGATTATTTATTATTTCCTGATATGCAATAGCGGAAACCTGCTGGATCATGATCTGTGAGACAAATGTGTAACACTTCCTTTGGCTCCAGTGGGAGTCAAGATATATAATTTAATGTGTTCTTCCCACCCCTTCACACAGAACAGAACACAGTGATCTGTGATCACAAGTCTCCGCTAGGCTTGTCCAGAAGCACAAATCTTATGATGATAAGATGATAATATATAGTCAGGAACATCATGCTCTCTCTTTTCTTTTTTTTTTTTTTAAGGGGACAACATGACAGTACTGGCTCAATAATATAATATAATTTAATATAATTTAATATAATTTAATATAATATAATATAATTAATATAATAAACTGCATGAGTCTGAAGTAAAACGAGTTGGGTAGATGATGACAAAATGTTCTGTTTTAAGCAAATGATATGGAGGGTGCAATGACTGCAACCAAATCTAGAAATGTGAACGTCTGAATCTGCCTCAACATTTTAGACAAGCCTATACCTATAATAATGGTGGTGCAATCTATAAATACATATATATTTCATCTGAACAAGCTTGATGCCTTTCTCTGTACTGCAGCGATTTACTATTCACTGAGCTATAACAGACTCTCAGGCACAGCAGCAATACATCATGCTATACATACATGATCAGAGCCACTCTTCAATGCAGCCCTATTTACCAAACCAGTAGACTCTGACCCACATGTTATTAAAGGGGTTTGGGTTGTAGAATACAAAAAAAAGATGTTTTCATGTATAACAGCTTATAAAAATATAACCAGTGGATGACTTCATATATGCTTTATATATAGAAAGAGAAGGAGACAATACTATTACCACTTCCTAGGGTATTTCAATGCCTTGGTGTCTCAATGAACACGACAAGTGGAGATTGGTGGTTTCTTTCAGATGACTGGTAACACTCGATGAATGAGGCCGTTTAATTGTCTGAATTATTTCTTTGGAACTGTTGGCTTGAACAGTGTATATGCTCAAAACTATCATTAAATATGTTTGCTCATATATCGTCAACTGAGCAAACGCTCTTTATAAGTTAGGCGCTTTAAATAAACCTTTGCAATCAATTGAATATGCAAAGATGAAATTTAAATACTGGGATGTTTAAGCCTGTATTTGAATAAATGTGAGACGGGCAAGGATAATGTCACATTATGAGTCACCATTATGATGTGAATTTAATATATAATTTAAAAAAAACAATACCGTGCAATGTGAAAGTAACATGTTCAAACACATTATATAATAAATCATGTCAGAACCAGTAGGGAACAATGGCCTACAGTAGAAGAAAGGAGTGTGTGAGTGAGCAAAGGACTCTCACTTACAGCTGAACGAATTGTTATTGAGTGGATTTCCAGGGCAAAATTTCCATTCAAGGCAAAGCAAAGAACTCATTTTTATTTTAGAGCTTCCTCTTAAAGTGCCTTGAAAAAGATATTATTTAAATGCTAAAACTGAGAAACACCCAAGCAAGCAAACACAGGAGTAAACCAGATAAAAACACATCCAAAGAGGTTTGATTGAAGCATAATGGCAGGATGCAGCATACCCTTAATATTTACCCCAATTTCCCATTGGACTTTCTTCCTAAATATTACAACACAGACCCACTGAAAAAACTTGCCTGTGGCAATATTTCTGCAAAAGGATATTATGTTGCTTCTTGCACGTTTCATGATAATTTCAGAGTGAAATGTCCAGTGAGTGGCACTGAAAGCAGGGGTGATATAGGATTTCAATATTAGTGGGGATCAGACCCTAATGAGGGTATAATTTAATTTAATTATAATTTAAACTCGTTTGTATACTAGGCAATACAGTAAATTTCTAAACTACCTATCAAGTCAATCCCTGAATATTGATTTAATTTCTAATCATTTTAAATAACCAGCGGACATTCATTAGGAACAAAGACAAACTTTATATTACTGTATTTGTCTAAATCCAGCCTGCCGCACCCCAGGTGGCTGGTCCCAGTATAGCTCATAAACCCCGCCCCCTCCATGTGTTCAAGTGAGACAAACTAAACAATCAAATTACACTTCAAATAATTTTCTATAGGTTTCTGTCACTGTAGGCCGTTTTTATTACACTGATTTCATTTCAGGTGTTCATTTTTTATATATGTTTGGTTTTAGTTAGTTATTACATTTCCATAAAACGACACAATGAATTGTTCTGCATTTGTGAGAGTGTGGGCGGGCTTTTGATATCGCGGCTCTACTTCCTGCTCTCTACTGCGCAGACTCCGTCCCAAATCTGCGTAAGATGTCAGCGCCATACGTCGGGCAGTGAAACATGTTGCCTTCACTTTTCTTCAGTGAAAGTTAGTGAAGACGCATTGTCCGTATTTTTTTTACGGTCTATGGTCTAAATTGGCATTATGTGGTTAAAAAAATAATTTGTAAATATATAATGTTTTAAACACTATTTTTTACTATACGCAGTAAAATTAACTTTAAAGAAGATCTTTTTTTTCTCATGTTTTGCTTTTGATTTATTTTAGCAATTTTAACGCACTGGAGTAGTATACAAAGAGTTCATACAATTCAAAAAAGTCTCATGCCATTTAGATAAAAGGATTTTTTTTGTTAATAAATCTTTTTTTTTTTCAAAGAAAAACAAAGCCATTTGTTTTTAAACACATTTTGACAATTAAGCCACACTAAATGTATTTCATTGCATTAGTAACAAAATATTAAAGCCACAAAGCATATGCAAGTGATGCTATCTCAGAGGTCAGTACCAACGTCACTTTTCTTACCCATTTTTGCAATTAGTTTTAAACAATATACTGTTTTCTGATTTGAAACCATGAAAAATGTGGTATCTTTCTTTAAAATAAATACCATTTGTTTTCATATTTTGTAACCTAACAAAAGGAAGAACAAGAACTCACCGTACACCTTTTCATTCTGCTTGTAAACAGCAGTGAAGCATTCTTGCTGACCTGCTACAAGACAAAAATGTCACATTGAGTTACAGCTGATGTACATCTGAGAAAGTCCAGTTACACCACAGTCTGGCCAGCACCCACACTTCATGGTGAAGCAGTCTGTTATTTCTTTAAAGTGTCCTTGCTGCCTTGAGGAGGCCAGGGCCTTGGTGTCAGTGGAATTTCCGTCAATACATACAACTTACTGCTAGCAATTCCAAATATGTGGAACAATATAGACAGGATATCTGCAAACACTAAGATGTTTGTGTTCTTACTGGTATGTCTGAGTGATTCCTTAAACTAATATATCATTGTCTACAAAGTTGTAAAGTCGAAAGTGCAAGAAAAATCGACTCAAGAAGTCAGAAGAATAGACTCTGAACCACCTAAACGAGTCGTTTGTAATTGGAATCTCACTGAGTACGGTTCAGAAGACATTTGCATAATGCCCGCCTTTTAACAACTTGACCATCAAACGCCATTTTACTGATGACTGCTTCTCAAATCCCAGAGTTCAATGCGGGATTCGCAAAACACTTGCTCTTGAAAAATGGGTCAGTACCAGTTTATTTGGACAGCTTTTTTAAAAATGAATAATTGTTCAATCCTTAATCAATTATCAATTAAAATATGTAAA
Organism: Gobiocypris rarus; assembly: GCA_023029165.1. Classification (NCBI taxonomy): domain Eukaryota; kingdom Metazoa; phylum Chordata; class Actinopteri; order Cypriniformes; family Gobionidae; genus Gobiocypris; species Gobiocypris rarus. Next base: position 33,282,440 of record CM040917.1, read on the forward strand.
TAATTTTACTATTGATTGAAATGTGTAATTCTTAAAAAAAAAGCCTTACATATTTTTTTTTGAGTGTCATGAATAATCTTCCCCTCTAATCTTGATTTGTCTCAAATTAAGTCGAAGTTAAAGCCCTTATTGCACCATTAGTGGCCATGTAAACTGTTGTTTGGTAACATTTAATGTTTATCAAATGTATAGATGTATAGATTCAGATTTTTCTGAGACTATAGGCAGACATGAGATTTATTTAGTCATTGTACAAGATTACAGCAGATCTGAATGAAACTATGGGGAAATTAGTTTTCTGTGCCAAAGAGTTCATTGAAATTTGTCAAAACACAAATTAAGATATTTTCCAATATCCAAAAAGGTCATTAAAGGGATTGTTCACCCAAAAATGTGGGAAAAAATGTTAATCCCCAAAAAGTGTGGTCTGCTGGAAGCTAGAAATTTTACTTTATAACGTTTTAAATATGGAAATTTTTCTTACACAAACCCATCAATTCGCTTCAGAAGGTCTTTATTAATAAAAGTGTGGAGCACTTTTATGATGGAGGGATGCACTTTTTTTGGCTGTCTGTATAAAGCTTGGAAGAGCCAGGACATTTTTGTAAATCATGGGGTAATATTTTATTTTTTATTTTTGAACTATCCCTTTGTGGCATTGTAAAATGAATTAAGGCATTGTAAAACCCTATGAATCGAGCGGTTTAAACCAATTAATAATTCATATGGACCTGTTTTACAATGCCTTTATGAATCAAGTTTTGATTACCTGGAATTTCTTTGAAGGGAAACCTCTGAAGTTTCAATAAAAATCTTAATTTGTGTTTTAAAGATTAAAGTCAGCATGAAACAGGAGTTGTGATAACCTTTTTTCCCCTCTATTTTGACATACATCTGAGTAAAACAGCTTCTGGAACAAGATAAACATGTAGGTGAGACTTGATTTCGTCCTTCGGGAATTGATTGGATCGTATGAAGTTGGGCATTGATAACTAAATGGAGGTGGATCTGAATGCCAGCTTATAAGTCAGCTGTTGAGGATATTTAGTCCCACTCCCACCCTCTGCCGAAATCCATGTAATTAAGAGAACAGATGTCATTTTGAGGTTAACATTTTTTGAATATAGATGATCAATTTTGATTTTATGGTGACTTTAACCAAAGTCTTATGGTTAGAACGACATGAGGGTGAGTAAACGATGACAATGAAATCATCCCTTTTAGGGGTAGCACTAGTCTTGTAATATAGATGTATATAAAACAGTAGCTTTTCCATTTCATTTCATTTGTGTCTGCTAACATTACTGCTTGCTTGTTTGGTTCACTTGCATGCAAGTCAATACAGGTATGTGGAAGCAAGTAAAGAGGATCTCAATATTCCATGCAGCATTACCAGCGTGAACGTTTCATATTTGCCGCATGCACCTTAGACATGATTAACCGTCTCACCCATATTAAAGCAGACCCACACAGCCATCTGCCAAGTGCGATTGTGTTCAACCTGAGAGGCCATTTCATGAGAAAACTCATTTTCAGCCTCCTAATTATTTTTCATTACATCGGTGCTTTGGTGAAGTAAATTGGAATTGGACAGTAATTGTCCGGCCAGAGAGATGCAGGTAGTCGTGGTGTATCAGGCTAGATGAGGTATGACAGGCAGACACCTTACCACTACGCAGCGCCTATTAGAAAGCTTCCCCCGCCCCCTTGATAGCTGAGCTAAACTCGTCGATCTGACCAGGCAAGGTCATCCAGAGACCGTTAAAGTGAGGATTTCCAGAGAGAGGAGGACAGCCATTCTTAGACTTCACTCCACCTGTGCCGGTCTGTGGCCGATCCGTGGCTCTGGCGTTCCGAGTCGCTTTGCCATCCCCGGTGGAACTAACCGGGTCGGCGCACCTGCGGCTTTAAGGCGGATGTGTTCAGCACAGTCAGGGAGCCTGCTGTTCGGATTATGACTTTTTTCTCTCCCTCTCTTTCTTTATCTGAACGATGACAGAAAATCCTCTCCAAATGCAGTGTGGTTTTCTGCCGCGCCAATCAATAAAGCTCCATCAGACCCGACGGGGGGAAGAGGGAACTGAAAAAAAGACAAGGTCTTCTCTATCTGCCAATCTGTTCATTCTCACTGGGCGCTTTATGATCTCGGTTGTGTTTGTGTAGTGAGAGCTCAGGGTTAAGAAAATGAGGAAGAGATTTGTCGGCCTGCCCTCACCTGTGGAGAACCGTGAACTACCTGTAAATCACACTATATTTCAGAAAAATTAGAATTTTGGGGCATGCTAACTTTCCGACATAACACTAGATCCTAGTTGGTCTCATGATGAATGTATATATTTGGATTCAAAAATTTAAAAAGGCAAATTTTTGTTTTTAATTAATTTACTTAAAGCTGCTGTCCGTAACTTTTTTTGCGATCAAGATTTACCAAAATTATAGAATGAGAATGTACAACATGAATCCATTTTCCAAACCGTGTTTTTGTCTTACCCTGAATCATTATGGTACACTTATAATAAGTGTTTATATTGGGACTATTTCAGAGCGGTCTGGTAGGAACCGCTGTGGAGGAGCACAGTCCCCGCGTCATTCGCCATAGACATAAACAGAGAGAAGTAGCTCCGGCTGCAATGTTCTTCCACAAGACGCAGAGTGCAAAAGTTGCAGACTGCAGCTTTAATTATGTTAAATAGTACCTATTTATATTCTAAAAACATGGACATTAGTGGAAAAAAATAAAAAATAAAATAAAATAAAAAGTAGACTGCAGATTTAGTTCCATCCATCGGTTGGTAATTGTATAGAGGAAAATCTGAATGCAAGCTTTGGGTTGATTGAAAAAGGTGTTTCTTAGTTTATTGTAAGAAAGAGGATTCAGTTTATTAACTATTTTATTGGAGAGGTTCGGCATACGTCACCAGAGAAAAGTCTGTCATTTGTAATCGGTTACTGATTACAAATTATACGACAAAAGTTTGTAATGTTATCCGTTCCATTACATATTATAGGTAATCTGACTACTTTTGGATTACTTTTAGATTACTTTTGACCTAACCTGTTTATCACATTGATTTGAGTAGAATAATCTTGTACCATATTAATATAATATATTTCTTTCTTTGTTATCCACAACATGAAGTGCATTAAATATCACATTATGTCAGGGTTTCGTGCAGGGGTTTGTGAGTTTAATAAAAAGCTATTAAGTAATTTAAATAAATCATTTTAAAATAAAAACAATAAAAATCAAACACTACTAAAAGAATTTTATTTGTTTTCCTGCATGTTTGCCATGTGGCCATTAACCGACAAGAGAGAACCGTGAACCTAATTTTATTATTATTTATTATTAGTATTATTTTTATTGACACAATTTTATTATTGACCTAATTTACAAATTCAAAGACATTTCAGCTGACAAAAATGTTGGGGAATCCCTGCATTGTAAATATGAAATGACGTACATTTGTACATTTTAATGGGTTTGAAAGACAAAAGCCTTCCAAAGTATGTAAGTATGTAAACCTTCTGGAAAATCTCTGAAGTGACTTCCATGAGTGCAGAATTGTGATGAATGATGATCTATAGTCACGTAAAAGTCGCATGAATTCTGATTTGACTGTTCAGACTGAGGGTGCATTACGAACATCAGACCTGCATCAGATTTAGGACCACATATGGAAGTAGCCCAAATCAGAATCTGTAAAATCATAAAATTTTTGCTGTTCACACTGTCATGACAAAAAAAAAAAAGATCACATGAGCAAAAAAAATCTGATTTGGGCCATTTACCTACAGTCTGAACATTGCCTAAGATGCATTTCGAAAACAGATTTTTGTGTCATGCCGTCTTGTGTGATCTATGTGACCGCAGTGTCACTGTGGTATTTATTACTGTGGTGATAAAGGCAGGATGGATTTGCAGAGCGGGGTTTAATATGGGGGTTTATACAGTATGCGTATGATATTAGTCTCCCTGCTCTGGCTTAAAACCACATCCTGTGACAGACCACTGAACTCAAACAGTTTCCTGCCGGGTCATTTTATCTGCACAGTTAGCGAGCTCTCATTAGCGATAGCTCAGATTAACTCACCGTCTGAAGTAACACTACTTAATTACATAGCATTACAAGACAGAGATCATGACAGTTTAATTTCTTAACCATTTTTACTGTGTCGATAATTAATTTTTCAAAAGGCAGCCTTAAAGCTGACATGACTTAATGGTTTGGCAGACGCTCCACATTCTAATATCTAATAAAGATGACAAGTACTTTTGCAATTTTTCCTCTCTCGCGCCATAAAGTACCCAGAAAACATTGATTAGATAAGGAATGGCTAAACAAAGCCAGTCCTACATCATATATCAGAGCTGAGAATGTGCCAGCATTACTGCAGTGTCTGCAGTGCTTGGGGTTTTATAGAGGGCTCATCAAACTCACGCTGATTCAAAGGTTGAATATCAATCCAGTGTAGTCAATCACCAACAAACACCTAATCGCCTGACAGATCATAATACAGACATATCATGTGATTCATAATATATGGGCGACGTCATAAATTAGCCACAACAGCTACTGAAGATGCAGAGAGCAAGATACAAGCACAACGTCAAGAAACTGGGTCCGTTTTGCTGGTCACATCCAATGTAAAAAAAAAACAATGCCACAATCGTACCGTTTCAGCTGAGAGTCGTTTTAACATACACTAAGTAACTTAAAGGGATAGTTCACCCAAAAATGAAAATTCGTCATCATTTACTCACCTTCAAGTTGTTCCGAACCTGTATGGATTTCTTTCTTCTGCCGAACACAAAAGAAGATATTTTGAAGAATGTCAGTAACCAAACATAATTTTTTCCATACTATAGAACCATCAACTGTTTGGTTACCAATATTCTTCCAGATTTCTTCTTTTGTGTTCAGCATAAGAAAGAAATCTATACAGGTTTGGAACAACTTGAGGGTGCGTAAATGATGAGACAACTTTCATTTTTGGGTGAGCTATCCCTTTAATGCATTACTTTTCATTACAAGAACCAGTGTAAAATGTTTTAATTATAATTAATGCATATAGATGCATTCTTAAGGAAGCTTGTTTCCGCCAGAGAATAAAAAAAAAAAAGGTAATTATGACTTTTTATCTTACAATTCTTCATTTATTTTTCGCAATTGCAACTTGCAATTCTGACTTTTTTCTCAGAATTGTGTGATATAGTCACAATTGCGAGTTATAAAGTCAGAATTGTGCGATAAATTACATTTTCCTCAAAATTGGATATTATAACTTGCAATTGCGAGTTTATATCTCACAATTCTGGGAAAAAAAGTCACAATTATCTGTTAAATGGTTTTATTCCATGGATATTCAGGTTATTTTATTCCGTTTATTCAGGTTATGGCAAATAACCAATAAATGGACAATATTAAAATTCTACACTATTTTGTCAAAATAATTTAAAAGTAAAATTTAAAATTATATTTTCCAATGCTACAAATTAAATTTAAGTATTACAACATTATAATATACATAATGAAAAATTTTAATTTGCTAAAGATAACATTTAACAGTGATATTAGTACAATAATAATTAGTGTTTTTTTTAAAGATTATCTCCAACAATTTTAAAGATTATCTTAATTTGATGTTTATATGCTTACTCCCAGGGCATCCAAGACGTAGGTGTCTCTGTTTCTTCAGTAGAACTCAAATGAAGATTTTTAACTCCAACCGTTGCAGTGTGCCAGTCGTATAATGCATGTGAATGGGTAACAATTCTATGAGAGTAAAAAAACACACAGACATACGAATCCAAATTAAACCCTGTGGCTCGTGGCGACACATTGATGTCTTAAGACACGAAACGATCGGTTTCTGCGAGAAACCCAACAGTATGTGTTACTTTCTACCTCATATCACACGAATCTCATCAAGTATTCTTCAGCGCCATTACTTCCAGCGAATAAGGTCAAAATACTGGCGCAATCATAGATATATTTAGGTAGATGCCTCATTCGACCGATCCACACAGGCACTAATGAGGAATCTATATAATTAGGTAACACTTTAGTATGATGAACACATTCACTGATAACTACGACTTTTGCCTCAATAAACTCCTAATTTACTGCTTATTAGAAAGGTTCTTTTGAAGCGTTTAAGTTTAGGATTAAGGGATGTTCATGCAGTTTAATATGTGCTTTATAAGTACTAATAAACAGCCAATATCCTAGTGATATGCATGATAATAAGTGTTCCGTATTTATTTGTTTTTTTTAATTTTCATATCAAATACGTTGTGCATCCCTAAACATGTTTTAAAAGTAAAGCTTCCCAGTGCTGCTAAATGCATGTGATCGGATCAGGGGCTTAGGAAATATGTCAAAAGTTCATTGTCATTTCTTCATTTATTTTGCAGACAGATTCATTTATAGAGCGCTGGCCCTTTGGGGAGATGTGTCTCTTGTTTATTCCAGTTGCTGTTAATCACGATTGTGCCGTGGGAGTGTTTGTTTGGAGATGTAATGAACTCTGATGGGAAGAAGTGAAGTCCATGTCATTAGTTAATTAGTCTCCTTCTGATGCAAGAAGGATGGAGTGTTGGACACCAACAGGAGCTGACGTGGGATCAGGCAGGTCCACCTGAACAAGCTTTTTTTGTCACAACAAGATACAGAGATACTAATAACATAAGACACATTATGGACTCGCACACCAAATTCCTATTGAGGCTAAAATGTGCTTTCTCATAATATATCTGATCTTCTTTTTAAATAACTCAAAGGGGTGGTTGATTATGATTTCACTTTCTTAACTTTAGTTAGTGTGTACTGTTGCTGCAAGGTTACTTTTTTCTTTGCAATACTTTTTCCTCAAACAATGTCTCAAAATGGTATCATTTTAAGAAGAAAATGAACTCCTTATGTCATAAAATGGCAAATTACTAAACCTAACAACAAAAGCAATGATAAAACAGTGAAAATACAGCTGGAAAACATCAATTATCCATGCCCCAGTGCATGATGGGAACTCCAGCATTAGAAAAGCTATTTTATAACGTTGATATGCTTTAATTTCTACAAGCTTGAATTGAGTACTAATATAGAATTGACTTTGATTTTTTTATTCTTGCCTGAACTAACCTTTTCATGTAGAAGCTTCATTTGTTTTTTCTATAGTATTTAATTCATCAAAGAATATTTTTTATCAGTGAGCTTTTGTTTTTTAATTTGTAAAATAAAGAAATGTTTAGCTTAAACAGCTCAAAGGGTTAATTATGCTCATGCTCATGCTCACACACACACACACACACACACACACACACACACACACACACACACACACACACACACACACACACACACACACACACACACACACACACACACACACACACACACACACACACACACACACACACACACATGTTGTGTTTCCATGTTTTATGGGGACATTCCATAGGCGTAATGCATTTTATACTGTACAAACCGTATTTTCTATCCCCTACACTGCCCCTGCCCCTAAACCTACCCATCACAGGAGACATGCTGCATTTTACATTTTCAAAAACATCACTTAGTGTGATTTATAAGATGTTTTCCTCATGGGGACCAAAAATGTCCCCACAAGGACAAGGATTTTGGATATTCCCATCTTTGTGGGGACATTTTGTCCCCATAACGTAGGGATTACCAGTCCACACACACACACACACACACACACACACACACACACACACACACACACACACACACACACACACAAACTCTCAGACACACTAATCTCTCTCTCTCTCTCTCTCTCTCTCTCTCTCTCTCTCTCACACACACACACACACACACATACACACAAAGGCCTTAAGACATTGTATTCGTGAGGTGAGTGGCTTGCTGACCAATGCATTATTAATAATGCTGCATTGCACCGCATGTTGCCTTCTGAAGAGTCACGTAGGCTGCAATCACTCCCAAAACAACTGGTCAATGGTTTGTGCATGCATAACATCTACTGTGTCCTGCATTGCCCAAATCATTAGTTTCCACTGAATGTTCGTGACTTTCGGTTATAAAAGAAACAGCCCAGCACAATGGAGAACACACTCAAACAGCTTTCTGCTTCTAATGGAACGATAAATTATTAAAACAAAACTATACTGTCATTTAGAAGTTCTCTTTAATTCTTTTTAAGACTTTTATTTACAGCACTATTTTCAGCCCACTGCCTCCTGCCACAACTGGAAGTGCCACGCATACTGAAAACTGAACGCTGGAAGTCTGTTGTTTGGGATTTCTCACAGGCCACAAGGGTGCCGGAGTTATTATGCTTTATGATCAGAACAGCTGTGTTTTACTAGATCTTTCTAATGGAGGAAGCCCACATGGAGACAAATCATTTTAACAAGGGCAAAATCCAGTGTAACAGATTGGTTACTCGTGTTCTTGAACCCATGAATTAAACAAAGGATTCAATTCACTTTACATCATTAACATCCCACGTGCCTTTCCCACGCACTCTATTTCAGTTGTGCTAAATGGATGAGAACAGCAGGACTAAGATATGTTTTCACTCATTTCAAATATCTAGAGGCCTGAGACAGACAATCCACAATAATACTGGGGTGTCAAAATGGATTTTAGAGAGATTTGATTCTCATGAAATTAATCTTTCTGTGATCGTGTCTCGAAAAAGTCACAAAATAATCTGAAGGCAGTCAAAGAATCCTCTCCAGAAAGTCAAGAATGTACAAAATTTAGCCCAAGTTGGCTTTCAAAGTGGCAAACGACAACTATCGCTTTGTTTTTTCACACAGCACAAAGCCTAGAATATTTGCACCCTTAAGAGATGTGTGGAGATATGATAGGCTAGAATAACAGGGTGTGATGAAAAAGAAGAGAGAGAGATGAAGAGAGCGTATGAGACCCTTGTGTACAGATGGGATCAGAGCCCATGGTGCGCTGTATAATCAGACTCGTCGCATTTCATGCTTGACCTTTCCAAGTGACGGGAGAGGCTAATGTGAGACCCAGATGTGGCAGGGAGTGAGATAGCGCTCTGACTGTCCGCCGGCGTTCTGACCGTGCCCTTCATTCCTGTGTCGTGTGCCCTGTGAGACAGCCAATCTCCATGACATTTTCATACTTCAACAAGAGGTTGTGCAATTTGGTAATGATGGTATCAGTTAGTGGCCATGGGACATGCCACTCAAAAGACGTTAACAGAGAGAAGATAAATGATGCAGATTTCAAATGCTAAAAACACAGAAGGTAGTTTGGGTGACATGAGAGAAAAATCTAACTTTAGGGAGGTCAAATGCTGGATGTTGATGAATTTTATGAATGGACAATTGAGGAACATTTCCGTCGCTCTCTCTTTTCCTCTTCCGCTCTGGGACAAAGGCACATCAAGTTGGGACAGGTAGCTTCACAGCCTATAACAGGGTGACTCATAAAAAGATGTCACAGAGAGAAGAGAGAGAGCAGGGAAGACGGAGAGCATGAAATTGGGGGAAACTCAATCCCCTCGGCCATTTCTATGTGATGGATGTGCTATGATGGGCCGGCGCCTGCCCATAAACATGTCACTTACTCAAAGACAAAAGAAACATCATTTTACTGCCCTTGTCTGGGCATCTTTCACAAGTACACACACTTCTCTCTCTGTCTGTCTCTCTTCCTCTGCTTCATTCTCTCCTTAACGGCAAATGACAGATGGAAATTGTGCAGATCAAGTAAAGTCATCGAGGATCATAGCTTCTTTACAGCTGAAGAGTCATGTCTTCTTTTGACACGTTTTTTCTTTTTTCTTTTTATGTCAGTTCTCAATGTACAGAATATTTCTATGAATTCAGATATCTCTGTTTAAATGCTATTTTATAAATGTTAACTCATTTCAGAACCTGGTTTTATTCAACCCGCTTATAAATTATAGAGTCACTATGTTTTAAAATGAGTTTAGTTTAGTTTTTTTAATTTAGTTTTTTATCTGTAACTGCCAATACTGGATATTTCATCAATTGTAAGTCTCTTTACCTATTTTTACATTTAGATTATCTTTACTGTAATATGACACTTATATAAATATAATGTTTAAAATAATTATAATTTAATTGCACTGATAAATGCAATCTTTATTCATGTGAAAATGAATATGCACTTTCCTTGTTGTAAATGGTATGCATTTATATAGCGCTTTTAACAGACCAATGGCCATCCAAAGCGCTTTACATCCTGCCTCACATTCACCCATTCACACTCTCATTCACACACCGATGGCGGTGTCAGCCATGTAAGGCGCCATCCAGCTCGTCGGGAGCAGCTGGGATTAGGTATCTTGCTCATGGACACCTCGACACTTGGTCAGGTGGAACCAGGGATCGAACCACCAACCTTCCAGTTTGTAGACAATCTACATGAACCACTGAGCCACTGCCGCCCACAAGTGTGCATTATAATGCTGGAATGTCCAAATTTCCTTTCATTTACTTATTTAATATCAGGAATTAATAATTTATCAGCCATAATATGATCATTTTCAGTTTATCGTATTGGCAAGATTTTTTTGATCAGTGCATCCTTACAAAATTGATATTTATGCAGCTTATTATTATTCTAGACCCAATTTGAAATAAGATGCCGTGGAGAGGAAGATAATTGAATGATTAACTTACATTTGGTCTCGTTATCCCACAAAACTACTGGATGTCTTCAAAAAACGTACTTATAAACCACTTTTATAGTGTCCTTTTTGCCTTAAAAGCTGCATTTTTTAAATTTATTTTTAAATGTCCCCTTTTTGAAAGAAAAAAAAAATGCATATGGCTTTGGGAAACCATGAAAATGAATAAAATAATAATGATTAAATACTGTAATAGACTGTCTGTCTGTTAGATGGTTTCTCTAATTTGTGCCTCTCATGCTCCTGTAATAAAGATCCTGCACAAAACCATTGATCCATGCATTTTAGGCTGATAATCTTGAAGTCAAGCTCAGAGCCTAAAACTGTGTGTTGGTATATTGCAAAAATGTGTTTGACTATGACAAACGCATGCTTTATTCAAGCACTCTGATGCAACATCTGCAATTAAGGTGAAATGTTTTTTTTTTTCTTTCTTTTTTCCAATCTGGTGTTGTTATTGAGTCTAAACCCTCCATAAAATACAATGATCGATGTAGTGAATATACCAAATGAAGAGATATATAAACCTAGTAAGAGGGAAAAAAACATACACTGAGGATAAATTGGTGTAGAGTCATTTTTCACTCTGAAATTGCTAGTCAATTTCACAGAGAAACAGCAAGTAAAACATTTAATTAAATGTGTAATGTTGAAGTACACCAATCAGGTATAACATTATGACCACCTTCCTAATATTGTGTCGGCCCCCCTTTTGCTGCCAAAACAGCCCTGACCCGTCAAGGCATGGACTCCTCCATGGATCTGAGTTTTTTTTTTCAGCACATAACACAGATGCTAGACTGGATTGAGATCTGAGGAATCTGGAGGCCAAGTCAACACCTCAAACTCATTGTTGTGCTCCTCAAACCATTATCCTGCTGAAAGAGGCCACAGCCATCAGGGAATACCATTTCCATGAAAGGTGTACATGGTCTGCAACAATGCTTAGGTAGGTGGAACTTGTCAAAGTAACATCCACATGGATGGCAGGACCCAAGGTTTCCCAACAGAACATTTCCCAAAGCATCACACTGCCTCTGCCAGCTTGCTTTTCCCATAGTGCATCCGGAAACCTGATTCATCAGACCAGACCACCTTCTTCCATTGCTCCATGATCCAGTTCTGATGCCCACTGTTGTCACTTTTGGCAGTGGACAGGGGTCAGCATGGGCACCCTGACTGGTCTGCAGCTATGCAGCCCCATACGCAACAAACTGCGATACACTGTGTATTCTGACACCTTTCTATCAGAACCAGCATTAACTTGAGCAATTTGAGCTACAGTAGCTCGTCTGTTTGATCTGACCTCACGGGCCAGCCTTCACCACTGTTCCTTCCTTGGAGCACTTTTGATAGATCCTGACCACTGCAGACCAGGAACACCCCACAAGAGCTGCAGTTTTGGAGATGCTCTGACCCAGTCGTCTAGCCATCACAATTTGGTCCTTGTCAAACTCGCTCAAGTCACGCTTGCTCATTTCTTCTGCTTCTAACACATCAACTTTGAGGACAAAATGTTCAGTTGCTGGCTAATATATTCCACCCACTGAAGAGATAATCGCTGTTATTCACTTCACCTGTCATAATGTTATGCCTGATCGGTGTATAAATCAAATACACCGATCAATACTCAAATAGTCAATAATATTGTCTCGTAAAAAGTACTTCAATAATCTTTGTTTACTCAACTTTTTTGAGTGTAGATAAACACCTAAATTTGTTCATGACATATTCTCTTAGACTCTCTCTCTCTCTTCTTACACAGTTCCTATAAAAACGTGCAGCTTTGAGATTTTGCAATCAAGATATCATGCCTTTCCAGCCCAGACAGCCGGTCTTTGATGACCTTCTCGCTTTTCGTTTCTCCGACACAAGCTCTTTAAACCCCCTGCTTACCTGAGAGAGCTGAACCCCCGCTCCGTCCTGCGTGATGGCGATCGATAGCCGGGCCGGGTGAAGTGCTGGGTCCTTTGGAGCCACTGAACCCCAGCTTGAAGGGTTAAAGGAGAGAAAGACAGATGAGGAAAGCAAGGGCAGCCCACACTGATGCCGAATCCCCGATGAGGAGAAGAGGGCCTTGGACGCACTACAAAGACTCTGCATCCAAGGCCATCCTCAGCGTCTCTAGCCTCCTTCTTGAAATGCGTTTGGTGGGAGAAGAGAGAAACATATCAAAACCACACAGAAGACAGATTGAGTGGGAGAAAAATAGAATAATGATGCCTTAGAAGGTTTAGAAGATGCTCTTTAAAAGCATCTGTGAAGAACAGAAAGGATAAGAAATGATTCAGGGGGCTGAGAGTGAAAGTTGAATTAGCATTATGCCATCTTTAAGCGGCAAAGAAGCGTTGAGGTTGCGCGGGTGAAATTAAACGCAGAGCCTTCGTTCCTGTTCAAAGGTCTTAAAAGGCAAGCTCATACAACTGAAAGAGTCAAAACACAAGATCCACCAGTTAAAAGCCTGCTTTTCTTTTCTTTATAGCTCTTTTCTCTCAAGACACCATACACTTTAAAGCAGAAGTCTGCATGTTGCAGCTCTATTTCATGGGTTTGACAGCTGTTTATTATCCAACACCTTTGAGTTACATTATACAATCTTACTAGACCGGCACCAAAACAGCTCAGACCTGTGAGACTCACGTTGGGATCACCCGTCCCAAAGCAATAAGGCTGCATTCTTGAATTATGGGCCTCCAGGGTTTGCTCACTTTTGGGGGGGAGTGGTGTTATATACGCGGTCGGGACCAAGGCCCTCTGACATTTTGGGTCGCATGTGGGTGTTTTGGAAAGTCACGGGAAGCCCGGTGGCCATGAGCCATGTGTGGTTAAGCCTGGGCTTGTGGAAAAGCTGAATCAGAAAGAAGAGGGGAAGAAAGCTCTCTGCTGATGGATTCAAAAAGCCGTTGTTATTGCATGCTAGCCTGCAGATTTCCACATAAAACAATGGCTATCATTAAGAGGTCACACACAGCTGTAAATAAAACAAGAAGAAAGTGGGGTGGATGAACTAAAAGATGTTTGCTTGCTGCTGGAGTCCATTAGCCTTATAAAATATGGAGACTTGCATTGTGGGTCAGTGCTGGAGTCTGAAAGACAATGGAAGATTAGAAATATTCTGTACAAATACACTCAAGTCCCAGCACGCAATCCTGCGGCCAGTAAAAACTCATTGAACCCCACAGAACTGAATAGTTGCTATGGCACAGACAATTGTCATCATTTCAGATTGGCGGGCATTGCTTTATAATCACATTGGGTAGATTACAAATTGCACAGATAACACAGTCAACGTGTATGACTCAGCATCACTTTCGCAGAGAGAAATTCACTTTAAAAGTAATTTAAATACTTTCTGAGCTACTGATGAAATTGTCCGAAAATGACAGTTTTGGATTCAGCTCATGTAAGATATTTTGAGAGTCCAATCAAATCCAGGCAATTTTACCTCACAGTCTTTTGATCATTATGAGTGATCAGACAGATTCATGGGAACAGGCGACTGAGACTTTTTTTTTTTTTGCTAAATGATGAGCCTCCTTTGGCAATGGAGGATTGGAACAATAATGGAGCATTTGCATCGGTTCCAGCGATTAAACAACTGGAAAATGGTCTCTGTGCTGTTGATTGCTAATAGACATTCCTATTCAATCAGGTGTCAGATCACTATGGAAGATTGTTTCCGCCACTGAATAAAAAATAAAAAAAAGGTAATTGCGAGTTTACATCTCACAATTCTGACTTTTTTCTCAGAATTGCAAGATAGAAACTCACAATTGCGAGTTATAAAGTCAGAATTGTGTGATATAACCTAAAAATGCATTCTTTTTTCCCTCAGATTTGCATGATATAAAGTCAAAATTGTGTGATTTAATGTTGTAATTGTGAGTTATATAGTCAGAATTGTAAGATAAAAGGTCAGAATTATATTTTAAATATTTCTATTCTTTGGCGGAAACAAGCTTCTATAGATCACTGTCTGCAAAAGAGATTGAAACTTAGGCCCAAAACTCAAATTTGCATATTTAAGTAGTGGACATTTTAACTAGGTAATTCAAAAATGCTACATTGCTAATTGGTAACACAATGCTTAGATAACACAGCACAGCACTTGCTGAATGAGTACAGCAAAATAAAACATTTAACATATATTTGTTCTCAAACTGAGCTTCACTCGTCATCATGATAGTAACCCTACAAAAACCAAACATAACAAAAACTAATAAACATTAAACACTACTAAATATCCCACTTGACCATAATCTTGCACAAACATTATATAACACTTGATTTTAGCGTTTACTCTCCCTTCTGAGTGTCGTGGCAAGGCCCAGAAATAAGAATCTCAGCCCAGCTTCAGTTACATTTAAGTTTGTCTATATTAAAAGAAACAAGTTAATAAAATTAAAATCAATAAAACAATTTCAATTACTTAAATGTGTCAGTTTTGTGAACTCAAAAGATAAAAGAAAGTTCTAAATACTCATAAAAGTTCATTTGATTGAACTCATTTGTTTATTTTGAGTTGGCTCTACTCAAACCAGTTAATTATTTTGAGCATTAGGGTTCACAGTGTGACTACAAGTGGAAATATTTGTGAACAATTAAATATACAATATCAGCCAATACTGATAAAACAACAACAACAACACATCTTTAATATCTGCTGATAATTAATACGGTACCATTATCAAGCATCCCAAGAAACAAAAGATTGTTATCTAAATAAAATGTATGTTATCAGGGCCCGGTTTCATGGATAGGGCTTAGATTAAGCCAGAATTAGGCATTAGTCCAATTAGGACATTAAAGTAGCTTTTTAAATGTGCTTTAAAGGAAGTGAAACTAGACATAAAAAGCCTTGACTCAAACTCCACCTGCCTCTACAGGAACATGTCTGATCTACATCTCCATGCGGTAGCAGTCGCTAATCATTTGCTGCAGATTACCGTCAATATGTAAGCCTTTTAAGATGACTGAAAATCACTTGACAATCAGCTCCATCATTACTTTTTTTATAGACATTTAATAAAACAAGCACTGTACAGAGATATCATGCCACCATTTCTCAACCCAAAATTCATTGGCATGTTGACTAAATTCAGTAAATTGATCCACTTTCAAGTCAACTGTGACCTGTGCTCTTATGGTAATGGATCTCTGCCGTTTTAATCGAATAAACTGGATAATGACAAGTTGCTGGAGTTCAAACTCAGAGAGATCACAAACTGTATATGGCTTTGTTTAAGGGCTGTATAAACATATTTTTAGAGTAATGCAAATCAGACTTGCACAATGTGATGTAGACGGTGACCAGCCTGTGCAAGATAAATGCTTTGACTAAGAAATTTTTAAACATTTGGAAAGATTATGAAAGCATTCCAGGTGGGCCTTTATGATTTGTCCTTTGACAGTAACTAGCTGAACCCAAAGCACAGGAAAATTCCTGCTTTGCTAAGCTCTGGTAGAAAATGAAAGCAAACAGATGGAGTAGATGTAAACTCTACTCGATGATCTAAGTCTCCTGGATGCTTTGTGTGCACCTCATATATACATATATACGGTTATAACCTTGCGTACCATAGCACACATGCTGAGTTGGACATGGAATATGAAAGAAATGTAATGAAATTGGGATTTACATGATAAAAAAGATACGGTGTCCCATTCATACTGTAAGGAAACATAATTATCCAGGATGTGATATTGCTCCTATATTTTCACACGCTGCAAACGCAGTTTTTCCCCATTAATATTTTGTAATATCCATTCATCTTACGTAGAGCTTGCCTTTTCTGTACTATTATAATGAATTCTGCGTTAGATTAAACTAGTGTTTCAAGTAATTACATTTCACTGAATATGAGTCTCAGGAAGCCGTCTGAATGAGTGGGGGGATTCATAAAGTTCACTCTTAAACAGGTATGTGTTTATTTACTTTCTCTGATGTCACATGACCTCAGCTTCCTATTGTTTAATTTGAAGAGATTATTTATTTAAGTAGGAAGGCCAACTGCTTCATTTCATGGACTTTACACAATCTGGAGTGACTGATGGAAATTGCAGAGTTTTCCGAAGGACAGACTTTACATACTGGTGGAGGTGCGTGTGTGTCCAGATTTCTGGCTTGATGTATATTCATGAAAATTGAGGGAATTTGTTGGCTTGAGATAAGCGCATGCCAGACTGATCTATTCAACAATAATAAACCATAACAGTCATTTCACGGACAAATTCAACATGCTTTGCACAAAACCCAGACACACAATTTATACCCAAGTACTTATCTCTAAAAACTGTCCCAAAAAGCTCAGAGCAAAAACATGTCGACCCATTTGAGTAAAATGGTGACAGCCTACAAAGCAGAGGCTGAAACCAATGTAAACCTTTTCTTCTGCTTATACTGAACTAGTCAAGTTTTGTTCACAGGGCGCTTGAGGTTTGGAGGACTCGACATGTGGAAAAAGAAACAAATGGTACAGTTGCTCAAAATAAAACTCACGGCTGGACGCGCCACTCTGTTTCTGCCACTGCTGGTGTTTTTGTTTACTTTTCTTTAAAACTCTAAATTTATTTAGCATGTTTTGTAAGTTATTTTCAAAGTACATTATTCCCATTACTATTTTGTTTATTTTGGTCTGTGTTAACAAGCAAGGACTGAATTGTGCTCTGGCATTAATGGTTTCGTTTATAACCACATAATGTGCCAAATAGCTTTTTAAAAAGAACAGGGATGTTTCTTTCATTGTGCTAGAGCTACACAAATCTCTGCGGCGATAGTTGCATGAGATTTTGAATATACACTGTGAGAACCAGAGCCAAAATCACATCCACTTCTTGTCAAAATGAGTAGAAACTGTGATTTTACACATGAACATGAATCTGTAACCTGTGCCTGTTTTCTTATCTTCAAAAAGCCACATTACTTTCGCTCTGAATTGCTTTTTCCACAAAAAGAGGTAGCTTATCCCACCTATTAATTCCTTAATAAACCTCAGCAATTTCTGGGTGAAAGCACCACACATCCAAATTGACTTCAAGCCAAGAAAACACACAATGGTTCTTAGTGGATAACCCATAATGAGCACAACACAGAGAATTTGCATTTGAGCCAAAATACTTGGTGAGAAAATGATTCACCGTAATAATTAGTTACTTGGTTTAGTGTATTACAAACTTTGTCACAGACTACATTAGTGCCATTTTTGTAATTAATTAATATTAAGTCTTTCAAATATAATTATGTCGTCATACAACAGTTATTGTTGTTGCTATTGTACTTCACTTTATTAAAGTGCCCCTATTTTGCTTTAAATGCTCGTATTTTTGATTTGGAGTCTCCTACAACAGGTTTACATGCATCAAAAGTCAAAAAACACTTTCATTTTATTATAATATTCATTGCACATCACCACATTTTTCAGTGATTCTCAAACGACTCAGCGGATGAATCAGCCTCTCCAAATCCCTCCTTTCCTGCTCCGCTCTGATTGGCCAGACGGCCCAGTCTGTTGTGATTGGTCTACCGCTTACAGGGCATGTCAGAAGCTAAATGGCCATCACCATAACTGAACTTCAGCTCCGGAGGCTTCCTAAAGCTCAGGGCTGGTTGTTTGCGGGCGGACAACGTACGGCATTGGCGGGCATTACGCCACTGTCTTAGTAATGTAGAACTGTAACGCAGTGAGATTTGAATTACAAATGACATGTTTAGAGAGTCGATTTTTCTTATGGGAGACAATAAATTCACAATGTTGCAGAACGTTTACATTCACAAACAATGCATGAAAGGGAATATTCGAAAAACCATAATAAGGGCAATTAGTGTGTTGCATATTTTCTCTATTAAACCTTCCTGGTTATATAAATTCTGTTTAGAATAATATATCATCATATATATCATATATAAAACACCTGTTTCTAAAGCCTGGTTCACTATGGGAAAAATATACTTAGGTCAGGTGTGACAGTACATTTGAAGACATTATTCATATTCTGCTGCATAGTGTTTTAGAAAGCAAAATGGCATCTCTCCCTTGACACATTCACACACAGTCACAATACACACTGCATTTGACAGTTAATAATCTAGCATAGCGAGCTGGTGTCAAAATACCTGTTCAGTATACAGAGCACAATACTGAGTAAAGCCTATGTTATTACGAACCAATCGGATCGCAAGAACTCTTCATTAAACCACATTCTGCCCCGCCATCGTGTAATGACATATCGATGAGCGTATTCAGTGCATGGCAGATCCGTCACTAAACGCTTCTCTGTCTCTATTCTAGCCTTCTAGCAACTGTCACTTCATTCAGTGCACCAATCCACTACTACTAGTGTGTTAAAAAACAGGGGCAGGGCATCCAAAATTGATTCAGATTAATATTTGATGGTTTACAAATGGATCAACAACTTTTCATTCCACCAACTTTCATCTTGAAATTTGAAAATGAATCTAAATTATTCATTTTGGTTTATAAGCCATTCATTGTATTTTTAGATAAAAAGACGCTAAGAAAATTAAAGAAGTACTTTGTCTTAAAGCACTTTGTTAGACTGTAAACGTTGCATCAGTAAAACCTAAATCCACTCAAATTGAATCAAGTTTTTAAATGAAGTCCATCCAGCCTAATTCTTTGAAATAATTAAAAAGAGACTGAGATAAGAATGGTGACAGCAGGGAAACACGGCCAGCCTCACTCCAGTTCTGTCTCAGTCTGAAGGCAAAAGGTTATAGATGACATTTTCACTCCTAGACAGACTGATGCCTTCAGTCCCAGTGTTTATACAAAAACAATAAAATATGACTTCTAGTTATCATCACTGCAAAGGCACAGCTTCATTGTCGCAGTATCCAAATATGACTGCCATTTCAGACATGCCATCATCCCCTGTGTCCAAAGGAAGAGTGTTCATTAATTCACCTGACAAAAGCGCCTGTGCTTGCTTTCACTAACCTGTCTATTATCACGTTTTGGGCATGGGGTTCAAAACAACACTAATGGCTTGTGGGACACTGCTGAGAGATGTGGATTGTAGGTATCACTTACACTCAAACACACTCCACTGTCCTTCAGACTTCTGCATGCTTTGCCGATTGAAATGCTGCCATGATAGCACCCCTGGGGGCCACGCTGGGGTCAAGAAAGGTCATGTTGGGGCCTTTGAAGGAAAGCCTGCTCAAGCCAACAAATCAGAATCCCAAAACATACCTCACACAACGATGTCAGCATGAGCTTCCTGCGCTGAGAGGGTCATGAGCAGTGCTGGGTCATAAGTGGGCCGGTACTCACTGCTACAGGATAACAGTAATTCTGTGCTATTTCCCTCAGAATACTTGGAATTATTCTTGTGTACTTTCAGACAAAGGCTGCTAGTTCTATAAGTCAGTAATAACTGTTTATTCAGATATAAAGGGCAAAGGAAATGTGACAGACATGTTAAACCACCAAATTACAGGTGGGTATTAAATCAGACATCACAAGTGAAAGTATGGGGAAAATGCTAGGATAAAATTGAATATATTTAGAAAATTGTTTGTCATAAACGGATCACAATTTCCTATATAATTCTATGTATTACTTTTATATAGATTAAATAAATGTAATATTAAAGCATTTTTTGTGTGCCTCTTAATATTGTTTTTCCCTTTAGTTTTAAGTTCCTCTTTTTAGGAAGTTTTATTTGTATATGTGTAAATTAAATAATCAATTGTAATGCCAAATTAGATAAATACATGATTTAATATTTATGCATTACAATTATTCTATGATGTATTATAATAAAAAATATATTTTTGTAAAAAAATAAAAAATAATTGTAAAGCAATGTAGCTGTTTTTGGCAATCTGAGTAAGATTTGTATTGTCCACTACCTATATGAAAAGATGTATCATGTATTGGATACAATTAGTGTCCATCATCTTTATCCAAGAAAATGTTATAACATGTTTTTTCAGTTAGTATTTTTATGTTTTTATTTTTTCGTTTTTTTCTAGTGTCTAGGAGGCTCAATGTGTAGGTCATATAAGGACGTTCACATCTATTCTGAATCAGTGATTGAGAGAAAAATGCATGGTACACATCAGTTCTAGAAAACAATAAGTTGAATATATATTCACAATGCAAGCCCTTGATGGTACAAGAGAGCTACATTGCGTCATATAACATACAGCTGGTACGATCGTTGTTCCTATTCAGAAGCTCAGGTCGTCGTTTAGCTATAGAAATATAGGAACAATACACCAGTGGAAGAGAGAATCTGTAACTATTGTAAGTGAACTTCGAATACCTCTGTGATAGAAGATGAGAAGCATTTCCTGCATGATTGTTCTTTGTATGTGGATCTGCGTGAGCGATCTCGCTCTTGCTGGTGATGTTTGTATTGATGTGTCATATGTTTGTGATTCAGAGTATGCATGAAGATTGGCACTGTATATAACATGAAAAGAAGAAAAGAAAAACCTGCCATGCTATTGTGATTATGTGAAATATGGGTTGAGAGGTCTTGCAGTCCAGAAATAAACTTGAACTAAGAATGTTTTTTTTTAATTCCAATTCTATGTCTGAATTAAACTTGCCAATCCAAAGCCTGAAAGTTTAAAGAAATTGTAAAAGTCTTTAAATTTTGAATTTTATAGGCCTTACCGACAGATAGATATTAAATTGTAAACATTTACACCAGTTAGCAACAGATGAA
Organism: Gobiocypris rarus; assembly: GCA_023029165.1. NCBI lineage: Eukaryota > Metazoa > Chordata > Actinopteri > Cypriniformes > Gobionidae > Gobiocypris > Gobiocypris rarus. Next base: position 33,303,812 of record CM040917.1, read on the forward strand.
TTAATTACACCATTCTTCTTCTCTTTTCTTTTTTTTTTACACCAGCTTCCTTTAAAAGGACAGTTCACCCGAAAATGAAAAGGTTAATGCAGTGCTTTTTTTTTTTTGGTAAAAACAATTATACAAAAATACATTGAAGTGTGTTGAAAGTTATGTTATAACGTTACACAATGCGTTTGCTCGGTGGCTGGTATGAGACACGTTTTGGACATTGATGTCAAAACATTATTCTTGTGGCTTTTGATATTTAAATATTTTTGTTCCTTTAAGACAATTCTCTAACTTATTGAATGGACAGTGCGTTACTGCTCAAAATGCATGTGGACAAGCCAGTGCTCCTCACTGACACCTGTGTGCTGCTGGCTGTGACAATGGTCACCTGTGCTGGACTGACCCCGACTAAGACCTCTCATATCCTCCTTACAGTCCTCCAGCTGTAGCTGCAGTGGCCCCTGATAGCCCTGTGATTTTGGAGACATCATTAACACACACACACACAGGATCCATCAGGCTGCAGGCCTGTGGGGCTGGGAGGCAGGAGGCCACTGTGTACAGATGCTGCAGTGTTAAGAGCTGGCCTACAGCAGGTGACACAGAGGACCGGGGCTCTACGGCAGGATGCCAAAACTCAGAAACCTACCAAATGTATTTTAAATGAGCTGGGCAGCAAAACTATGTACTAGGAGCTGAGCCTGCGGATTCAAAAAGGATTTAGAATGTGTTGAAATGCCAAACTTGTATGGTTGTTTTGCAAGAAAACAGACGGAGAAGCAAGAAAGAAAATGCCAGGCAGCCTGATAATGTCCATCTCTAAACCTCCCTCTCTACACCAGCTGCTCACGATCAGTACTTAGAGGGTCTCGTTGGCGTGGGAGGGATAGGTGTGCTCCAGGGCAATCGAATAATCAGAGAGTGAGCTGTTCTCTGTCTGAAAGACACACCCACAACTCTCTCTCTCTGTGTCCCTAACCTAATTAGGCCAGCAGTGTGTATTTAGTATATTTTAGTAGGGGAGACCATTGTAACACGAGGCGAATTATACCTTCTGTTTAATCACTAAACCACAGAAATGCACCACAAGTTGAAATCACTAAAAGCTGTACAAAAAAAATAAAAAAAAAAAAAAAAAAATATATATAAAATAAAATATATATATATATATATATATATATATATATATATATATATATATATATATATATATATATATATATATATATATATATATATATAAATTAAAAAATAGTACATTAAATAAGTTAAGTATAAATAACAAAACTGCTATTATTCAATAAACAGGCTTCAATGTTTACTCATAAAAAAGCAGACATGGAGTTGTAACGTCTCAGTTACTGATGCAACCCTCATTCCCTGATGGAGGCGTTATATTGAAAAGACTGACAAACGGGGTCTCACTTGGGAGCCCCAATCACTAGGGAACTGGCTTTTGGAATTGGTATGGCGAGCCACTCCCCGTACATACGGGTTTATAAGATGGCGGTGGTTCAGGGTTGTGGCAGGAGGGACATAATGTGTCTTTTAGGGTTAGTCCTCCAGAGGGGACAGGGCTTGCCATGGAAACAATTCCCTCATTTATTTCAGCCATTACCAGTGTTATTAACTTTGGGGATGCTACAGAAGCCACATCCTACTTGTAGGGAGGAACATGTGGAAATACACATATGCAGTGGTACATATGGAAGACCTCTGCGGTAGGGCCTGCCTACCAGGGATGGAACTACTACAGACACAGAGACGGGATAGAGCAAATCTGTCTAGAGAAAGACACACATATAGGATTACCGAGGGGAGAATCACAACACATGGGGCAGAAGTGTCCGACGCCAGGCCCACTACTCATGTACATGGGATGGGGTGTGGCCTGGGAGGATTTGACCCTCTGGCACCTCTCAGGAACCTGATGACTAGTGACTTACCAACTGCAACCTGATGAGCCGCAATGGTGGAGGGGGACAGCCTCTGCTCCAACCCTTCTTGCAGGAAGGAAAGCACAGAACCAATTTAGCATCTCTGGGGTCTTCCTGACGGGAAGAGCACCACAGGGAACAGACTCCACTTCAAAGTATAAGCCCGCCTGGTAGAGGGAGCTCTGGCTTGAGTGATAGTGTCTACCACAGCTGGTTGTAGGCCACTTAAATCCTCCGTGTCCCATGCAGAAGCCACCATTGGTGCTATAGGCCACTCTGAGGTGATTTCTGGGCCCTAGAGGTTTTGACATGCCCGGACATTTGTGCTTATTTCTGTTACTTATAACATGTTCATGGCTAAAGACTGATTACACTGTATTCAGCACAAATTTAAACTATTAAACTATTGCAATGAAAACTATTAAAAATAATTTGAAATAAAGCTTTTAACTGAAATAAATATGAATCTAAGGTATATAGAATATAAAAAAGACAAGCACATAATATAATCACTTAAACTTAAAACCATACAAATCTAATTCAATAATAAACACAATAATAGTATATAAATAAACCTAAAATAAAACTGTCAACTTGTTTACAATAAAATGTTTACTTTTTTAAAATAAAATGCTTAAATCAAATGGGATGGTGTTGGTGGAATGTTTTAATTAGGGATGTTATAAAAAATGTAAAACTATGAGTTCATTTATGTCCAACATTTAAACTGATGTACATATTGTTTATGTTACAACTGAATCCAGCACTCTTTACTTTGTAGCAAATAAACATGTGGGAAAATAATCTTTAAATCAGAGATAAAACAACAGACAGTTAAACTGATGTTAAAACAAAGTGTTGCAACACTCTCCGATGTGCCACACTTTTGTGTGGTAGTCACTCTAAACACATTTGTGAATAATGTGAAAACATCATTCCAACAGTGTTATGTTAAAGTGTATTGAACCAATTATGCTGAACTGAAGCTGTGAAATATGTATGAGATAATTCAGCCATATGGTTTGAAATGATATATGTGATATTGGGATGATGATTAACTTTTGTGTAAAACTGCAGGGATTCAAGATTAACTTTTATCCTCTCATGGTAAGGCACATGAACCTGATATTGAATAGGTTTCAAGCTCCTGTGATATTAATCTGATACCTGACCTAAAAAAAAAATTCAGTCTGTTCCTTTTCAATTTCTCAAAACAAACCATCACTCAACTCTATGGAGCTCATGGTCAAAAATTTTGATCCTCATAAACAAATAATGTCCAAAACCCCCAGGTCATTAATTCTCGCTGTCACCCTGTCTTTTCTGTTTTAAATCAAAGAAGCACATTCATATTGCCAGTAGTTGCTCAGTTTGTCAGGCATATAACATTAATCATGATTGCACTTTTGACTGGGAACAGTGGAAGGTTTCAGGGGAGCAAATGTCTGTGTGCCAAAATATTGTTGCATCCAAGACCAGGCTTCTCTGAACAAAACTAGACACCTTCAAACCGACCTGAATCAGGGGTTAAAAAATATTCTGTAATGATAAATTGTAGATGAGTGATCTCACTGGATGCATCCCAAGAATTTAGAAAATTGGCGAAACGTAAATAGGAATTAAATGTCCCCAGCTGCTGGAATTCGGCTCATGGTGAATTTCCCTTCTTCAAGTTTCAGAGAGAGTTGGTTGCAGCAGCCAGCTCTTAACAAAGTCCAGTTGTGTTTATGAAATGGCAGACCTAAGCAGCAGGTCAGAGGACTTGAAGGCATGATGGATTAGATCCAATGAGAGAGGAAGCTTGGTGATGTCTTCAGGCCAAACGGAGTTCAGCCCAGGCTTGGTGTGATTATACGGATGGCCAAACTACAGAGATGTGTTTATTTGCCACAGGTTGGGTCACCGAAAACGATACAGAGAATTCGGCAAGCTTCATTTCTGTCGTATCATTGTTAATGAAAACCAAAAGTAACACATAAAATAAACTAAAATACATTTAACACCAAAACAAAACAAAAAAAATTTAGTAGATAGATAGATAGACAGACAGACAGACAGACAGACAGACAGACAGACAGACAGACAGACAGACAGACAGCACTTTCAGTTCAACCTCACAAGAGAGAAATGTTGGCTATTTCAGATTGAGGTCAGTCTTGTGTAGCGTTCCAGAAACTTCTAACTAACGTAGTTTACAAATGTAGCCCTTAAATTCCCCATGAGCTTCACCAGATACACGCAATGTGCTGAATCAACTGTTCCTGCTTTTGCAAAGTCATGGAAATATGAAGGCAGAGGAGTTAATCAATGTCACACTAATCAAATATATTGTCATTGCAGTATAAAATCTGAACAGATATGTTCTGACTGCCTGCCCTTTGTTTTTGTGTGTGCCGCTTATAATAAATGCAGCTATGCAGTGCAAATGTATAGACTTAAGAGAAATATACACCAGCTCAGCTCTCCTTCTAAGAGAAAATCAGCAAGACACTGCATCTGCACCAATGCAGATTTGATCAAACCAGTTATTTCCTCTAAAACTTTCAGTGACTGTGGAAGAGCGATGCCTGTGGGACACCTCTTTGCTGCTGAAAAACGTAATATTCACAAACTCTCACATGATATTTGATTAGTCAGTGGGCTGTCGCTAATCTCATCGTCACACGTGCACACATCAATTTCACAATTCAAATGCAATACGCTCACCTGCTGTACACAATTATTCCTGTAGGCTTCTGACAAGGAGAATAAATGTGTGTTTTGGTCTTCAAATATAAAGGCAGGAATAGACGGGGTATTCAAAGCAGCCTGCGGGTGTTTTGAGCAATGCTTTATTAAAACATTGAGCTAATGTTCTGTGTGCAGGTTGTGACGATCAGGGGTTGACAGGCCAGTGTGATTGGTTGTTCTCCAGGTCAGCGGGTGAGGTAATTGAGCAGAGTTTGAGGACTCAGGTGATGGGTCACCTGCAAAGGTGGTAATTAAGTGAGACTGGAAAAAAGAAAGCACTGTTTGTTCTCCTTCAGCATGAAGTTGTTTTTAAATATTTAAGTTGTAATTAAACATTTTAGGTACCATTTTATTAGTTTATATGTCTTTGTTTATGATGAGGGAGGATTGTGCTGTATTATGATACCTCAGACAGAATACTAACAACTGCTCTAACCTGTGAGAGACGTATTTGGCAATAGCCTCTTCTGCTTTTCATATCATCTGGGCCTTTCTGAATCTGCTTGCAAGATCATTTGCAAATAATTACCATCAGCAGATTTATTTCACTCATGCACAGGTTTTAATTAAATAACATAGTGAAATTAATTAAGATTACATCCCTTAGCCACGCTGAATCAAATTACTGCATCTTCCCCAGCGTGCGTGTCCTGGAAGCGCAATTTTCTTAAAAAACAGAGGAGGTGGGGGTCACGGATGGGTTTCCGGATTCTCACCCTGAGCAAGGCAGATTTGCAGTCTATGTATGTGCGTGTGGGTTTTGTACTAGTAACATTGCCCTGTCAGGCCACTCATGTGCTAGTCGTAATTTGCTTCTTTATCCTTCAGGAGCGATAACGCAGCGTGAAAGAGTTCAAATGCTTTTGTCCTTGAACTGTTGGAGATGTGGGATTGAGAGGGGTAGTTTAAAAATGTATCGATTCATTAAGGTCAACTAGAGTGTGGTAATGATGTGTCATAAAAGTATGTAATGTATCCCCCCTCACCGCCTTGCTTAAACCAGCTGAAGACCAGATTGGTCAGGTTGGGAGGATAGCAAGACCACTTTAAAACAGCTAAGACCACTAAAAAAGCAGTTTAGTCAGGCTGGGCGGCTAGCTAGACCAGTTTATAACGACTAAGATCAACTAAAGACCAGCTTGGTTGGACTGGTAGACCAGCTAATACTGGTTGAAAGCCAGCTTGGCCAGGCTGGGATACTAGCTTGACCGGTAACACTTTATTTTGATGGTCTCTTTTAAACATTCTGTTGACCATAGTCACGTTTCCACCGCAGGAACTTTCCCCAGGAACTAGGGACTTTGGAGTGGTACTCGACCACAGGGTCTAAATGAAGTTACAGCTAAAACATTTCCTTTCAGAAAGTCCCTGCTCGTGAGGTAGTACTTTTTCAAAGTTCAGGAACTTTGGGGGATGGGGCTTTGGTGCTGAACATGGAAACACAGACAGCAACAGGTCTGGGGGAGGGGGGAGTTCCTGGGACAAATTGTTCTAGGTAATTTCAATGGAAATGTGACAAATAAGTAACTTTGCAACTACATGTCAACTAACTCTCATTAGTGTATAAGTAGACTGTCTGCTTAATATCTGCAAACTCTTGATTGTGATGGTCCTCCAACAGACATTCTACTGACTACTTTGCAAGAACATGTAAACCTACTCTAACCCTACCAGTCTACTAATACTCTACTAACACTCTTATGAGAGTTAGTAGACACGTAGGTGCTGCCTACATGTTACTTATAGTCAACAGAATGTGTTAAAGGAACCATCAAAAGAAAAAGTAAAACTGATAGACCAGCTTAAACTAGCTAAGACCAGCTGAAGACCAGCTTGGCCAGGGTGGAATACAAACTAGACCGGTTTAAAAAAAAGCTTAGATCAGCCGAAGACCAACTTGGTTGTACTGGTAGAAAAGCTAAATCAACTAAGACCAGCAAACCTTTTGAGCAGAGATGTTATGAGAAACTAAACATAAAAAAGGGAAATGATGGAAATGAAAACGTACCAAAACCTTCATAATAATTCGTTCCACTCATAAATGAAGGAAACTTTACTATAAGTATGTGATGAATTTCAAAGGCTTTTCATCATGATATTGCATTCTCGCACCCCAATCACTGGAGACTGTAAAATGAAATAACCTTTAAATATAATAGTAAGCTGAATAGAGGGTCATCAGGCAGATTGTGGTTGAGAGGGTCTGCAGAGAGATGATTAATAAACATTGGGTCTGGTTTCTGCTCATTAACATGTCTGCCTCTGATTTTGATGAAGGAGCAAATGAACTAGATGAATTTAAGCTGAACTTTTAAGTTAGTTGAGAGTGTGTGGGTAGTGGGGAGGCCAAAAAAGAAAGAGAAAACGTGTGTATGCGAGGCAGTTCAAGTGTGTTTATGGGCTTATGACTATGTGAATGTGTGCGTGTGTGTGTTTGTGAAAGGTTTCGGCATTGGCAGCTTTGCGCTCAGCGTTCAGCCTGTCTGTTAGTTTCGGATGGCTGCGTGCACTTCATCTTTCATCACTGTGATATCCATCTAGAGACAAGCTTCGCTCCTGACGACTGCCACCATGCTGGCTCCCAGCCCCTCCAATGAGGCTCCCAACCTCCACTCCTCAACTTCCTGATCCTGGCAACAGCACATGAATATGCATTCACCTTCACCAGCGAGCGAGCGACTGCACTGCAGCTCCCTCAGTCTTGTCGTCCTAATGTGCACTCTGAGGCCTGCCTGTAACTGCTTGGCCTTGCCTGCTTCAGATGAAGCACTGAACCGAGAGAGTCCATAGATGCCTGAAGATGATTTCCCAGGTGGTCAGAGGACTCACGTGCACCTCTCTGGTTTGTAGCGAAGCGATTGCTCACATTAATGTTGGCTCATCGAATATTCAGTCCTCTCTGCCTTAGCTGAGGAACTGGGTTTAGGAAAATGACAAAAATCGATAGTTATTTATTTAGCCTAAAATTAAAACCTACCAACCCACAAAGCATTGGATGAGAGATGAAATAGAGGTCTTTCTAATAGTTTTATTTTTGCAGTGCAGGCCCTTTTAACACTTCTTACAAAAAGTACTTACTCTGGTAATATTATATTTGAAAGAATACACTTAAGTGTGGACAGAATGTAACCATGTTAATTGGAATTGAATTAAAATGTTGTATAGATTAAATTGATATTAAATGCAATTAGCTGAACATCAGAATGCTATTTTGACTCAAGAAGGACTTTAATTTAATTTCATAATTATTCATATATTTTCTTTGAAAGTGTACTGCTGAATGTACAGACAAGCATTTACACTCTAATAAAGATTATAAAAATGAATCGATTGATCGTTACCCTTAATACTGCAATATGCGTCTACAGTCTTATAGCATGATCAGGTTTGCAAATGCTGTTTAAAACGCCATGTTCCTCACCAAATGAATCAGAAGGGTTTTTGTCCCAAATAAAGGCCTAGTATTATTGTAAAATGAATTGATGTGATTGATCATGTATTAAATTACTTATTTAATAATCAAATATAACAACTAATACAACTTGTCACCGCCACCTCAGACGCGTGCTGGTCAGAATGCGTGGACGCGCTCTCCCTGGAACAACGAGCTGAACACGACAACTAAACCCAATGAATACACAATTTATTAAAATAGTGTTCTCATAATGTTATGTAATATGACAGTCTCAATCATAGTTAATATTAATTGTGGATTGCTGTTTGAGCTGAAGCACTGAATGAACATCGGTACACTGAAGCTCTTTGTCAGCTCAAAGAAATACATCCTATATGAGATTAATCAGATGTACACAAAATAAACATAATATTTCAAATGACATCTGCACAAAATGACGCAAATGTACAAGTGAACTTGAACTAAGTTACGTGCTATTCAGAAATCGTGCTAACAGACAGACAGACAGATAGTTAAGCATGCGACACATGACATCCACCATTTGCCACTGTTCTTTTCTTGTCCTGAACTGTTCAGTAGCCGTTATAAACTGCTATAACTGGAAGTATTTTATTCCTGAAGACAGATGCATTTGAGCCGTGCTGTGAAACTGACATTATACAACATGGAACGGAAAGGTTCCCGGCAGCTTCAGTTAGCTTTAAACAATACAGAAAAACATGTCAAATCTGCGGCTGTCTTCTGTATTCTGACTCCCAAACCTTGAACATTAAAGCACTTAGGGTTAGGAATTACTTTAGCCAGCATTCAGACCAGATTTGTGAAATTATACTGAAAAGAAACATGAATTAGACACCACTATTTATCTTATAAATGTAAACGACTTTTTGAATGTAATCTGTTCTTCACACAAAGTTTATTGTATGGATATAAGTAGATTGCTTTTGCATCCTTTTTTTTTAATAAAGCTTGAAAGCTCCAGTCCCCGTAAATTGTAACTGCATGGAAACAAGTGACCAACATCCAAGTATGAATATTTACTAGAGAAATGTACAGCGTGAGCTCATTTAGATCTGCATACAGTATTTGAACGCTGGGAACGTGTTCTACTGTAAACATTGAAAGTTTCTGACCCCGTCACACGTCTGTATGTGTTATAACTTGAGACGGCACGTCAAGTCCTTTCCATGAGCTCTCAGATGATGACTCTTTTGATCCGAGTCGTTATCATGGTAATATGGTGCATCCAGGGCTCACTGACCACATGTTCTCACATACTTGTGTGAGTATGAGACTCAAGGGAGCAATTATAGTCAGTAAGAGATATGGATTGCAGTACAATAGCTTTTTTACCACACCACAGAGTCTGACACATTTCCACTTTCCTCAGATTGGTTTATAACTGGATGTTCTGTAAAGTACATACAGCACAATGTATCTTTGTGATCACATTTAGTGGGCACATCTGTTTCCTTTGTGCAAATAATTGCTGATGGTTTTCACATTAAAGCGATTTACATTCTAATCGGATATAAGACCTGAATGGATCTGCTTTTTTCATTAAAAAGTTTAGTCCACCTCTATTTGGACATTGTATATTGGACAATGATTTCATATATGCTGAAAAGTCACTCAATCTGCCATTTAGAGCCCTGCCTTAATCAAGACAAGGTTACCTTTGAGACAACAAATATTGCCATATGATAGTACTTCAAACAGCCATGGTTCCTCTGCTCCAGGGCAGTTAACCCATAGGCCCGTATGTGAATTATTTAAAGCTAAACTCATGCAACGTGACCCGGGGTTTCACCTGGCCTCCTGACTGGAAAATGGAGAAAGAAAGAAAGAAAGAAAGAAAGAAAGAAAGAAAGAAAGAAAGAAAGAAAGAAAGAAAGAAAGAAAGAAAGAAAGAAAGAAAGAAAGAAAGAAAGAAAGAAAGGAGATAATTGCAAGCTGTATTTCATTAGACAACCCTTGACAGACATAAACTCTGCCTCTGTAAGGAAATTCAGAAATTCCAAAAGGTCATGTCTATCACTGGAACTGCTTTTAATTTATTAAATGAATTGAATTGCTTTCCTGAATTTGGGAATGAGAGTCTAAACGTCTAAATACTCTTTATTTAAAGCTCATGAAATAAAGAATTATTGGCACTCTTGGTAAATATGAGCAAAGACGGCTGTGAAAATAATTCTGCGTTGTTTATTTTTTTGATATTTCATTAAAAAAAATTCGAACCTATCATTGAAGCAAAACAGTTGAAAGTGGAGGGGGAAAATCGCATTATGAAATAAATGTTTTTCCTCAAGTTCACGTTGGCCACGATTATTGGCACCCCTAGAAATGCTTATGAGTAAAACATCTTTAAGTATATTCCCATTCATATTTATGTTTTAGCACACAAGGGTGACCAGGAGCATGAAATTGTCTAGCTATGACTTCCTGTTCCACAGGAGTATAAATATGAGGAAACACAAAGGCCAAATTCCCTGAATCATTCATCACAATGAGTAAAACCACAGAATATAGTTCTGATGTGCAGCAAAAGATTGTTGAGCTTCACAAAATAGAAAGTGTCTGTAAGAAAATCCCCATTTCCACCATCAGGGCAATAATTAAGAAGTTCAATCAACTAAAGATGTTCTGAATCCGCCTGGAAGAGGACGTGTGTATATCGTCCTAATGCACGAGAGGAGGAGAGTTTGAGTGGACAAAGACTCTCCGAGATCACAGCTGGAGAAGGGCAGAGATTAGTTGAGTCTTGGGGTCAGAAAGACAAAAAAATTATCATACAGCCTCAACAGAAAAATCCTCCTCGCTCATTGAGAAACAAACTCCAGCATATTCATTGTCAGACACGACTGGAGCTTCAGACGGGACCTGGTTCTGTGCTCAGATCAAACTAAAAGAAGAGCTTTTTGGCACAAACACACCAGATGATCACAAGTCCCCCCTGCCCTCGGTTAAATACACCGCTGGATCTTTAATGTTGTGGGCTTGTTTTTTTGCTGGAGGTCCTGGACATCTGGTTCAGATTCATGGTATCAAGGATTCTAGCAAATACCAACAGATAAAAATCAAAATCTGACGCTTCTGCTAGAAATCTGATAATGGGCCGTGGTTGGATCTTCCATCAGGACAATGATCCGAAACAAACATCAAAATCAACACAAAAATGTGTGACTGAGCACAAAATGAAGCTTCTGCCATGGCCGTCCCAGTTCCTGACCTGAACCCTATAGAGAATGAGTGATGAACTGAAGAGAAGAGCTGGGAATCTGAAGGATCTGGAGAGATTCTGGGTGAAGGAATGGGCTCTGATCTCCAAACTCATCCGGCATTACAGAAGAAGACTCAGAGCTGTATCTTAGGGAAAGGACGTCGCAATAATTGGGTGCCAATAATTGTAGCCAACATGATAATGAGATTTTCCCCCACTTTACTTCAATGAAAGGTTAGAATTGTGTGATTTATTTAATTAAAGATCAAAAGGATAAGCAATATAGATTTTTTTTCACAGCTGCCTTTGCTCATATTTAACAAGGGTGCCAATAATTCTGGAGTTGACTAGGCTACCATTCAAAATTTTGGGGTCGGTAAGACTTGAATGTTTTTGAAAGAAGTGTCTTATGCTTAAAAATGAGCAAAATTGCAGTAAAACATTTATATTGTGAAACATTATTTCAATTGAAATGCCCAATTTTAATATATTTTGAAATGTAATTTACTCCTTTTATGGCAAAGCTAAATTTTCAGCAGCCATAACTCCAGTGCTCAGTGTCTCAATATTTGATTAAGATTAGCTTTACTTCACCCTCTCATTTACAATTTTAGGGAAGCAATTAAATTCCCTGTAATTAAAAGCATATGTTTAAACACGGATCACCCTGCACAGGTGGGCTTCCCCAGCAGAATCTGATTTGCAAGGCATTAAAAAATATAAGGTTGATGTGGAACCCATAATTTAAAGCACTATACAAATAATAGACTAGAATTGTGAGATATTACACTATATGACAATGTATGAAAATTAAAAGAGTTATTACAAATATACAACTGGCATAACTGAGTCAGACTGCTGCACTGTAAACCCAAATAAGTTGGCAAAACTAAAAAAATAAATAAGGTAAAGTTACATCACATTTTTATGTTTTTAGGAGTTAAGAAATATAAAGTTTAAGTAAGCACAACTAGCAGATTTTTATTTTGTTCATTTTAATTGCTCTTAACTTCAAATAACCTACAGCACTACAGTCACATAAACTTTTGAATATATTGGTCTAACTCAGCCTGAACAAATCCAGTCAGTTTATATAACACATTCATCTTCAAGAAAATCATCTAGAGTCCTTCTCTGATCAAGTCAAAACCTTGTTAATCCTGTCTGCTGAGGTGTTGATTTGTTTACTGACAGAATTCCCGCAGACAAGATGTCACTTCCCTCGTGACAATCAGACGAGGACAAGCAGGGAAAACAATCATTAATGGCGTTCCTGGAAAGGGGCCGACTGTAAATTGAATTTAAATAATTTCTTCTGAAATCACATATTAGCATCTTAGCTTGCTTTAATCAACTTCACTCACTCTCTGGTAAAGTGCTTTTAAAGTGCTCAATGCTTTTAGTACATGGATTCTATCTATGTTGTTGGTGTTGAGTCACAGAATTTGAATTAAAGATACATTTAATGATGTAATTTAAGGTCAGCTCAACATTCCAGTTCTCTGTACAATGCAATTTAGACTCCTATAAGAACATTTTTGACTGAACTCCAAAAAGTGTATTAAAGGAAACAAGACTCACTCCCAGTAACTGCATCTATGTCTAAATCAATCAATCAAGCATGGTGCTTTCTCATGGCTCTGATTTACACCAAATACATCCATTTCAGGAATATTTGATAAATTGCACTTTTTGTAAGAGATTCAGAAGCCGATGTTTGCAGGGTGCATTACAATTCAAACTAGAACTCTACAATACAGATTATGCACGAAATCATGTTTGTATTACCAGCAACTATGTATGGTCACAATGTTGTTCAGCTTTAGCATTTGGTTCCTGCTGTTAGATGCGGGCAAACAGCTAGTAAATGCAGGACGTCATTTTCCTGTGTCTCCAAAGGAATCAATCACATGGCATTTGAAATACACTGCACAACTTTTAACCCTTAGGACCCGAGAAACGCTCCCGTGCGTTTTGCTGGATTTTTCCTCATGACCGTGTAAAACAACTTAAAATACTTAAAATTTTTGGCCTCAGATTTTCTTGGAATCCTATTTTTTTTAAACGCAAGGAAATCGACAACTTTGGTTAAAGAAAAAAGACTCAAGCACAAGGACAATAAGGGATCACACACTTTCTTACTTTCAAGACTTACTTTCGATCTCAAACTCAAGCACAACCATGAGCAATGTTGCTGTAGATTCATGACGAATTTATACTATACAGAGCATACTTTTTTGTGAAGTAAGTTCAGATTCAAATGTAGTACCTACTCCTACCTACTATATGCGATTTTCGGTCTCCTCTACCGGGGTCTTAGGATTGTGTGTGTATAAAGGAGATACTAAGGCTAGTCATTAGGTTTTTTTTCAGGGTTCAGAGTATTTTGGGTTAACATGATTGCTGCTTACCATTCAAACACACAGTCCCCTGAAAGAGAGCAGTGAATGTTCCTGCACATGAAGAATAGGAGGGGCTTAAGGTCGTTCTTCATTAGCACCAATCCGCTGTTAAGCTGCCTCCCCTGGTGTGTCTGTTACCACAGGAAGAGATTGCAGCACTTTGTTTATCTCACATCCTTTAATATTAAAGCACAATTAAAGTGCTGCAGTGAAAGTTGAATCTCCCTCCTCTGGAGATTGTGGGCACTCACCCACGCATACACACAGACACATTTACATATGTGCACACTCGCTGACACACACAGACACATTCAATACGTACGTGTACACAAATATGGCACATTTATAGACCTCGCATTAGATTCCTCAGTTTATACAACTTGTCAGCAGACAATTATGATATTCAATGAAGATCAATTTTGAAGGTCAATGTGCATTTCTAGCACACACTTTTGTACACACTGAAACTCTAAATATATATGGTATTTAATCATGTCACTTTAAGTCATATTTATAAATATATAATTTGCCAATTTACAGGTCTTTGACAGTTTGTATTGATTCATTCAATTTGAACAGTAAATTAGCCTGAGGATTCTTTGAGTATTGAATGCCATTTATTAACCCAGGTCAGGATTTATTTAGATTTGTATGCTATACTGTACGTCTAAAGTAGTATACACCAGGGCCGTAACCACCATAGACATTAAAGAGGTCAAGACCCTTCCAGTAATTAGAAATGGCCAAATTGTCCAATTGTTTTGAAATTCTTGCACTGCCCTGCTGCACATTATGCAGTGCTCTGTATGACAAAAATGCTTAAAAGCTACCTTTTTTGTCTGGTCTGCCTCTGCGGTGTAACATCGCACATCAATGTCAATATGATTGCGATGGCCAATCAAATCAAAGCAGGCGGTGTTTACTGGTCACAGAAGAAGAGCTTGAATTCCAACTTGAATCGTCAGTTTAACGCTGAAAGAGAGTCAGATAAGAATCAAGACATTTTAAATATTTTGCTATACAAATGTCAAACGATCGACAGTAAACATCCAGTGATGCAAACTCCACTTTTTTCTCAAATATGGCCATTTTTAAATTGAAAATATGCATTTGCGTGATTAATGGAATGTGGAGTGTGAAAGAGACAAGAAACGTTTTACAAACAAGGCATACAAATACAAGTACATATGTGCATTTTTTATGCAAATTAATGCAATTATTATTTGCAAATTATTAGACCTAGAATTACCTTTACTGTTCTGTTTATGTAGGCTTTCCGGCCTTGGTATATACTACCATTTAGTGAGTAAGATGAAAGAAAGCAAGGACATTCTTTGGCAAGGACACTTTGAAGTGATCAAAAGTGACAGACACATATATTTATAATGTTACAAAATATTCATATAAAAATATGCTTTATTACTTTCTTTTTATCAAAGAATCCTCAAAAAAGAGGGATCTGAAGGATCATTTGACAAAAAATTCGCTGCTGAAAATACAGCTGTGCCATAAACAAAAAACAAAAAAAACATTTAAAGAGAAAGCAGTATTTTTACATTATAATAAGATTTCACAAAATGTATGTTTTTACTGTACTTTTGATCAAAAACATGCAGCCTTGGTGAGTATAAGAGGCTTTGTTTAAAAACATAAATAAATCGGACTCCAAACACCAAACTTATGAACAATGTACATGATAAGGGGTTTATATTTAAGATAAGTCAATATGTTGTATATTTACAGTTGTCATTGTATACACAAACCAAAAAAAAATAGCCTATAAACAGTATCGGGGAAAGTTACTTTTAAAAGTAATGCATTACAATATTGTGTTACTTTCCAAAAAAGTAACTAAAAGCGTCACTTATACTTTTCATGAAAAGTAATGCGTTTCATCACCTGGGCTAGGCTTGTTTGTTTGTGTTTTTTAATATTTCTTTTTTTTTTTTTTTTTTACCAAATGTAAAGGCCCTTTTTTACACCAAAAGTGACATAAATAAGCCTCAGGTTGAAGAAAATGCAAATTTGCACCTGTTCAGTAGAGAGTGTAGCTCAAACAAACCTCCGTGCTGCCATTCTGGATTGCAGAATTTTTTTTTATTTTATTTATTTTTTTAATCAAAAGCATATTTTGTTTATTAGTATGGTCAAATTGGATTATTTAAGTTCAGCAGTGAAGACATTCGTAAAAGGAATAAATTGCCTAAAAATGAAAATTCTGTCATCATTTAAGTGAGTAACACATTCTTTAAAATATCTTATTTTGTGTTCAACAGAACAAAGAAACACAGATTTGGAACAACTTGAGATTTTTATTAATTTTGAAGAACACTAAATCTGTTTTTATTTTTTTTGTTATTTTTTACAAGTGAGATAGGTAAATGCTCACATTAAGTGTAAAACTACAATAACTATCATGTTCACACACAACGCCTTTACACTTCTGATTTCTATCAACATGGGGACAAGAGAGCTGTCAGTCAATAAATGGGAACACAAAGTAACTTGCATTACTTATTTGAAAAAGTTTTTTGTAAACTTAAAATGCATTTCTTTACTAGTTACTTGAAAAAAGTAATCTGATTATGTAAATCAAGTTACTTGTAATGAGTTACCTTCAAAACTGTCTATGAATACCAACACACATCTGCTCAGCCTGTAAAATCCCATCTCTTTTACCCCTTACTCACACACACACGGTGCTACCACTGTTTGATTTAGTCTCGTCTGGACCTTGTCGCCATAAGTCCACACAAATCTCAAGTGGAGGATTTATGACACATGGCAGCCATTTGCTATATTTTGCATGAGCTACAACCTGTATCCCTTGTGAAATGTGTTAAAGCAACACTGCTCTCTGATATCCTCTCTGATCCTTTCAAGTCCACTGAGCAGATCTGCTTAAACTGGAAAACCAAAGCTCATGCTGTCAAGTATCGAGGCGTGTTACACCAAATCTACACTAGAAGCGACCGATGACATGTTGTGCCACAACGGCCTTTGTTCAAACGCAGTCCAATCAGCTGTGAAGTTCAGTGCTAGAGTTTGGTGATGTGCATCAGAAATACAGCGTGTCCATCAGCTGAAGTGTACACATCCAGTGGGCACTGGCAGTGTAGATAATGTCATTGATTATACCGTAATAGGAACGATTTAGTTTTGACATGTTGTGACTCCCCTCTCATCCTGTATTAGAAATTTCAAATTTAATCTCAAGTACTCAAGTTACTGATGCATAAACACACTAACACACACACACACATACAAATTCACAGCATTTTTATCATATAGTTATATCAGTCCCAACTCATTCCCAAACCCTCCTTCATGACAGATTTGTTTTTTTTCCTCTGTGCTGTAGAATCCTGACCTCTTGTAATGTAGTGTGTGTGTGTGTGTGTGTGTGTGTGTGTGTGTGTGTGTGTGTGTGTGTGTGTGTGTGTGTGTGTGTGTGTGTGTGTGGCCATCAGTAGCTGAGAGTCTAATCGCAGCTGACCATGAGTCTCTTCCCCACCTCTCCACGCAGATCTGGAGTGGGCCAGTGAAATTAGGATGAGATGAATGCTGATAGCAGGACCATGTGAGACACTCCAAGCCTTGCTATCTGTCCACTGCTCTCCTTCTACAGCTTGCAGTAAACAGTATTCACCAATATTGAACCACACACACACACACACACACACACACACACACACACACACACACACACACACACACACACACACACACACACACACACACACACACACACACACACACAATTCTACAGATGCATAGACATTTGTATTATTATGGATATTATTTGACACAAGCAAGACAATTGATAATACAATTATTTGTTAAAATATTGCCTTCTCAAACACCCACGCGATCTTCGCAGACAGCAAAATAGTTTCGGCCCAGATCCGGGCCACATCTGGTGGATTCGACACGTACCAGTTCACAAGTTCACACTTAGAAATAAATCAGATAGAATAAATGCTATGCATATTTGGCGTGCTGTCCGAGGAGAGGGCTCCGAGCTCTGTATTTGGCACGAACCCAGAGCACTTCCCCCGTATTCCTGGCTGTGTTAGGAACAAGCCAGAGTGAGAAGTCGGGGTAGTGGAGGGATACTGAAAACTGTTGAGGAATGTAGGTAGTCTGCGGTGTATATACACAGATCAGACATAACATTATAACTAAAATTGTGTTGGTCCCCTGACCGAGGCATGGACTCCACTAGACCCCTGAAGGTGTGCTGTGGTATCTGACACCAAGATGTTAGCAGCAGATCCTTTAAGTCCTGTAGGTTGCGAGGTGGGGCCTCCATCGGACTTGATTGTTCAGCACATCTCACAGATGCTTGATTGGATTAAGATCAGAGGAATTTAGAGGCCAAGTCAAGGTTTCCCAGCAGAACATTGCCCAAAGCATCACACTTCCTCTAAGTGACGCACACACACCCTGCCATCCATGTGATGTAAAAGAAAACATGATTCATCAGACCAGGCCACCTCCTTCCATTGCTCCGTGGTCCCGGTCTGATGCTCACGTACCCACTGTTGGCACTTTCAGTGGTGGACAGGGATCAGCATGGGCACCCTGACTGGTCTACAGCTATGCAGCCCCATACGCAACAAACTGCGATGCACTGTGTATTCTGACACCTTTCTATCAGAAACAGCAAGAATTAGCATTCTTGAGCAATTTGGGCTACAGTAGCTCGTCTGTTTGATCGGACCACATGGGCCAGCCTTCACTCCACATGTACATCAATGAGCCTTGGCCGCCCATGACCCTGTCGCTGGTTCACCTCTGTTCCTTCCTTGGACTACATTTTAAGAGATACTGACCACTGCAGACAGGGAACAAGAGCTGCAGTTTTGGAGATGTTCTGACCCAGCCGTCTAGCCATCACAATTTGGTCCTTGTCAAACTCGCTCAAATCCTTACGCTTGCCCATTTTTCCTGCTTCTAACACATCAACTTTGAGGACAAAATGTTCAATTATATATCCCACCCACTAACAGGTGCCGTGATGAAGATATTGTTATTCACTTCACTTATGGAAAAACAGAATTTTCAGTATCCATTTAGATGAATGCAAAATAAAACCATTTTCAGTAGTGGTCTCAGATTTCAGGTATATGAGTCACATGGGTCAGAAGTGGCAGAAGAATTTGTTTTGGGGTTGCCTACTGTAGGCCATAGTCTATAAAATACAGTTTACATGATTATACGATCAATCCTAATTCAGGTATTGACTTTTTCTGTAAAGGAGAATTGCTGTTATAAAGCTGCAATCTTTTCGAAATCTGAAACAAAGCACCATAATCGTATTTCTGACCAGTGGTGTTTCATTGAAAAATAGTAAGTGCTTTTCCTTCTACAATACCAAGCTGTGCAGTTTCCACAAGCTTACTGATGGTCATTAGCATAAAGGTCCACAGAGCCTCAACATGCCTGTTTCACCTCCTGTCAAACACACTGTGCATTTGTATTCGACTCAGCACTTTAGCCCTTTGTTGTCCGCATAAAGTCGTTCTGATTCATTTCAGTTTTTTGATCTGCTCTTGTTTTTCTCTGTGTCACAATGTGAAATTAATAATTAATGCTGTAATGCCCCTTTGATTCACTTATCAATTTAAAAGCACAAACAATGGCCTTGAATGCAGGGAGAATGTAAGACTTCCTCAGGGAATGGCGGCGGTGAGGGGTTTTGTGTAACAGGACGGAAATAAAAGAATCTCCTAAAAATGATTTAATGTATAACAAAAGAGGGGCTTTTGCTTCTCTTTTTTTGTTTTTTTTATAGGTAACTTGTTTATTTTTCACTTTTCGAACATGGGGCAAGATAGAATTCCACAGAGAAAATGTATTTACATCTGACTGGTTGGCATGAGATGGAGATGGGTTGTGGTATTTATCAAATGGCTGGCTTGACAGTACATGACAAATGCTGCTTTGATTGGTGGCAGGATGGAGATCTCAAAATGGCCTCCAGCTCATTGGACAGGCATGTCTATATGGGGCTTGTCAGTAAGTCACCCATGCAGGAATGGACAGATGCACCTGGTCCAAAAGGGCTCACATGTTTTTGGGTGACTTTAAAAAATAGAATCTCTTTTATGTTACATTTTGGCTTGCTTGAAACCAAAGAACAGGGAACAATAATATATTCTGCAAATGTCAGTAGAACTAGCTTTTGCATTTTTCATTCAAGCCAAACACAGTTAATTGTGTCCAAATATCCAACAGTGACCGTCACTTAACTGAAATATTATGTAATTAAACCATAATGATGCCATTTCCCTAAAGTGTATGTGACATTCAAATGAGCTAAATGAGGATGTGTAACATAAATCCTATTAGGTTTGCTTAATCCATGAAGTCAAGCACTTATCAAAGTTCAAACATTCACTGGTCTGAACGAAAGTGCACGAGTAACAGGATTAAAAATGCTCAAATTCATTCCACTCAATTTATTCTCACTGAATGAGGAAAATAAAGCAGATTATACTAAATTCAAAAATGTACAGTGGACTGGTGAGGTCTAATTCTGCTTAAATAATAAGAGATGAGACGGTCATACCAATTTTAGAGGCCAAATTTATGTTACTGTTGTAATTAAAATCATTTTAAAATATCTTCTATAGTTAACAATGGGCATTTGTGTGACATTGTAAGACATTGTGCACTGATGTACTAAAGGCAGTGAACATGCGAAGAAACAGCAAATACACAAGTCTTCATACTCGCCTCTTCTTTCACAAGGCCCGACATCAATTTGTCTGAATCTTGTGAAGAGGTGGCTGTATTTGAAGGCAGCATACTCTATGAGGAAAAGGGATATCAGACAGGTAATGATGTCAGTACTGTTGTTGAAGCTTTCTTGTCCTTTGTTTTCATTTTTATTCTTCTCTGTTTGGCTTATACTTGCTCTCCTCATACATTTTTCATCTACTGATTCACCGGCATTAGAGGATCAAAAGTAGAATGATTTCCTGCAATGCTACGTGCTCTCATATATCGCTGGTTGCATTTTCAGAATCATTATATGCAACATCCAATGCATCCGCAGAATATTTTATTCTTTACATTTTGTCTCCAGTGGTCATCTTTGCTCAAATTCCTTTCATCTTCCAATCTTTGAAATGAACTATTGAGCTTCTATAAGTAAATGCTATGCACTGAAGAGACAAACTTTAGGAAGGCCTTACAGGCACACTGAGAAACTCTGAGTCAAGTATGACATTTTAAAATGTAAGCAGATTTTGTAATATGGCCTAACTCATTACATGGCATTATATTATAGTTGGGTGGATATGCTGCTCACCACCAGAGGAACACATGCCATTTACTGTTATTCATTATGTAAAAAATACCATGTACCAGAGACATATCACTGTAATATATATTTTAAAGGATAGGAGTATGCTGAGATCAAAACCATGAAACCGGGAAAATTCAGAATTGCAATAGTGACACATACAAGACTCATATAGGGCGAGTAAACAAGGTAATGAGTAGCGGCTGAATGCAATCACACATGATGAGTCCAGGCAAAGGATTATGGGAAATGCAGTTCTTAATAGAATGACAATGGTCCAGTAAGGAGTGCCCTCTAGTTGATATCAAGGGGCACTCCAGCTGGTGATTGTGACAGTGTATTGAATAATCAGATTTTTAGCGGAGGGAACATTTCACTGAGGATCATTTAATTCAATGCGACTCGTCCGATTCGAAGCGGAATTTCCAGCATGGGAGGCATAGGAGGCGGGCACAATAATGCTAAAGACCGCAGCCTCTAGCGTCAGTCACTAGTGCACCTCTTGAGATCAGTGGAGTGAGATTTACTCACACAGCTCTTACTAGCTGGCCTTCGTTACACTCACCCCCTATGCCTCACTCTCATCCGGGTCACGGCACCAATGTATCCTCTCCGGTTCTACTTGCTCTGCTCCAACCGGCATTTCCAGCATGGGAGGCAGGTGTGTCGCTAGTCGCTTCTGCGCTAGTATGCTCTAGTCAGTCATTTGTGCACCTCTTGAGGCCAGGGGAGTGAGGTTAACTCGCACAAGTCCTACTAGCTTGTTATGAAGCGTAGCATATAGCACTGTCAATACACTCTCATGGCAGTTACCATGTAACAACATGGATCCGTGCATTAACTCTTAAAGTGACAGGAATATAATATTCCTGCTGCTGTCTGTCTATATTACATGAGAACAATGTTATACCCTCTTCATATCTCTCTTTATTCAATTGCATTTATTTGTGCTGTTTGTTTGCAATATGTTTATTTTTTATTTTATTATTGACATTTTACTTGTGGTTTTTTACTGAAAAAAAAAAAAATTTCATAGAAGAAAAGTTGACATGTGTTTGTATATGCTGTCAGTTCTTAAAAATAAAATAGGAATCGGTAAAAATCTGTTTCGTTCTTGCTCAAATAATCATTTAAATACAAACAATGCAATTATTCAATACAGGCATTGTTTATAATATATTGTGTGTTTGACTTGATCAGTACTGTTGTTGTCTCTCTTTTTTTCTGGTGATGCTTACCTTGACAGTGCTTGGTCTCTCTGAGGCCCAGACCTGCCCAAGGCAAAGCTCGAAGTGATAATTCACACTGAAAACCCTTTTAGGGCATACATTACTGGACTGCAAAGATTGCCATGTCTGTCTTTGGGTCCAGTGCACCAAGACAATTACTAAAGTAAGCCATGCATATCAGTCATGCATTGGCCTGGAATAAAACTCAGGCCTCACCTCCAATACATGCCACCAATAACCTTTGTTGGCTTGTTTTTTTTCTACTAATTTTTTGTTCACTAATTTAGTTGTACACGTAGCATTGCCTTAAGCCTTAGGCCTGTTTTATATTTTCACATGAAAGCACTGCATATTTATTTTGATGCCTATTAACAGGTTACAGCATTCATACAGCCCATTTAAACAAGCCGTGAGTTGTTTCAGTGCTGAACCTATTTTTACTGTATGGCATCCTTGTGGAAAATACAGTGAAATGTAATCTAAACCTCTTTGAGAACAGAATCTGTTGAAATACAAGCTTTTATGAAAAAAAAAAATAATAATAATAATAATGAAGGTGATGCAACTTGAAGTTGCACACCATAATCATCTGACTGAATGCAGATGATTTGGGGGTTTAGCCTTAGGCTTAGCCTTGGAAATATAAAGATCTAAAAGGATTTATGAAATGTTATAATTGTAAGAATACAAACCTTGTAGTGAAAAAAAGCTGTGATTTATTCAGACATACAGTCTTTGTTAATAGTTTTAGATTAAGCCTAAGGAAGATCCATAGCTATCTGTGCCAGACAGTGTATCAGGCATTGAGTGATCTTATAAAACTTTCAGTATAATGTTATTGTGGTATGTAAACTTGTGTCTCAACCTTGATTAATTTTAGTGAATAGGAGTAATTGTTGTCCCCACTCATTTACAGAACAAAACGCAAGTGGATTGAGCCTAATTATCACATATTATGATGAGGAAATCAAAGGCTTTAAACCCCTTGTTACTGGTCATAAACAATTTATGTGAGCTTCATCAGGCAAATTCAGCACAGTTGGAGTGCTGCTTTGAAATTTCCACTGAAAAAAGGAGGAAAGGAGAGGGTTTTAAATTTGATTTATCTGACTTTTGAATTACTTGGACAATTAAGGACCCAAACTATATCCAGATACATGCCTTGGTTTAAAGAATGCATTAATCCACAACCGCAAGAATAGTTGAAATGCCTTACTTTGATTCAAAGGCTACAACCTTTTTAAATTGAATTACTCTAATTAAATAACTTTCTGACGAGCAACTTTTGTTGAAATGAAACCTACTTTATAAACCAGTACATGTATCCTTATTACTTTGATTCATTTTAGTGAGATCTTACATTCAGACATTTATTCAGAGAATACCAGCTTGGACGGGTCCATGAAAACATTAACATTTAGACTTTGAAATGAAGCACTTAGGAGCCAAATTTCTTTGTTTTTAACTCAATTAAAAATTGTTGTTTAGGAGCATGTTAATTCATTAAATGTATTACCACTGTATGTGCAAAAATTAAGGGTTAGTTCACCCCAAAAGACCCTGATGTCATTCTAAATCCATAAGACTTTCGTTTATCTTTGGAAAACAAATGAACATATGAATCAAACGTTTTGTGTGAATGGACTTCAAAACGGAGTGACAGAAATCTCTCAGGTTTCATTTGTGTTTTGGAGATGACCTAAAGTATTACAGATTTGAAATTACATGAGGATGAGAAAAAACGATGACAACTTACATTCTGGGTGAGCTATTCATTTAAGTTGCAGTACATAAATTTAGTATAAATGAGTTTATTGATTGTATTTTTGCCCTATATCACCCTATATAAGAATATTCCTAGGGAGGAAAAGATACAAACACTTGATAGAAGGCCAAATTTATACAAAATTTGTCTTTTATATAGTCCATCTACAGTCATCTTTTCTAAGAATATTCCCAATGGATGCAAATGGGCTGCTGGATCATTCACTACACTGGACAAGAGGGAATATCATCTAGTCTAGTAGCAAGAACGAAATGGTCAATTGGGACATAAGTACCACCTAATTAGGATTAATATCTTACTCCATGCGAGCCCACAATAAAAATATCAGCTCTCAGGGGACGTGAACCAAATCCGACAGGACCAGAAGGCATTCCAGCTCTTCCATGTTGACCCAGAAGCATCAAGACAATTGCAGGGTTGTCATTTTTGCCCTTCTGCGCACCACATCGAACGGCCGCTTGAGGTATAAGTAAGGACAGCTGCGCACACTATTAACTAACCTAACGAGTGATCTCAATGACCTCTTTGACAAACATCCATGCTTTATCTGGCTAGATCTTCACACACATGGGATGCGGCAGAAGTTTAGCTCTAGCCCATCTCAATATGTCTTGTTTGAGCAGCCCATTCCCAGGGACTTTGCCATGAGCGCTTGGCATGCGGAGCGAGGAGCTGGCAGGGACTCGACTGAGGGCAAATAGTACAGACGAGACAGGTTAGTCTTTATCATCTGGCTAGATCTTCACACATATTTCCCTTACCCATTTGTACAGCTGGGTATTGACCTGGATGAGATCTGGGGGCTTGTTGCTTCAGGGGTTGGTCCACAACCACAGGGAAGACTGCCAGGGCTTGGACACCAAGACCCGCTGGTCTCATTTGACCCACTGGTGTGTCCCACACTTGTTCCTCACTGCCTTTTTGAGAGGCCCCAATAGCACTATAATTGAGTAGATGTAGTCAGACAAAGTTTTAAGCCTACCCATGCCACTTGCATTGAATGTGAGTTGTCACAAATTGAGTGAGGTTTCATTTTGACAAAGGCAAACTGCCAAGAAAGGAGGTGTGGGGACCATCACGCTGAGAAGGTTTGAAAAAAAAAAAAAAAACAGGAGGGAGGAACACCTGATTAAAGCCTGTTAGATAAAAGCCCAAAGCTCTCCCTGTAGGTTCTACCACGAGCAGCGTGTGAATGTTAGCGGATCTGTCATAAACTCTGTAGTGCATTAATTGCGAACCCATCACCAAGAAAGTTAATTACAAGCACCAGGGACGAGTTGGTGGTTGTGCACGCCCCTTTTCTCTAACTCTGAAGTGTCACCTCTCATTTCACTCTCCCAAACATTTAAATAGCACACCGTGCTTGTTGTCTTTGCAGCTATGCGTCAATGTCAATGCGCGGCAAAAACATTGCAAGTGCTCTGCTTTCCCCAACGTTCAGCCCAGATCTGGCTGTGCATCACATCGCCACAAACTTAATTATGGTCTGTAATTACAAGGATCTCGGGGAGTTTGACTGAAAGTCAAATCACAAAGGCAACAAAACACAGGCTGAATAGCGGGAGTACTTGACAGGGGTCATTAAACCGCCATTCACATTCAAATGTCCGAAACATTTCGACATCGTTCTTTGGGTTTCAGCACTTCGCTTCCTTCTTCTTGGGATGTTTGCTCAAGGCCTTTGTGGTGGAATTAAACAACTGCCTTGTGGCCTTTCTCTGCAGGTCATGAGAAAAACAGAAGATAGGCCAGCTTTTCCCAATCTTTTCCACCCACCTGCAGGCCAATTATCATATTGTTTTATTTGTGTAAGAGAACTGCAATTTCAATAGTATCAAACATATTTTGGGGCGTTAAATGGACAGAACTAGCAAGATCCTTCCAAGAAAAAGACTGAAACATTGCATTGATACAGTATACATCTCAGGGCTCAACAGTTAATTAAAGTCACCATGTAATCAAAATGGACAGTTACTATTTTTTTTTACAGAATAGATTTTTTTTTTTTTTACAAACTAACCTTCATATCTGCCTCCATTTAGTTAGCAACGCCCAACCTCCTATGATCCAATCAATTCCCAAAGGATGAAATCAAATACCACCCTACATTTTTCTTATTCCAGAAGCCGTTTCACACTGATATACGCCTTTAAGGATGGACAGCTGTCGTCGGGGCCAGGATCACTTGGTCTTTTTTGGCCAGTTCTGTTTTGCCCCTTCAAAATTGTGCATTCATTGGTTGTGTACATTGTTCTTCTCATGATGTTATCTAACTGGCTAACATAAATGAAACATTTAGTTTGTTAAATTAGCAGAAATTACTTGTGAAAGACTTGAAAGCATCTGTTAGACTGTTGAAAATTATGAACCAATCAGTAATGTTTTGCATCAGTTTTACAGTAAAAGTGTGTTTGAGTTTGGCAGTATACTTTCAAAAAAATAACTCATTAGACAAACTCAATTTAATTGAGGGCAGGATTTTTCATCATATGAATATGTGTAGCCCCAGCTCATAATAAACAAATTCATGCAAATCAATTTGAGCCAATGTAATCAAGTTGATCCAGTAATTGATTTGATCTAACTCAATTTGGGCCAATGTAATTTAGTTAGTTCAACCCAATTAAATTTAGGGCAGGATTTCCATCCAATAAATATGTGTAGCCCCAACTCATATAAACAAAATTATGCAATGAATTGTAATTGAGATGGTCGAACTCAATTTGGGCCAATGTAATCAACTTGGTCCATTTAATTTGAGAGGTAAATTATTTTTTGCGCAAACAAAGCACTTGTGTCGATTTCATAAAATTGAGGTTAAATCACTGGATTACTTTAATGATGTTTTTCCTATCATTCTGGACCTTGAATGTGTAAGTAGTGTTGCTCCCAATGGAGGGACAGAAATCTCTCGGGTTCATCAAAAATATCTTCATTTGTGTTCCGAAGGTCTTAAAGGTTTGGAACGGGTGAGTAATTCATGACAGAATTAAAATGTTTGGGTGAACTATCCCTTTAAGGCTGTTTGCCATCATTTGTTTCTCAACTCTTCGGGCATTTTAACAGATACATGAGCTTCAGGTGAACTGCATCTTCAAAAGGAGGGCCGGCTTTGTGATGAGTCAGCCTTTATGTCTTAATTGCAGGGGTATTAATGATAAAGAAACTCTATTGCCTATAGGGAAAAACTCTCAGCGGAATATCAGATGGGTTTTTTTGTTGTTGTTTTTTGCCCACACAGCAATGTTTTTGTTACAAAAATCTCAAACAATCCAACAACTTAATTTCCTGAGTGTGTTACAGCATACAGAGCTGTGGCTCCCATTTTTTTCTTTTTAAAAACTAATAAGGCAAGATTTAAAAGAGCAGGCACATCTTTAAACAACTATTGCATTTCAGTTACTGTTTAGGCATGTATTATTCTTAGAAGTATTATTTTATTATCGATCTTAGGCTAATATATTTACTAAAAATAAAAGTGTATTTTTTACAGCAGAGAACAGAAATCCATAGCATAAAACCATCAGCCATATTTATTTTTCGTAATTATTGTTGCTGGAGTTTATTTGTGCTTTGAGTGTCATGGTGGGCTGACAGGCTGACGACTTTGGTCCAAGTAAAATAAACCATGCAGAGTTTAGTCATTTGGCATCTCTTGGATGTGGCCTGCAGCATTCCTCCAGAGGAACTGCACCCTTACACTTCAGTCTGTTCTTAAACTAACTAACAGTCCCACTTTGGGCTTTACAGCATACCACATCCTTCCCACTGCCAACCAGACAGAGGGATTTTGAGAAGCAGGGCTTGTGGTTAATTCATTATTCTTTCAAAATATATCTTAAATGCACTGGGAAAGAAACTAATAGTTAGAGTTTTTTTTCTTTTTTTTGCCAGGTGCCACATTAGAAAGTGACTGTAATCTTGTGAACCCATCAGATGTTTCCTTCTGCACAGCTGTTGCTGCTCTCTTGTAGGTAAGCTCACCTATAATATCTTGCAAGCCCACCAGGGACCAGACGACTTATCACCTTGTTTTTTACATATAATTTTGCACTTTTCTTCAGTAACAGCTTTTAATAAGAGAGAAAAATACAGGTGTTCCCAGTGGAGCAAAGTAAACTGATTTATATGCAGCTGGCTGGGTCATTACCACACACTAACCGCCGCAGAACTCGAGAGGAAGGGAGCTTCAGTGCATTTAGACTTAACTTGCAAAATGTATCGATCTTTACGCAGTCTGGCGAACAAGTGCTGAACTATAGTTCCGTTGCTGCTGCAGCAGTTTTTCTGCATTCTTTTTCAAAATGCAGCATTGTGGCAGCGGCGGCAGCTGGCTGACCCAGTTTCCCGACTCCGGCAGAGATTTGAAGTTTTCGCTCAGCACTTCTCAGGTGGCCGTGGGGCAGGGGAAGAATCCAAAGTCCTACGGGACTCATCCTTCTCTCAATGTCTTCCCGCATTGTTACTTGGAATTAAGGTATCGTCCTCACGACCAGGGCAGGAATTAGTGTTTCCTGGTGGTGGTCCTGCAGGGGCACTATAGGCCGTGAGCACCATTGCACTGCGGTTTTGTCACTTCCCTTTATAGTATGCAGTGTCCATCCCTCCGCTGTTCTGTGCTCTGAGTAATGAAAGTCATATGAGTGGGAGGTGAACACATTTGTATCATTTATTTTTTAATAAAGCTGTCAATTTAACACACAATTAAGTGTGATAATAATAATAATAATATTTATAATCATAATACCGTTTTGACAAGAATAATTTATTTTGTATTAAAAACTATTTATTATGTAAATAATTAAAATATTTATATGAAAAAATTTAAATTAATAATTAAATTAATGTGTGTGTGTGTGTTAGTGTGTGTGTGTGTGTGTGTGTGTGTGTGTGTGTGTGGACTGGTAATCCCTACGGTATGGGGACAAAATGTCCCCACAAAGATGGCAATATCCAAAATCCTTGTCCTTGTGGGGACATTTTTAGTCCCCATGAGGAAAACATCTTATAAATCACACTAAGTGATATTTTTGACTAAGTAAAAATGCAGCATGTCTCCTGTGATGGGTAGGTTTAGGGGCAGGGGCAGTGTGTTTGTGTGTGTGTGTGTGTGTGTGTGTGTGTGTGTGTGTGTGTGTGTGTGTGTGTGTGTGTGTGTGTGTGTGTGTGTGTGTGTGTGTGTGTGTGTGTGTGTGTGATGGGTAGGTTTAGGGGCAGGGGGAGTGTAGGGGATAGAAAATACGGTTTGGAATGTCCCATAAACATGACAACATGGAATGTGTGTTGTGTGTGTGTGTGTGTGTGTGTGTGTGTGTGTGTGTGTGTGTGTGTGTGTGTGTGTAATGTGTGTGTGTGTGTGATGGGTAGGTTTAAGGGCAGGGGCAGTGTAGGGGGATAGAAAATACGGTTTGTACAGTATAAAATGCATTACGCCTATGGAATGTCCCCATAAAACATGGAAACACAACATGTGTGTGTTTGTGTGTGTGTGTGTGTGTGTGTGTGTGTGTGCGTGCGTGTGTTCATAATGTATGTATAGTTGTATAAATGTATGTATATACAGTTGGGGCAATATTAATTGCATTATTTTATTATCAAAAAAGGCTGAGACCTATTTTTATTTATTTATTTATTTTTATTTAAAGCTATAGGGGATATTAATTATATCCCTTAATAGCCAAGCTCATGTTGAATCATTTATCTCAAGTTGTTTGCTCAGTTCCTTCAGTTCTTAGATGCAAAGACCTCATTTAAAAACTGTTATCTGGCTTTCTTGGCACTTGAAAAATGACCAGGTGCTCCATTTTATACTTCTATGCCGAGCTAAATTGTGATTGAATAACGTCAGAGAAATAATCAAATGAAGTCATCTCAAGGATTACACAGGGGCATGTCTTTAAAACCAACCCGCCTCCCTCTCCAATCTATTGTAAAAATGGGGGCTCCACAGGGAAAAACAAGGCTATGTAATTATGTCTCCTGCAGGCAGGGCGAGTGTGCCTTTGACAAAAGGCCGATTCTCTAGGAGAGATGTGAGGAACTTTGGGGATCAGAGAAATCCTGGGCTAATTATCTCAGTTCTGCCTGGGTGTGGGGGCTGCGGAACGCCCTCTCTCATTGGTCAGCTCCGTAGGCGTAGCTGAAGATTAGAGCGAGGTGAGAGGGGGGTGGAGTCACCCCTGCGGTGGGGAAGATCATAATTGAGGACATTCCAAAATTTCCAAGGAATCAGTGCCGCACTGCCGGACAAAAGTTTAGGTGTGGACAATAAAGCTCTCGGTTTGGCTCCGCGTACGGGTCCGGAATCTTCTGCAGCATTGTTACCCTTGCCTGCATTTCATTTCCCGGCAGTCCCTTTTAGGTCACAGTGTCTAAGTCTCTAGATGTGAGTCTGAAAAGGCTTTTGTGAGGAAAGGTGCATGCTGGGAGCAGGGTCTCCGGGTCTTGTCTATGGTCAGCTATTATCCTCTCTTTTGTCGACAGCTTTAGCAAAGGAGGCAGTTTCGGCGTTGGCAGCGGTGGATTTTATATTTTAATATTCTTGGATATGGTTCATTTGAAATGGGCTTGGAATCCGTCAGCGTGCTTGACATCTTTATTCAAGTGCCTCAACCAAACTTCCATCTCCAGTGGCGGAGCTCGGTGCTGGTGCTGAGCTCGCCGGCCCCGCTGACCCTGACCCGCTAAGCTCCGCAGCTGTAATGAGCAGGGAGCTCATGCTAGCAGGTTAATGTGCTTTTATTGTCACGGTGCACTTATTAGAGCTGTGATGCCTTTCAACCCACCTCCCTCCATTTCTCTACTAAATGGAGGACAGGATGGAGGGAGAAAAGTCACAGTGGACTCTCCCGGAGGGGAAGGAGGCTGTCTTTGGACTAGAGTTCAACATTTTGACAAAGATGTACAGCTGTGGGACAACTACAAATGAAGAGAAGTTTAAAGTGAAATCTCTCTCTCTTTCTTTTCCATCAATTCAGTGTTGCTGATTTTGGGTTATTGGTGAATTTGACATTGCTCATGGAGAGAATGGAACAATGACACCTCTATACATCCCCAATCCCGTTCCAAAACTCATATATTTATTGATTTTAGCCCAGTCTCGAGCTTGGAGACCAAACTCCCACTTATACGAGCACACTGAATTGCTCTAATGCACTATTGATTTATCATAATGATTTGCATTAGCTGAATCACAAATATATGCTTCTCTCATGCCAGTTAACGGGATGTATGGGACAAAGTGCGATAACTGATCAAATAAACAACTTTTGAAATGTTCCAGAGGCACTCTTATGTGTTCAAATGCAGCGACACTGATTTATGTTTGTTAGGATTTTACTAAATAGCTGTTAAAGAAACCCTATCATACATCCGGCGCAATGCGATGCCAGGTGTGATGCAAGTGTTTTTTACTAGTGTCAGCCCGACACAGTTATCATTTTCACGTCCAGTGCCTCGTTGTTTAAATAGGAAATGCACTGTTCACCCATGGGCGTGCTGGTCTTTGAACGAAGTGTGTTCAGGCGCATTGTTCGAGCGTTGCTATTTTGAGGAACGGAAACGACTGTGCCATTGACCAACAGAAACCTGGTCTTAAGTCAATAGCGCAGTATTTTTTGTGTTATTTAAAGGGTGTGTTAGTAATATGCACCTATAGGCGGGAGCACAACTTGGGTACACTGTGTTTATTACACACACACGCAGCAGCACACACATGCCAAATATTATAGGATTCCTCTATGGAGAAGCGCTCAGTCTATAAATAGCGAATCCGCCATGATGCGAGCGCAACTGGCTTTTAAAGGGAATGGGAGATGAGACTCTGATTGGTTTATTGCACGTTACGCCCAAAAACACCCACGACTCATTAAGAGACTAGGGACAACCCTTTTGGACCACGCGCCTGGAGCGCCGACCGTTTTTTCCATTGTTAAACTAGCAGAAGTGGACTTGGACACGCCCTAAGTGCACCTGCACCATGCGCTCAGCTCGTTAAAATAGGGCCCACAGGGTTAAAACATACTGTTTTTTTCTGGAAATGCTATGAATATTCAACATTGTGTCAAAATACAGTATTTACCATAGTAAATATAATGAAACATTACACTCTAAAAAACATTACACTCTGTATTTTGAACTTCATTGCGTTGTGTTTTAGGGTTAATGGAAAAATCCGTAAAATTGCTGGAAAATGTCCAGGTAAAAAGCTGGCAGTACTTTTTCTGTTCATTTTTACAGTGTAGCAAATATCAAAATTAGATACAGATACAACAAGCTGATAATTATTTTGGTGTCATAGATGATGTCAATAAATGGCTGATATAAAAAGCATATACTATTTTTGTTAAAAGAATATTAAAAATATTAACTAATATTTGATAAATTGCTGATGTCATAATCAAAAGAAAATGGATATAAACAATTCTGCCTGCATGATAAGTAATACCATAAAGTTAACCCTCGATTGATTTTTTTGTAAATAAGATACAAACATTTCCATTTAAATATAAAATAGAAGTGTTGTGCACAGAGATATTTCAGCGTAGATAGTGGCTGGTTTAATTGACTAAGATGCAGGTATTTGTGTTGCAATAGTTGTTTAGTGACTTTAGTCTCATTATGTTCCGCTTATTTTTACCTCTGGAACCCTTGAGGATGTCCCACTGATGAAACACTGTGATTATATGAATATGAACCTTTAACAAACCATCTATTTTTAATCTGAGAAAAATGGGCCTAGATTCTGAAGTAATAAAATGTTTCCGTAGCCAGTATTGTGCTGTTGTAATCAGATTGGAATGAGCCTCACAGGGTGTTATAATTACGGCAGCTCCTGCCAAGCAGGGCACTTTTGTGCATTCCTCATCCAGCTGTCTTACAACGTGTGTACATAAAACCATGATTCTTTTGCACACTCATCTGCCCTAGAAATGCATGGAATACTTAATAGACATCTGTATTCCAAGTCATTCACCCACAGCCGAGTCCGAGGCCAGGAACATCCTCTAATGCTACCAAAATCCCAAACCGTATGAGTTGTGCCCACACCAAGATTTTTCTGCAGACTATCTGATGATGTCAGATAAGTCTAGGTGTTTGCCATTCAGACATTGAGTTCAAACTGTGTACATATAGAAGTGTTTACCGTCTGATGTAAGCCATGTGAATGTCTAAGTCCAACAGACCTTCTTGACTTAACAATATTCTCCTGAAAGTATAGGCTCTGCACAATACTGAGGAAACATGCTTGTTAAATAATGTGAAGGGATTAAAGTGTGTAAAATCAATTGATATTATATTTAACTATATTTAGACAATGAAGATGATAACCAACATATATGTTCATACATCATTCACTTATCGCAAGCCATTGCTTTATGCATGTCCCTGTTTTTACATTCGCGATTTTTCAGTTATTTCAATATATCATGCAGCTTTTTTTCAAAATGTGTCCTTTTGTGTTCCAAAGAAGAATGCAAGTCATTAGGTTTGAAATGACACAAAGCAGAGTAAACGATGACAGAATGTTCACCTTGGCATGAACTATCCATTTAAATGAATTTCTTATTGCTGTTATTTTATGTCTCAAACCGGGTTTCCTATCCACTTTGCATTCTGACACCTCGGCCTCTCTCTGCAGTGCCGGGGCTTCAGTCTACTGAGGAATTCCTCTGAACTGAAGTGGCACTGAGAGTGGTAATTGTGGGAAGAGAGGGAAAAAAACGGATAAGAAAAACAATGTCTGTTTCCCTCATGTTTGCCAAGAGTCTCATGCTCCCCTCCACGCACTCCTGTCCAGAAAAGTAGGATTACGTCTCCACTGAGACCAGTAAATCTCTAAACCCCAATTACTGTGCTATTTGGTGATTTATGGGTTTATTTTAATGACACATTAAAATGCAATTAGTATTAGTATCCAGAACAAACTGTGTGCATCCAATGAAATTCCAGCACTGTAAATGACAGCCTCTCTTTCTTTACACATCACTGAGTGGCTGCTTGGCAGGGTGGATGGGGCTGTGTTTTGCCCGTTGGCTGCAATCAAACAACACTTAATGGCTGATCTTTTCAACCTACTTGCTAGTGCTTCCATGGTGTTCCATGTAGGGATATACATTTGGGTTTTTATTAAATACTTTTCATAATTATTTAATATTTATTATGATTATTAGGGGCCAAGCACCAAAGGTACTTATTGTATCCATTGGCATTATTATTATTTTTCCGTTTCTTCTTCCGCTCTTGAGTCTATGGCAGCCCATAGAACTGCTTTTGGCACAGTTATGAAATTTGGCACACAGATAGAGGACAGTCCCAACATTAACCACAGCAAATTTGGTGTATCTAGATCAAAATTTCTAGCGCCACCACTTGTCCAAACTTTCACTCATGTTTAATCTAATAACTTTTGAACCATAGGGTTAGAAACAAAATTCTTTCCTTCCCAGATTTTTCATTGTGAAACTTTTCCTGCCTTTTTTGAACTCCTCCTAGACGGTTGCTTTTATTTTCATGAAAGTCAAATCAGATCATCTTCAGACTATGCTGGCAAAAAGTTATCAAAAGTTTTGATAAACTTAACCATTCTCGAATAACGCACAAATTAGAAGAAGAGGATGCCAAATTGGACGTGAGGTTACGCTACATTTTTAGCGTATTCTGACGCATGACCTGAGTCTACATGCTGTTTTGGCACATCGCCACCTACTGCTCAGGAGATAGCAAAAATGGCATTTTTTTGCTTACGAATTCTTAACGGTTTGGCCAAAAATGATAAAACTGGGCTTTTTTTATTTTATTTTGGCCGTCAGCCATTTTGAATTTTGTAGCAAAATGCTGTATTTTTTTTAACGCATTAGTGTATCATTACAAAACAAGTTATTGCTCATCAGCATGATGCCCTGAAGGAGCCTGACAGTGCCACCTAGTGGTGAAAAATATTCATATGCTCATAACTTTTAATGTGATCTCCTTAGATTCCTGAACGATACCAAACATGCTAGGTTTTCCTTATGGTTTGTGCAAGGTTGCGCTTTTATATCTTCGAAACCGTTCGAGACGAAACCACTGAAGGAAATTTAGAAACATAAGTCGTTGGCTAAACGATAATGCCCAAATGCCAAAATTTTGATAGTAAGTGGCAAAAAAATGCAATCAAAGTCTTGCATGGGTAATATTTTATGTACTCATACATATATATGTCAATAACTCCTAAACGAAATAAGATATTTTCACCAAATTTAACACTTATTTATATGCACACTCTGAGGACACATAAAAAAGTGGTGGGATTGCACCTGTTGGTGGTGCTATAACTGAACAAAATATTAAATTGGCACTAATTACAATAAAGTATATGAAATAAAATGCAATATTTTACTTATTGCTTGCATCTTTGTGCGTGGTCCCTTAATGGCTGCTTGCAGTTATATTTATTATTATTATTATTATTAGCATGAGTATTATTATCATCATCATAATTATTTTTATCATGATGATTATCGTATTATTATTATCATATCTTAGAGTTAATTCACCCAAAAATGAAAACCCTGCCTTGATTAACTCTCATGTTGTTCCAAGCCTGTATAACTTTTCTTCTATGAAACACACAAGGAAAGGAAACATGTTATTAGTTACACCTGTCAAAAAGCACCATAAAAGTATCAGAAGACTCATGCGCTGTATTCCAAGTCTTCTGAGGTCCTTTGTTTGGCTTTTTTATGAGGAAGTGACTTCAATTTTAGTCAGTATGCCCTTAGCACATTCATGAGAAAATAAATATATATTCAGTTAAAGAAAACCAGTCAGAATGATTCATTTTTAAATTCTGATTCAGTTCTTTAGTTCAATTCACTGACTCGTTCTGGTTGATGCAGTTAAAAGCTCACTGGATAGGAACATTTCAGTGAATAACTACATCTGCACCCTTTTTTATGATGCTTTTATGTCCTTTTCGAAGTTTAAAAGCTTGTGTGTTCCATGGAAGGAAAAACTCATACAGGTTTGGAATGACGTGATGGTAAGTAAAGGCCAATTCACACCGCACAGACACACAAATGGACACTTCATTGGGTTTTGTCTGATCAGTGTGCTACCTCTGCCGGAGCCTGTTTTCACCGATTGGACATGCTGAATGTGAATTAGAATGTCTGAGAAGTGACGTGCTGTGATCTGGTGACTGTCGGCGTTGGTCTGCTTCTGTCAGTGCAGTTTGAATTGGCCTTAAATCATGTTTTTGGAGTGTTTTATTCCTTTAAATGGACAAACTGGATCATTCAAAAGAAAACCCATTTCCAACTCCAACTGACACATTACTATTTGGTAACACAGATGCAGAGACGTCCTCAGGCATTGACCTCTGAAATGAAGGAATTAGCTCTGGTTATGTGTGAGGAAACATTTTCTGACAATATCTCCTGTGACCTACAGACGCCAAACCAAAGGCTGTCTCCCCGCAGAATGATAGTCATCTTTACATGCGGCAACACACAGAAATAGCTCCGAGATCAGCCGATTGCATTGTGAGATGCCCCACAGCATACTGATTGCTATTCCCGAACTCCTCTCTAAGAAATGAGTTCCCTTAGTGTAAACACAAGCCTGCGAAATTAAAGCACTGTATGTCATGCAGAATGGCTGCTATAATATCATTTCATCTCAGTCATCTCATGGATTTGGTGATGTAAGGCACGCACACACAAATATTTACATGCAAGAGGCTGGAGGGACTCATAAACGTCATGTTGTAAAACATCACTGTGATGCAACAATTGGTAAATAAATAAAATAATCTAAAACACAGTGCACCACTTTCCTGTAATATTTGTGTACTTTTCTTCTCCATAACAGGCATTTTATGTTTTACATCCATTAGCCATGTGTGCATTAAAGTATCACTCATGATCACCGCTCCAAGAACATTAATTTATTTTTTTATTTTAATTGTGTCTATTTTTTTTTATTTTGTTGAAATGATCAATGTAACAAAGTCACTAGAAACATAGATATTAAATATTCATTATTCTTTTCACATTGGAAGAAAAGTTGGCTTAGTTACACAATAGTTATTTTCTGTATATAGACTATTTATCTCATTAAACTACATTAAATGCATTCATTTTGTATTCATTTGCTATATCCAGCAAAGTAAACAATCAGAAAACTGTATTTTCTGCCAGCTTCAAGGATCATTGGAGGCTCAGCCTCTTTTTTTAAATGATTTAAAATTGTGCTTAACCAAGAGTTAAACCTGTGGATAAAAAAGTCATTAACACAGACTTAAGCATGTAGTGTGGAAAGAATGCTAGTTCACACTGCCCTAACAGACACCAACACACACCAGCAGTTGCCGGGTCAACATGTCAACAATGTTTGCATTTGTTGGGGTAGCGTGAAAATCACAGTTGCGTTCACAATTCAATGAGTATGCCAAATATCACTGGCTACAGAAGCGAAACCCACTACAGCACTGGTTATGGTTATGACTGACACTGAGCACAAGGGTTCAGCTGACCTACAGTGACAGTCTGGATGTGAGAAATGACCAGTAGCCAACATCCCTGTCAGCACAACTGACCAGTCCAGGGATAGAGTCTGAAGAAAGGTCTCAGTTCCACTTCTAAAACCCCACACACCTGCATGTGAATGTCAGGATGGCTTCCTGGACAGCAAATGGTTCCCTTTTGATGCTGAACCAAATGATTCTCTCCCGCTGTCTCTCTCTCATAAACTAATTAACGTACCTAGAACATATGGCCGCAAGCACAGGGAAGTAATCATATGCAAATCTCAGAGATGTATTTTAGGGGTTTCATTTTGCCTGGGACACATGCCATGAAGCCTGTCAGGACAATGCGATGAGGAAATATCTGACTCTGCGGTATTTGTGTCCATGGAGACTGCAAAAAATATCAAATTATGCTTCTCTCTTACACGCACGGTAAACCGTATTCTTTATTTTAGTGAGAATAGGAAATTATTTCACCAGCCACTGCACTTTAGCATCATTTTATATAGTCCTGTGGAACAAAAAGTGCTTGGTTTATTTCAGAGGATAATGAATGTGACAGTAAGCGCGACGTTCTCGACTGTTCAATGATCTCACTGGCTTCTTTGATGGATGTGTGAGTTCTTGATAAATCTCTGCCATAAGTGCTGTGGATATGTCAAACTAACATTCCTCCGTTAAGAGCCGTCACTAAACCATTTGTATCATTTTCCAGAACATTCTTCCTTGCCATAACTCCGATGCACTTACCCAGCCTCGACAGATGTACAACACAGCTGACAGCTGCATTACTCACCAGAACAGAATTAACAGTCATAACCCATATCAGGATTTCTCCTGAACAATTACTTCTGAATGGAGGCCAAGAGGTTAATTTACTAATCGTGAAATCTGCATAAATGGGAGCCGTAATGAATTATGTAAACTGTTGACGATGCTCGCCACTCAGATGAAAAACCCCAGAATGTGCTTCAAGAGGGAATATTTACAGTTGTTGGCTCATAGATATATACAGACATTAATATGTCACCAAAAAACATGAGTTCCTGATTTTACCTTTCCTTTAGTTTGTAATATAGTTGTTTGTGCATGTAAATGTCTGTTATGTCCACACCAAATGGAGTTCATTTCTCCAACAGAAAATGCCTGAAACTCCTTGTTTTGCAGTCCTAGTATTATTTCGATGATATGATCATTATTTCTGTCACAATCACAATCTAACCACACACTAAAGTGATAACTATAGTGTCCACACCAACAGATGATAACATTCTGCGTATTATAAGTGTGTTTTAGCACTTTAACTCTTTCCCCACCAGCATTTTTTTAAGTTGCCAGCCACTGCTTGTCTTTTTGATAATTTTCACAGTAATAATGTTTCTAATGTAATGTACACTATAATATGAATATTTTGTTATATAAATCTCTGAACATACAATATTTCAAAAGTTTTAAAGTTTAAAAAAAAAGTTTTATTCTGGCTTGACACTTGAATGTTGGTACGTTTCATAAAAAGCAACATTTTGAACAAAAAGCTGAGAAAATGTAGTTTTTCAAAGACTAAAACATGCATAAGCAATGGTTTTATCACTTGTTTCAGCTCCTTTTTTTCATGTGTTTTGATACAGAGATTCTGTACTCTTTCAGAAGCTGCATAATGGCTCTGCTTATCATATAACAGTCAAAATACTGTCAATAGCATGAATCGTTTTTTTCCTAAATCACAAAAAAAAAATTGTCAAGTGCAAAGAAAGAGTTAAAGGTACAATATGTATTTTTAGATTAAAATATCCAAATATCACTAGAACAATGTTATATATTTTGTTGACCTGTGTACTAACATTATCCCAAAAGTTTCCAACAATGTTTAAATCCAGAGAAATCCTCTATTTTACCCAGTGTTACGGACCGTGTCCGTGCGTCACCTGTCAATGCCATCATATCCGTGCTCCCCTTGATTTTCATAGAAACCATGGAAACACCGAAGACGCTTTAATATAGTGTGTGTTTTATTAGACAGGCGAGCAACTGTTTGGATCATTAATCAACAGAAAACTGATCATTGTTCTCCAGCTCAACACGGTTAGTCTTACTAGTGGCTAACAGCATAATCAGAGAGAGCTTTCTCCATCATACAATATATTTTAAAATTAATTGCATGTCATTGAGCAACAATCATTTAGTCATCCTGTGTTTATTAATATGATATTCTATTATTGATCTAGATTTCTGCAAAGTGCAACAAGTGTCTCACAGCATGCTTCGACGAGACATACGATAGTAGTTATAACATAACTCTCAACACACTCAAATGTGTTTATTCTGATTGTTGTAAGCGTGTAAAACTGCACTGCGTTCCCACACACACACAACGCAAAGAGCGGAAGCGGAGACTGCAGCATAAGCAGAATAAAAGCTCAGAGACGGTGTTTGGCGCAGGTCTCTCTCATTAGCATTCGCTCTCAAGGGCTCTCGCGCGTCCTGCTTCACACCACCGTAACGCTAATAACACTTTAATACATTCACTCATTCATGAACATGATTTCTGCCCGAGTCCGTCGGATTCCTTTCCATCGGCTGTGGAAGTGAAGAGTCAAGACTACAACTCCCATGATTCCACGCTCATTCACGGCATCATCAAGCTACACCTTTGTTTTGAATAAGCGACCTATAGCGGCCAAACTTACATACTGTGCCTTTAAATGCTTGAGCTCTTTAAATTCAGGTGGATTTTGATTGGCTGAAAATGTATCGTTCACCAGCTAAAAATAAAAAACATTATGAAAGTGATTCCAATGACTTCACTGCTCATAATACTGTAATTTTGTCCTTGGTGTGAACGGGCTTTGCGGTTTTGGGAGCTTGAACTGCATTGCTTGATAATTTACTATCTCGCATAGGTACAAGTACAGTGTATTCTCTGGTCTGTTGTAACTGTGTTGCTTAGGTTTTAATGCTAGACCCAGAACATCATGAGCTCTGGTCAAAGGGGACGTGGTTTCCCATGATCCTTATCACGATGCACAATGCTCCACAGGTAAAGGTGGCAGTAGCTAACCCAGTTTACAATAAACACACCACATGAGGTGAGGAGGAGACATGCACCCCATATATCATCAAGGCAGTTTTTCAAACGAGGACAATACACTGGAGGTCGACTAAGCACAATAGAGGAATACAAGTTTTTTTATGTTATTGTGGAAGTGTAGAAACATGGCAAGGCAGAAGAATTATATTTTAGTTTTCTTAAGGGTTTTGCACACTTAACCCTGGGTTATTGTTTTAATTTAACACTGCTTTTTACCCAGGGTTATGAAACATATTTGCAGTTTTAACCGGTGCCAAATGTGTACAGTGTGAAACGATGCGGTGTTAGAATGTTAAAGCTAGACGCTTAAACAGACAACCAATCGCATGCTCATATTTGTGTACTTTGGACAGTCACGGGAACATTGCGCATTGAAACAGTAAATTCAGCATTTGAGAGGGAAAATGTCAGAATGAAGAAGAAACTGTTTCATTCTTACCTTTATTAGTCTGAAGTATCCATTCAGTATAAACTCGACAGAACAGTCAATGCGAGGATGCCCGATTGATGATGTTTATCCAATCGATGACAAATATGCAAATATGGACAATAACCCGCTCAATTTATGAGCAGTGTGAAATCTGAAGCAAGACAACCCAGGATTCAGTTTGGCCGGGTTTATAATGACACAGGGTTTTCAAACTTGAAATAGTTATCCCTGTGCCATTCTAAACCCTGGGTAAAACTGCTGTTTCACACTGCACACTCCTGAACCCGGGGTTAAAATCCTTTTTTGCAATTTGTGGTTTCACTGTTACTGACTGGACAAATGCAGCATGTGACCTATTTACACAAGTTTTTTTTGAGTTAATTTTTTTAACTCTAAAGGTAAGTCTCTTCTTCACTCCAATTGTTGTGTTTTCCATCACCGTTTTCCTATCATACAGAGAAACCACTGTTTGTATATTCACACAGTGTTCAGGGTTGCAGGGTTGGATTCACAAAAAACACCCAATCGCTACTCAAAACTAGCCCAAGCGCGTTCTGGGGGGTAAAATCTGCATTTTTTTGGTGGGTTCCCCTGCTGAAATTCTCATTCCCGGGGTTAAATATCAAATTATTGGGGTCGCTTCAGCCTGCAGCAACAGTGTTAAAGTAGCTGGATTCCGCGGACTTGGCAACACTGGCAGTCTTTCCGTGACTGCCCAAAGCACATGAATATCAGGTAGGTGTTTGGTTGTCTGTTGATAAGCATCTATTTGTAACAAGTACAAGTTTTGCACTGCAATGTGGGGTTAATACTGCAAAAGCGGTGCTAACCCAGCTCCAGAGCAGGGGCTTCATACCCCCTGGTAAAAAAGCAGAGTTCACCCGCATCTAAATTACAAGTGTGAAACGCTCCTTTAACCAGGATTTAAAGTGTTGTTTAGAACAACGATAACCAGGGTTAATCGCATTGTGTGAAAAGGCCTAATGTGAAACGCCAGTTTATGAATACCCAGGATTAATTGTTAACCCCGGGTAAATTATGAGAAGTGTGAAACATGAAGCAAGATAGCCCAGGATTCTGTTTAGCCCAGGAATCTGCTAATGTTCAGCATCCTTTCGAAAACAAACACATCGCATGTCATAGCCAAACTACAATGCTTGCAGTAACAGAACTAATACACACTCACATTGGCATTATTGTAAAATGATTTATTTGCACCTACTGCTGCTTATCAATTAGCCGAAGCGCTTCCATACTGTATCTATTAATCATGAAAACACTCATCAGTGATAACAATCTGAAAGGCTGAATTTATAGTATGATACGCCAGCA
The DNA here is from genome assembly GCA_023029165.1 of Gobiocypris rarus. Lineage (NCBI taxonomy): Eukaryota > Metazoa > Chordata > Actinopteri > Cypriniformes > Gobionidae > Gobiocypris > Gobiocypris rarus. Next base: position 33,346,194 of record CM040917.1, read on the forward strand.
GTGAGAGCCATAATAGTCCTCCTTGATCTTGAAGATGGCTCAATTTAGGAGAATGTTCTGGCAAATTCCGTCGTGCTGTGGTGGGATTACACTGCCTCATACCCCTGGGAGTAATCAATACTGAATGTCTGTTGTTGCCTCTCAGAACTCCGCTTCCCTTCTTAAAGTTCAGCTGTGTTCCCATTTAAACACATCAGTAACACACTGGGACCCAATCAATGGCGTCAGTATCACCACCCCCTACAGAGGCATCAGGGCATCGACCCACTCCGCTCACCAGGTGGTGCACGGCTCCAGTCGCATGTTCTTTTCCCTTTCCTTTTATTTTCTTTTATTTTATATATTTATATATAAAAAGTTTCCTTGGTCAAGTTTTCTAATATTTCAAAAGACTATGGTTGTCAAAAGACAACAAAAACAAACTTCTTTTTATGAAAATAAGTCTTGTATATTTTTATTTTTTTCTCCTAAAAGATTACAATAAAAGGTTAGGCAAAGTACTTTTTTTTGCAAATATTTTGAAAAGTTGTTGATGAGTTGCACCACATGTTGCCTTGCTCAAGTTAATTTTTAAGAGACTTGTATAATACAATAATCTATTGCCATGATTGGTCAAATAGTTAGCCAATTTCAGTCATCATTACTGCAAATATGTAATTCTGATACATGCAATGACTATCCATTATGATATGTAGTCATTTCTATATTTATGTACACATTAATAATCTTTTACATTGAAATCATTTTATTAGTAATATTTGGCATGTTTGTGAGCTGATGCGTTGTGCACCCGGCTATAGGGATATTACGCGCTCTTTAAAAAACACAAAATATACTATTGACTTAAGAGCAGGTTTTTGTTGGTCAACGGCGCAGTCGCTTTCAGTTCCTCAAAATAGCAACACGCCAACAATGCGCCTGAACACACCTGGTTTTCAGACCAGCACACCCATGGGCGAACAGATGAGTGGATTTGCTATTTAAACAACGTGGTGCTGGACGTGAAAATGATAACTGTGTCAGGCTGAAACTAGCAAAAAACACTTGTTTCACGCCTAGCATTACATTGCACCGGGTGTATGATGGGACCCTGTGACGTAGAGGTTTGAGGAAGTAATATTTGGATTTCGTTTGAGGTGTTTTAGGTCGGTCTGGATCAGTTTTCTGTTAGACGCAATAAATCATTTAAAACATTAAAAAGACCCTTTTGATTGTGTTTTTATTTAGATTAATAGATTTATTAGTTGATATCCTTTCCAAGCACTTCCAGCTCATACCGTTTTAATGAGTGGCTCTTCTTCATGTGAGTGGGTGACTGAAATGTTCAGCTGTGATTATTTGCTGCAGTTGAGTTGTTATCAGCTGTTTTATCTGAACCTGCCATCCTACCAGAGCATCAGCCAAACATCTGTTACCACCTCTGCTATACCACCGCCGTGCAGATAAATCATTGCACATTCATGACTTCCAACTTATGTCTGTCTTATTTCCTCCATGTTACTCACTCAGGCTGATTGTCGTGTGGTTTTTCAAGCAATGTGTAATTACTGAGATGAGTAAAACAAGGCAAATTGCATAGGGATAGGAATAGCAATACGAAATTGTCAAACAGTTCAGCGTCGGTGTACCAGATGTCTTTCTCAGCACTATACAGAGGATTGAAACTCATCAATTTGGGCTTTCATCCATAGCTGAACTTGCTGAAATTCAAGAAGAAAGTTTGCCAAGCCAGCTATGAGATCAAAAAGTTTATTCCATGTGCTTTGTGCATAGACTCGTGATTGGTCAAGTTTGGGGTCAAGTACTGAATATGTTAACCATTAAAGCCTAAAGGAATCAGAATGCAGGAATACTTGACAGTCATTTTCCTTATTACAGGGGTCATGAACTGTAGTGTTTATTGTTTTATAATGTTTCCTGGGGTCCACTTATAATGTTAGTATGATTTTACATCAAAAATTATAAAATACATTTTTCCTGATTTGAACACTCTGTCTGAAGGGGCGTGTCTGCTGTGAGACTTCAGTGTAAACGCCCACTGCTGTGATTGGCTGCTGTGAGACTTCAGTGTAAACGCCCACTGCTGTGATTGGCTGCTTGAGACTTCAGTGTGATTGGCTGCTGTGAGACTTCAGTGTAACGCCCACTGCTGTGATTGGCTGCAGTGAGACTTCAGTGTACGCCCACTGCTGTGATTGGCTGCTGTGAGACTTCAGTGTAAACGCCCACTGCTGTGATTGGCTGCTGTGAGACTTCAGTGTAAACGCCCACTGCTGTGATTGGCTGCTGTGAGACTTCAGTGTAAACGCCCACTGCTGTGATTGGCTGCTGTGAGACTTCAGTGTAAACGCCCACTGCTGTGATTGGCTGCTTTGAGCCCACTGCTGTGATTGGCTGCTTTGAGCCCAATGCTGTGATTTTAGATTGTGGAATGAAAGGTCGCAGTAATGAGCATTGTAGCCGATCACAGACATGTTGAGCGCATGAATGCTGTGATCAACTAAATTACTTCACACTAATGAATGCTTTCATCATAAGTCCAGTCCACGAGTGCAGACCTCAGTCACTAATAAACTTGCGCTGTTTGATTGACAGCTCCAGCATTTGTAAACAGAATTACAGAGAAACAATGCGAAATTGGCCATTTAGTCACTGGTTTGATTTACTGACACACAGACAAAGATCATCTGATTGTATATGAATCATTACATATCAGAAATCACTGGTCTCAGATCAGCCATTAGAATTAACACAGTACATGTTGTTGCTTTACTGTCGAGTCCATATCGTAAAAGTCTGTTTGCAAAGCCTGTGCCGAAATTGCGACTGATTTACCAAAGAATCCACACTGAATACAAATAAATAATGCTCAACTGAGACATTCACATTGATAAAAATAAATAATCACATTCCTAGCATTAGGATCCTTTGGAAGGGAATGTTATTTGTAGTCCATCCTCATCATCTCACTAACACACCAGTGGGCGGGGCCAAAGTTGTGGTGATGAAGTAGGTGTTGATCTTCTTCTGCAGAGGCGCTCTATCACAGATCTATTACAGGCTCATTCCGAGTCCTTCTCTCGACTAGGTTACAATAAAAGCTGTTTTTGGACTAACAAGCTCAAGGAAATTTTGATTTCTCAGTTCATGCCCCCTTTAACAGTGTGTTTTTGTTTTTTTGGTAAATGTAAATTTTTATTTATTGTTTGTTTGTTTGTCTGTCCTCATCAAGGTATAAACTTCATCCTTCCTTCAGTCATTTGTTTCAGTGGTGTTCTCCTGTGATCAGATTGGCGGATCTTCATTATTCATCTAGTATCCTAGACCATCAAAGCCTCTGGGATTCTCTGTTCTGCCCATTATTATGAGAAGCCTAATATCCCACATCTTTTGCAAGATGAACTGATAATGGTGTCACAATGCTGTCACACATTTCTCCCTGAGCCCCATCCACAATGGGCTATTCTCCCATCTGTTGAGTATTTCGTGCTTCGCATGACTGTCTGGTGAAGTCCGTGGCTGAGCAGACACTCTCGTGGCCTCAATCTCTGACCCTCGGCGTCCAGAAAAGCCCACGCAGATCCAGCCACTTGACCTGTCTCATATTGTAGAGGTCTGATCCGCTAGAATCCTTTTTCTTTTGAACCAATGCCATATTTTTTAAATTTAGTTTAAAGATCCCCTGTGGTGAAAATCAAGTTTTTAATGTTGTTTGCGTGTCTGTGGTGTTTTTAATATGCTATCAGACAAACCATGTGCAAATTCATAAGTCAGCACCATTGCTGAGTGTTTTCTCTTTAAAACTGCAGTCAACCAAAATGTTTCTGATGTCACAAACTACATTGTAACCAATCACGTCAACTTGTGGGAGGGCTTTAGCATATCAATAACTGCTGAGAAGCAGGCCAGTCTCAAGAGAAGCCATACCATTATATTTTTCTGTTGATGTGAACAATTGGGAACATTTAGCAATATAGAGGTTGTATTATATTACAATATTGTGATGAACTATATGCCTTTCTCCACTGACATTCTAAGTTGTTCAAAGCATTTCTAAGGATGCTGATGTTCAGAAGGCAGACTGAGATGGCAAACAGGAACATGGTTTGTGTGACATTAGCATTATTAGCTGTTTGATAACATAGTCAAGCTAAAGGTTAATCATATTAATTACGGTTATGTGTCCAATTTTGTAAAGAGCGATACCTTTGTGCAGCGTTTACTACAGTAACTTGAGTAAAAGTTGAGTGAGAGTGTCTCTGAGCTTGTGTGAGTGAGTGGAGGCGGGGCTCATTTGCATATGCATGGTGGTGTAGAGTTACATTCAAGCTTTTTTAAGGCATGAAGATTTGTTTTGTTTTTTTTTCAGAGGAAAAACGTTTAATATGTAATTTTGGTGATTAAAGATGAGTTTTAAGGAATACAATTATTGATTACATGGGGGACTTTAAATACATATAAGTGTAATGCTATATGTCTCAAATTTGTTATAATATTTACATAGAGACCTTTCACACGACACTGTTTTCAGCCCAAGGGTAGTTTTGGAGGGTAAAACTGCATTTTTTTGTCGGATTTCCCTGCTAAAATTCGCATTCCAGGGACTAAATATCACATTATTGGGGTCGCTTCAGCCCACAGCAACAGTGTTAAAGTAGCCGGATTCATGCATAACAGCATTTATTTGTCTTTTTTTGCGGATCCGTGTGAGCGGGGATTGGTGTGACAACATTGTTCTCTGTATCATTATGTAAATGTACCCTTATATGCTTCAGTTTAAAAATCTTATCCCTATAACTTAAAAAAAAAAAAAAAAAAAAAACTGAAATATGTATCATTAAAGCAGCAGTCCGTAACTTTTTTGGGTTAAAAATTATCCATTTATATCAAAAGATTTATTTTTGAGCAAGAACATAACCAGCCAGTGTTCAAAACTATCTGCTTACCTTAGCTCGATTTACAACGGTAAGCTTGTAATAATGTTTTTAATTCCAGTGGTACTGGTGGATTTCCGTGGGAGATTCGAGCATATCTTTGCGTCACTGCGTCACATCTGTAAAGATCAATAAGAAGTCCTGGCTAGTAGGCTATATCGCGTGTGAGGATGTTGGAGGTGGAGATTTAGTCTTTTCTCACAGCGCTTGATATAATTAAACTTATCAATTTGATAGCAGATCCAGAAAGGTTGAAACCTCAATCAGTGACAGTGACATCTGGAGATTCGCCTGTTGTAAAATGCAAAAGACTTCGGACTTTCGGAATGGCTACAGAAAAAAATAGAGAGTCCAACCGAGCCAAAACAAGGATAAAAAGGGCTTTTGAAAAGTGGCGTTAACCGTTTTGAAGGGGTTCGAAACGGATGCAGAGAGAGTTTTTTTTTCTGCTGGACAGGTCAGACATTTCAATGGTTATTATGTAACAGTAGCACACTTCGCTTAATTCATACTGTAAAAGTTACGGAGTTTCCTTTGTTGTGCCCTTTTGCTACGTGCATTATGGTAAATAGCCATTATTTTGTGCTATAGCTATGAGAGGGAGCAGTTCATCTCTAACGTTACTCCACATTAATTTGTTGATGACGATTAGAAATGAGACTGCACAGAAATGGAAACTGAACTACAGGTAATGTTAGTCCTCATACACATTAAGTGTAGTCACGCAATGCTGATGTTAACAATTTGAAAACAAAGTATAATTTGCACGGTTTGACGTAATATGATAAGCGATCGTTAGATTTAATCATCATGATTTATTGCAATGTTTTTCCCACGTAGGCCTAGTTGGTCAGCACAAAAGTGTATGTTAGCTGCTTACTTGTTCAGATGACATTCTTATGTTGGTCATCCGTTCAAACAGTAGAATCTGTGATTCTGAATAACAGTATCCACACCGGCGCGGTGACTGACAGCCCTTCTCCTGATAGACGCGCATTGACATTCTCCTCAAAACATTGTATTCATGCGCAGTGCTGAGCCGAGGCACGACTCACGTAGAGTTGATCATTCCGCGAATAACTGCAGTTGCAGATTTCAAACAGAGATGGGGACAAAGAGGAAAAACTACGGACTGCAGCTTTAAACATTGAAATGAATGTACTAAACATGCTGAGGTGGGTTATAACACATGGGTGTTTTGTGAATTTTTGTATTGAGGTCAGATTTACTGTATATATTGTTTAATTTTAATTAATTAAATATTCAACCATCCCCATACATTCATTAAATTATTATTTCAAAATTAAGGTATAGGAAACATTTTCCATTCACAGCTTTTATTCTTTTATATATTTTTTGAATGTATTTTATTTTTTACTTATTTTTGTCTCTTTCTGCAAAATGTCATCACTTCTGCAGCTCATTTCTGATTGGTTAAACTGATGGACCGACTCCATCAGCTATAACTGCTTCCTTTACTCTAGTTTTCTATCACACAATAACAATGTGGTACACTATGAAGGAAAGGGTGAAAATAATGCAATATTTTCAAATTAAAAGAAGTCTAAAATTCATAAGGGACTGTTTTGTTCCTCGGTTCTGGAAATACAATACTAATCCATTTATCTTGCTGACCTTTGAAATCTCTTCAAGCCTCAGATGCTGTAAGCGCCACGGCCGCGGCAGATCCATCCACACCTGCAGTCATTTCAGCATCATAAATGAAATCTCTGTCCTTCCAAATGCGAGCTGTCCGTGCCACAGGCCGGCTAATGGCGGCACCCCTATTACTCATCCCGGTCCCGTGTGCCTTTGAGGAAACCATCATATCTGCCAGATCCATCAGAGGAGGCATCAGCCAGCCTGTGAAATTGATCATCTGCTCAGGAGATGGGAGAGGATGGCAGAGAGGGGACACATATTTTACAGGCTCCTTTAAATACTTAATGCCATAAGGTGCCATGAGCCCGGCTGTAAAAAAAAGAAAAAGAAATGTGCAGATCCATGGCAGTGAAAGCGCTCGGACTGAAATTGCCTTTAGGTGTAGCAGCGTTACGATAAGAGCATCTAAGAGGCTTTTAATAAACAATACAATATCCCTGAGCCCAGTCACGCTATCGCTCTCCATTCGCCACTAAACTTGATATATAAAAGAGCAAAAACCATAATATTGACTTTGAATCCCACAATACATTTGCATCGGAAATGGAGATGCCGGTGATCTTGAGGCGAATGGCATCGGTCAGCGTGTGACCGAGGGGGAAAAGATGTCTCCTTTTCACCATGTTGATATGAATGGCTGATTATTAATGTTATTATAACAGGCACGCTGGATCCCCCGGCAAAGAAAGCGCGCAGCTATCATTATTGCATCACAGTGCATGGGGACCATAATTACTACCCAGAAACTTTTCTGCACCTTTCCAATTATACGGTACATCACGTTCTCATGGGTATTGTATAACCAGCAAGGAATGAGTATATTAAAAAGGGAAAAAATAATAAAGGAAGAACAGACAATACACACACACACATATGCACAATACATACACACATATATCAGACTGTGTTAGTGTAGCTGGATGTGGTTACACTAGCATTAGCCTACATTAAAAGAATATTCAAGTTCAAAAGCTCAACTGAAAGCATTTTAATATTGATTATAAACACACATATTGTTGACATCTTGTGGCAGTGTAATTTTAGTGATATACTAGTTTTTAGTAATGCTTTGAATTAGACTATTTTATATTAAAGGTTTTATTATTTTTGTTGTGTGCTTTTAATATGTATATATAGGGTTTTATTAAACTTTAGTTTATATGGTTTTAGTTAACAATAATAACGTTGGGCTATACTATTTTTACCAGATTGGCCTCATTTACTTCCATTGTAAGTTCCACATTTGAAAATACAGATTTATTACTAATTTCTTTTTATTTTCATCTGAGACAAGAAGGAACACATAGAGATTAATAACTTTCACTTACGGTTTCACAGACCAGGCTTAAGCCTAGTCCAGACTAAAATGCATGTTTGAGTTGTTTTAACTGAATGCAACTTAAGTTTTTGAATGCAACTTAAGTTTTAACTTAAAATATATCAGTGCATTGTTTTGTCTCGGATGCACATGTTTTTTTTTTTTTTCTAGGGCACGTTTATAAAAGCGCCTTAAATGCCCTAATTGAAATAAGGCGTAATCCTGGCTTAATCTAAGCCCTGTCTGTGAAACCAGGCCTCAATGTCTTAGTGTTGTGTTGTAGAGCGAGTTGAATTGAATCTCTTGGGAAACTTTGAGCAGGTTTCATGCTGAGCTGTTTTCATTAGTGGAGGCTGACACCTGAATGCGTTCAAGTCATGTAGCGCTTGTACACCTGACAGAATAAACGCTTTAATACAGCTCCCTCGTTCATTAATGTCAAACACACATGTCTGCGCTCCAGCACAGTAAGCTGTGTCTAATATTTCTCCTCTCCTTTTCGCCTTTATATAGATGCCAGGCCACTCCCAGCAAACACGTGACGTAACGGCGACCAAAAGTGACGTCAGTATTGGTCGTGGGTTCGTCACGTCACCAAAAGACTATACCACGACGTTGTGGCAAGCGAAGAACAGAAGTTGCGATCTCGACTGCAGCGCTTGGTCGCTTCCTTACCTCCCCACAACGTTGTCTAAAGACCAGCTGATGACCAATTATTTTGACCTCCTCACCACCACGTCTTAGCCACGTCATTTCTTGACTTTAGCAGATAGAAGAATTTGTTTTCAGATGTTTTATATGTTCAGGTGTTGGTCATATAATTCGAATATCATCAAAAAGTTGATTTATATCAGTAATTTCATTCAAAAAGTTCAACTATAATTGTATTTATATATATATATATATATATATATATATATATATATATATATATATATATATATATATATATATATATATATATATATAAAATACATTTATATCTATACATATAATAATTATAATAATAAAAATGTATCTATTATTTAAAAATGTTACAGCCTGTAGATTCCAGTCATGAATTCAACAATTTCACTTGGTACAGTAGGGGCAGTATGAACTCTCAAACGCTTGCTCCCCATATGCACAAAAGAAACGTGGTCATGAGCGTGCGTGGGTGTAACTGTATCTTTGACCGTCTTAGATGTTTATTTTACACACTTTCTTATCTTTTCAGTTTTTAGAGTTACCTAACGTTACAGCAGTAGTTTAACTTATCTAGAATCGAAGAAAGAAGAAATAACACCATTCCTTCACTTCTCGACTTGTCGAGACTGTTTTTCAAGATGGCTGCTGTCGGTATCGTGTAATGTACTGTCTTTATGAAGTATCTTCTTATTAAATTGTTTGTACACTTACAAAGTTCTCAATGCTTCGGTTTACATGTAAGGACCCTCATTATGCTACCGTGTTAGTGTGAGGCTATTTTGAGCCTTGTTAGTGGTATTAACTAGCTGTGCCTTTGTCTCAGTGATAATGTTTTAAGTACTCAGGTCAGGTTGATGGGATTAGTGACTATGCATTTGAATAACTGCTCAGGGCTGGAGAAAGTTTGGTAACAAGCTAACGCCTCCCTCATTTGTATGCTTTGTTCAGAGTCTCCTCCTATATGTAATCCCTCCACCTTGAAATGTATATAAACCTCATGTATGCTGTTTTGAGTTAGATTATTCGGACGGACTACAGGACAAAGCTGTGGAGGGACTCATCACAAATGTTTTAAAACATGCACCAGCCCACAGTAAACTACAGGTACAAAAATACACTTCTTGTGAGCATTTCACTTAAAAGACTCTGGCAATCGACTATTACTTGTAGGATGGGCCAATACCACTTTATGGAATGAGTAGCAGTAGTATTTCATTTTTGTACTTGCCGATACATACAGTGTACCGATAGAAGTTTTTATTTTTATTGATTTTTGCCCAAATGAGAATGTCTGAAGTGAATTTCTTTGTGATGGATATATCCTATTATAATGACTTTATCATAAAATATTCAGTTAAGATCATGTTTTTGAACAAAATATACTTAGGCTACATCGCATTTCATACCATGAAAGAGAGTCTGGTATCAGCCAATCCTAGTTACTTAAAATGGTTAACACTTACTTACTTGTTTGACATTAAAACTTGAAGGTCTGTTCACTGAATTTATTTAAATTATTTGTCTAGGTGCTGTCAATCCCAGAGGTGGCGGTCCCACAAGAGATCAACCAGGAATTCAGTGACACAGATTGAGATTCAGAAGATTAAGACCTTTTTAAATTTTTTTTTTTCATTTTTTGCTTTAATGTATATAGTTGTGTTAATGTTATCACCCATTTATTAAAGTGTCTGTTAAATTGTTAAATAAAATCTGCAAAAACACTTTTCAGTTCTTTCAATTATTCTACAATGTTACAAACATTAGTGAATGTTTAAACATGTTTTTACCAATTGTTTGAGTAAAATGTCAAGATTTGAACAGTACTAGTTGAAACAAACTTAAATTCTGATGTTCTGAACAAGAACCACAATTATAGATGTTGCTGTGACAGTGGCAGGTAAATAAACTGAATGAACAACTGTCAATAAATCCACTGCAGAATGAATATATGAAAAACTGTCAAAAGTCATCAAATGACCAAGTCATCAAAGCAACCAACGATACGTTGAAGCAACGTACTGGCCACGTTACGTGCGTCATCCAAAAAGGCGAATCGACTACCAAAATTAAATGACGTTCCTCAGCGTACTGGGGGCGTTATCGACGTCATCCAAAAGACGAATCGGCGACCTAAATTAAATGACGTTCCCTCAGCGTACTGGGGCGTTATCACGCGGCGTCATCCAAAAGGCGAATCGACGACCAAAATTAAATGACGCGTTACCTCAACGCGTACTGGGGGCGTTATCACGACGTCATCCAAAAGACGAATCGGCGACCAAAATTAAATGACGCGTTACCTCAACGTACTGGGGGCGTTATCACGACGTCGGTTGGCGGCGTCGTGGCGACCTCTTTTGGTGTTTCACTTTGGACGGTTGTGGTGACGCGTCATATGCTAACGTAGCGTGACTAAAGCGACCAGCACGTGACGTCGTCACAACGTCAAATTGTTTGCTGGGCTACAATATTGCATATAGACAGAAACCCACCAACTCACCAAGACAATCTGACTGTGGTATTTGATGTGTGTGAGGGAATATGGCACAGATGAGTGTTCAGTCCCTGCTGGTAAAGTGCATCCGTTAGGCGGCTCCTGGAAAAATGTTCACCATACTGAGAGGAGCAAAACAATACAAGGACTAAACTCGTATGGAGTCCACTGTAAATTTCCCTATCAGAGACAATAAAGTTTTTTTTCAAAATTTCAATCTGACCTTTAAAAGGTATTAAAGGGGTGATTGATTATGATTTTTTTAACTCTAGTTAGTGTGTAATGTTGCTGTTTGAGCATAAACAACATCTGCAAAGTTACAACGCTCAAAGTTCAAAGCAAAGGGAGATATTTCCATTCACAGAAGTCACTGTTTAAGGACTACAACAAACTTCCTTACTTTATGAAATTTACATAAACCCCGCCCCCGGGGAAAACACAACAAAAGGGGAGAGATTATCATGACAAAACATGCTAATCAATGACTTGAAGATAGTAAACTCCACATCAGCTACAGAAATCAATCCACTAACCATTCAGAAACGTCCTGTCTCATTCTACATGTTGTCTCTTCTTCTTGAGTCTCTCATCATTGTCCGACTCCAGTTTGATAACAAAAGGCTGAGCAGTTTCAGTGCCTGTCTGCATGAGGTTATCAGAGCTGCGAACACAAGCTCTTGAAGCTCCACCTTGTGAGCAGAAGCTAATTTGCATTTAAAGGGACACACACAAAAACAACACGTTTTTGCTCACCCTCAAAAAGTGACAATGCTATAAAAAATGTCTGTGGAGTATTTTAAGCTAAAAAAATTTGAGCTAAAACTTTGGGGACATCAGAGACTTATTTAATCTTGTAAAAAGATGCAATCAAACACCATTTTAAGGAAAAGGCATTTCCAATTATTCAGGCAATTAATACATATTCAGTCAAATTTATATATACACGTCCTTCTAAAAAAATTAGCATATCATGAAAAGGTTCTCTAAACGAGCTATTAACCTAATCATCTGAATCAACTAATGAACTCTAAACACCTGCAAAAGATTCCTGAGGCTTTTCAAAACTCCCAGCCTGGTTCATTACTCAAAACCGCAATCATGGGTAAGACTGCCGACCTGACTGCTGTCCAGAAGGCCATCATTGACACCCTCAAGCGAGAGGGTAAGACACAGAAAGACATTTCTGCACGAATAGGCTGTTCCCAGAGTGCTCTATCAAGGCACCTCAGTGGGAAGTCTGTGGGAAGGAAAAAGTGTGGCAAAAACGCTGCACAACGAGAAGAGGTGACCGGACCCTGAGGAAGATTGTGGAGAAGGACCGATTCCAGACCTTGGGGGACCTGCGGAAGCAGTGGACTGAGTCTGGAGTAGAAACATCCAGAGCCACCGCGCACAGGCGTGTGCAGGACATGGGCTACAGGTGCCGCATTCCCCAGGTCAAGCCACTTTTGAACCAGAAACAGCGGCAGAAGCGCCTGACCTGGGCTACAGAGAAACAGCACTGGACTGTCGCTCAAATTTCGCATGTCATTCGGAAATCAAGGTGCCAGAGTCTGGAGGAAGACTGGAGAGAAGGAAATGCCAAAATGCCTGAAGTCCAGTGTCAAGTACCCACAGTCAGTGATGGTCTGGGGTGCCATGTCAGCTGCTAATAATACATATATTGGTGTTTGCAGTGCAATATTTGACTGGAAGGGTAAACTGACAGTTATTTTTGTCAGTTATGGCTCAGTAGATCTAGCATTATGCCCGCTTTGCATCAGACATTGAAATAAAGTAGTGCATAAGAATATTTGAATGAATTGAGAGGAAGGGAGAGAGTGAGGGGTGCGTTTAGCCTACCTGGGTATGTTCAGCATCGTTATCTCCATTAACAATAAAGCCAAGTTTTTTACATTTACATTTAGTCATTTAGCAGACGCTTTTATCCAAAGCGACTTACAAATGAGAGTAATAGAAGCAACCAAGAACAGTCAAGGGCAACAATATGCAAGCGCTGTAACAAGTCTCAAGGAATCTAACACAAAACACATAGGACAGTTTAAAAAAAACAAAACAAAAAAAAAACAGAAACGAATAGAGTGATAAGTGCTATTCTTTATTGGTCAAGTGCTGCTGGAAAAGAAGTGTCTTGAGATGTTTTTTGAAAGTGGCAACAGACTTTTAAACGCGATGTAAACCTGATGTAAACCCCTCATTGCTGAGAAATATAAGGTTGCGATTCAGTAGCGAAGCTAATTTATTACTAAAAGTTGTGGGGCATCGTTGATAAGCGTCTCCTGAATGTGTGTGTGTGTGTGCGCAGCGCGATCTCCACTCTCTCTGTGCGAGTGATTAAACTGACTTGGAACTACCTGTGCATTAAACAGTTGTATTGCACACCTTCCAGCCAATCAGAATCGAGTATTCTGACAGACCATGGTATAAGCAAGCAGTAAGGTGCCTTATTGCTTTTATGAAACGGTTACCACACAATACAAATATTAAAGCCAAAAAATATGTATAAATGCAACTTTTCTTAAGCCTTCTTTCCACTGAAAAAAAAACAAAAAAAAACACTCTTTATGAATGAGTCAATCAGTAGCGAAGACTTTTATATTGAAAGAACTGAAATCTGTGGTGAACATGGAAGACGCAACTGACAAATGAGCGCTGTCACTGTCAGGACACGGAACACCCCTTAACTGTTAGAAGATATCCCAGCGGACAGTCCCTTTTTTATGAACATAGGACTGACCTGAAGGAAAATTCATATCTGAATGCAGGTAATACACTCGCTTGATCTCTCTCTCACAATAATACAAGCTTCAATGAACAATATCAATGAGAACAAACATATGTTTACGTTGCTAAGAGTGGTTGCTAAGGGTGTCATGTAGTGACATACAGAGCCATTGGGTGAAGCGGTCATAGCAGTGTTTTATCAGAATCAAGGACTTGAACTGTTTTATAACATCAATTTAATGTGTCTTTGCTGACTAAAAAAGTATAAACTTATAATAAAAATAATAATAAAAATAAAAAAACAGAAAACTTTTTTCATTGTTATTTCAAACTCTGGCCGCCTTTACAGAGCTGCAATAACTTCCCGAAAAACAAACTGTGAAAGAATAGTCTATCAGTGTACAGGACTAAGAAACTTGAGACAGACTGTAGTGAACTTTAGAGAACGTGAAATTAAACAGAACACACAAACAACGTCCGGCTTAAAACAACAGCTGGGCAACATCTTGATTTGGCTCTCACTCAACTTGCTATCAAAAATAGTCTCTCTCTTGCGGCAAATGTAGTTGTTTATTGTGCGCAGATATATATAAAGTTCCTGGAATAATCTAATAAACAGAGTGATGTCTATATTAGTAATCTAGCCTTAATGAGTGGGCCATCATCATTCAGGGAGGGAAAAGGATGGAAAAAGTATTTACCAGGCTATTTTATCTTGTGGAATTATCCTGTATGATAAGGGTTTTATTTCAAGTAAACTGCAGGAGAGTGATTAAAATATTGAAGTTTAAGTGTATCGCACAACTGTTTTTCCATTTTTTCACTGATGCTCTGCTGTGTTTCTTGCAAAAAGCTTGTCGATTGCAGAATCTTGATCCCTTTTGTTTTGTTCTTTGGAAGTAGAATCTGGAATGAACACTAAACTGGAAATGTCATGGAATCAGTTGTACTGTTGTGTTTACATCAAAAGAGCAAAACAGCCTGGTAATTCTTGATGGAAGCAAGATTAGCAGGGATTAGGAATGTGTTGTCATCAGAGAAACAGCTCGGCTCGTCCTCCCTCTGCTGAGAGCCTATGAACTTCTGCCAGAGTCTTTTAGTATCAATATATATACAGCTTTTGAGACACGATGAGGTTAAGATCCCCCCTGAGTTAATAAAATAAATATCAGAGTATATGCAGAGATATATAATCTTTATAAATCCATTAGGGCCTCTTTGTTTAACTCCCAAAGGGGCTGTGGCTTAATTTTCCCATGTCGAAGGCTTTGGATAATGTCTTTTTAATGACACTATCCAGGATCCTGTCATGAGCAGGGTCATCAAACAAATCTCCCACCCTCTCTTCCTCTCGCTCTCTGTCTTGTCAATACATAATGTTAATATTCGAGTCAAAGAGCTTTAGCAGGGAAACCAAATAACTCCCAAGGGTCATATTAGCTCATGTTCTCCCTGTGCGTATGTTGAATCGCACAAGTAGCCGATTGGAAAACAAAAGTTACAGTATCACCAGGGCTGTGCACAATTCAGAATTGAAGAATCATCTCCCTTTCAAGAGTGAATTTGAATTGGCCACGCCTCACAGGATGATCAATTCGAATGGAAGAAAGAGTTAAAATTTGAATTAATTAATCTACAAATTCACATAATTTTTTTTTTAATGCAATTAGGTATCCTTTTTGCAACCTTAATTAAAGAATGTATGTACAGTATACCAAGATGAATGGGAGAGTGCAATGTGTAATATGGAGGAATAAGTCCCGCCTTCTAAATATAAGAGCCAATCGGAAATTGGTAAAGTCTTTGCATCACTGCAGCTGCTGTTTAAAGCTCTGGTGTCGTGAGAAACTAGGGCTGAATCCCAAATCGCCCCCTATACCCTTAAATAGGGCACTATTTGAGGGGACAGATCTTTGTAGTGGTGTCCGAAACCATAGTGGACGTTATTGAGTGCACTCATTCTATCCCACATATTGCACCGCAATAACGAGTGTACAGCTGATGTACGGCTGTCTGAATTCACTCACTTGTTTTCATTCACTCCGAGAATAGTGATTGAGGGGGGCGATTTCGGATTCGGCCACAGAGAGCATTAAAAAGGGTAGTTCACTATAGCTAGCAAGACCTATAGGCCTACTTCTGTGGTTTTCCAGCTCCTGATTGGTCAACTTCAGATCGACCGACACATCGGCTCAATGAACCGCACACACGGCATGACTTCAAGCTGACAGCTCCCAAACTTTTTCGACATGTTTAAAAATTATCGTGAGGTCGGGAGGTGCTCTTAACAAGGTCGGCTCATCTCGTAGTTCCTCTCACACGCTGCGAGCCACGACCATACGAGCATCAACGATTTTCACGCGATTGAAAAAAAAAATCGCCTGCGAGCTCGTACGACAGCAAAAAACGCACTGTGTACGCCCGGGTTTAGATGATCTGTTAATAATAATAATTTAAAAAACTGAACAAATAATTTGTACATTTATCGCTTACATATGTAAAGTAAGTTTAAATGCATGGTGTATAAGCTAAGCTAGCAGGCTAATTGGGTAGTTGTATGCTATGCTAATATGTAAGCTAACTAAAAAAAACTCGATTTCTCATGACACCAGTTCTCAAACAATCAGTGCAAGATGTAAGAAACAACAGGAACACTTTAGTTCAGGGTCCAATTCTCACTGTATGAACTAGTTACTTATTAGCATGCATATTATTAGTGTTTTGGCTGTTTATTAGTACTTATAAAGCACATATTGATGTCTTATTCTGCATGACCTTATTCTACAGCCCTCAATCCGACCCAATACCTAAACTTTACCACTACCTTACTAAATATTAATAAGATGTAATTAGGAGTTTATTGAGCCACAAGTCATAATTGATATTTGGTTAATAGTGAGAACTGGACCTAAAGTGTGACCGAAACAACATTTATGGGTCTGATTTGAAATATGTTAATTGAATGTGTTAATAATAATGTGGAAATATGTTAAATAAATGTGAGTTCAGTATTTTCCCATTCAAGTATAGGAGCTAATCTTGCATGCCTGAAATATCTGCCCGGAGGCATTGCAAATGTGGCCACTGAGTGAACGGATTTTCCTTTAAATGGGACTTTCCTTCAATTCAAATTGAATTCCTGAATTTGAATGGCAAATTCAGAATGG
This sequence comes from Gobiocypris rarus, assembly GCA_023029165.1. Lineage (NCBI taxonomy): Eukaryota > Metazoa > Chordata > Actinopteri > Cypriniformes > Gobionidae > Gobiocypris > Gobiocypris rarus. Next base: position 33,363,180 of record CM040917.1, read on the forward strand.
CACATAACCCCATAAATCACCCTCATAATTGAGAAAAACTGAAATTGAAGGCACAGACACCACTTTAGAGATTGCATTATATTTCCAAAAATATATGTACAGTCTATTACAAAGGTTACAAAGCAAAAAAAAAAAAGACAAAAATGGTCTATGTAACAAGAAATTGTCTAGGTAGATGACCATACAGTTCTTCAGCTGGGGAAAATACTTTTTTTTTGACCAATGAATACTCTCCATACTCTTGTCACAAAAAAATAAATAATAAATCGACAATTCATTTGTACTGTACATTTTTTTCCAACCTAAAAGAGAAAAGAAAACAATCTTCTAAAAATGGAAACCTATTAGCTCTCTTTGGTCCTAAATGAGAAATTATGTACAACTGAAAGAGTGAGGGTGACGATAATCAGCTGCATGTGAGATAGAAAAATATAGTGCATTTTCAATGAGCTCACTACAGAGTACTTGAGTGAAAAATAAAGAAAAGAAACAGCAATTATAAATAAAATATACAAGTTTTACAGCTGGAACATATACAAATCGCCCTCTGGTTTGTGATTACTCTGACACAATCAACAGTGCTGAACTCTTTGGAATATTCCACTTCACTTTTGTCTAGGTGGGCTCTTGACTGTCTTTCTAGAAGTCTTTAATACCCTGCTGCACCGTGAACTCAATCAATCCACAGCGCAAGCTGTCTCCGCTACTATCAAACCAGAAAAGTTCAAAACGGCACAAAGCAGAAAAGGAGAAAAATGGACAGATTTGACATTGACCCGTACGGTGGCCTCAATGTGGGATTGATTGAATCCAGGCGTTAATCTCAAATTGGCTCAAATTGCTGTCTCTACAGGGGCCCCGGATCCAAACGGAGAGGGTAAGGGACTGCGAGTGGCCCCCGGGAGGCCGGAGTGTGAGATCAGAGTGAACTGAGTGACTGCAGCTACCGCCGAAGCTCAGGAGGTTTGTGCTGACCGAGAGCCTTTCCGCTCGCATTCAATTCAAAGGCCTGGCGTGGGCTCAATGCTGAGGTTAGCGAGATGGAAGGATAGCGGATCGGAGATGGGCCTCAAACCAGGGCACGATATGATCCGTGAGAGACGCACACACACAAACCATCTGGGTTCACAATGGAGACCCGGCACAGTCACAGAAGCACCAAACGTTCGGCTAAATCCTCCAGTGACGCCGGCTCCATCTTCACTGTCTTTCTACTCAAGAAAAATGCCACATGTTGGCACGGCGGTTGGTTAAAATGGCATTGGCTCCCCAAAATAATGAGAAAAAAAAATGTTTAAAATGTGTCACAAAATAAAATAAAAACATACTTCATTTCAAGCTGAATAAAATGGTAGAATTTTATGGCAGCCCAAGAAATCAAGCCTAAAAAGGTCTACAGTACTCCTTAAAGTATTTAACACTAAAACGCGTAACATTTAATTGTCAACGAAACATTCAGTTGAGAGTGGAAGGCTGTTATGGCACTAAAACTTTAGCGTAAGCCTCATCTTTGAGCTCAGAACAACAAAAAGGTGGAAGAAACACAGCGAAACGTCGCAGTCTAGGTGAAGAGAGGCTCTTATATAAATCCAACAACTCTCTTTGATCAAACTTCACAGTACTGCTGATGATTTCCAAGCAGTATGTGAGTAAAAGTCTATACAGCACCTCAAATTATTGCTCATATTTGTCAGTCTCTCCCCAACTTAAGCCATGATCTCACAAAGAATCTAAGAATCTAAAATAAGAGCAATAGTTGACTTGTTTTAAGGCAGTATTACTCCTTTACACCACAACACTGTATGATTTTAAAGTCAGTCACCTGCTAGGAAACTGATACTAAACGAAAATGTTTCTAAATTAAAATAGCCTAATTTTTTTTTTTTTTTGTGTTTCTTTATGGAAACATGTATTCATGGTAAATAATATCAATATTAAAAAGGACACATTCAACAACAGCACTGATAAATCCATTCATGTGGTAAATATAAACTTATAAAGAATATTGCCACCGTAATAGTTGTTCATACATTAAAAAAACTCCATCACCAATTCTCTTTGTACTAATTCACATCTGAATTGTCACGTAGGATCATAAAATATACCTTGGGCTGATCTAAAACCCAACCAGCCATCCTCGGGAGCTTCACGTAACCAAGCGGTGGGATATTTCTGCTTGATGTAAAAGGGCAGGTCGGCCCGTCTCTCTGCCAATGCTTCAGTCTGCAGAGAGCTTCATGTAATAGTGCTGGCTGGAGAAGACAAACCTCCTCTTGTCTACTTTCAGCCTCTGGTTCTGTCTCTTTTTCCTCCAGAAGAGACATTTTACCCTGTTGTCAGTTCCGTAACACAATCCCAGAAAACAAGCTAACACAAATCAATCGAGTAGAAGAGTAACGCACCACATTGTCTTAATGTGGATATTACAAACCAAAGAAAAAGAAATCTCTCCAAATTCACTCCTTGTGAACTGGATTTGCTTAGTTTAAAAAAAGAAACCAGTGAAATCTATAGCAACTATGGGCAAATCAACCTTTTGTGACGATAAAGACAGTCCGTACAAAGCATAAAAACCCTCTCGAACGCTCCAACTCAATGAAGTGAAGAGTTCTTTAGAGCATCCAGAGGTCACTGTCCGTGTAGGATTCTCTCTCTCGCATGTCTCTCCGTCTCTTGGTTTCCAGCACCTGCGCCAAATCCTTCGCCAATAACAAAGGAATGATTCTGTTCTGCCAGTTCTGGAAGGTTAATCTCACCGGAAGGGTGCGGAACGTTTTTTTTTTTTCTTTGTTGTTGATTGATTTTGTCAAATTTTTTGCAGTGTCACACACTTTTCTGTGTTTTCTGGAGAGTTCTGGTTCATCCGACCGGGAAGGGCTTTGGACGTCCATCACACTTGAACACCCGTCCCGTGAAGATGCAGCATCTGGGCTCTCATAGTCTGTATACTGCTCATGATCTTCTTCTGATGGCCCACCAAGGAGATTCCCAAACTCATTACATCCCTAAAGCAGAAACACAACGTTCATAAATCACAGCAATGGAGCATGAAGTGCCTGAGAGGTATTTCATTACCAAAGCAAAAGGAAACTGAGAAAAGCCCATATTAACTACAACACGATGAGTCAAAGAGATCTGATTAAAATTCAGTGCAATGTCAGGATCGTATTGTGAATGAGAGCTGAGGGCTGAAATTACTCCTAAAAAGATCATGCATTTCTATAGAGGAGTATGTGGGAAAGATCATAATGAAGCACTCTTACTCAATAGTCATTCTAACGACAGATTCGAGCGAGCTGTAGCCGGCAGCGGTGAAGTTGTCCACGTATCTCTCCATCTTGATAGCTTCCAACCACTCGCTGACCAATCGGAAAGAGGTGAAATCTGGAGTGTTCTGGTCAAGCAGTGGGCTTATGGGTCTGAGGAAAAGGAAGAGATAAATATGAGTGTTATAAAGGCACAGTGACATTATTTCTTAGTACTGGTATATGCTACTAGAGAGAAAGCAAGAGATACTGGATTTTTGACTGTACATGTTCTATCATTGCTGTACATCCGTAACATGAAACATCATATATTCATTAGGGGAGTAGAAATTAATCATTTCTACGATGCATCACAATGAGGACGTGGACGATTCTGCACTGATGCAGTAACAGACCATAACCTACAGACTTTTCGCTGACGTCATTCTTTGCATACGCGCTTGTCGTGTAGTGCGAAATGGCGGAGGGAGGCGAAACACAAAAATGAGTAATACAAAATGCACTCACTAATTTAACATTTACAGCATGTGAATGTGTGTGTCTTTGCAAGTTTGCATGAAAGCGTGTGTGCGTGCTTGTGAGTGTGCCTGCAAACGTGTGTGCGTGCGAGTGTGAGCGCATGTGCAATAGTGTGTGTGAGCATGTATATGCGTGTGTATATGCGAGCGCGCATGCGTGTGAGCATGCAAAGCATGTGTGAGTGTGCAAGCGTGCGAGTGTGTGTGTGTATGGGTGCGAGTGTGTGTGCGAGCGTGTGCGTGAGCACGTGCGAGTGTGTATGAGTGTTATTGTAACTTAAGTACACTACTTGACAGTTTCATGTGCTTTTAGTCTTTACTAATGTTTAACAGTTCTAAATGCTCCTGTCGTCTGCTGTGTTCAGACTGAAACTGTGTTTGATGTTTGCTACATTCCTTTCCAGGACGGTTACGTGGGTTTCTTCCCAAAGTTTTAAAGGTCATATCTTCAAGGTAAGACACAGTTGTGATTGTAAACACACTTCCTCTGACTAATACCACACTGGCGGCTGGAGTTCCCACAAGGCTTTAAAGTTTCAAACAGTCATTATGACAATTGATTTACAGTCCTTGTTATCGAACATGAAGGAATGGAGCCTGTTTCGCTTTATTGATTCTCCGGGATTTATCTTTCATCAGTAAGTCCTAGCGGATAAATCAAATGCTGGACAGATGAAATTGTTCGCAAATTTACACGTGAACATATAAAAGGGCTGAAGACATTGCAGGGAGGTGCAGGAGTATAAAACATAACAAGCAACTTCCACCCATCGTAAAGACAAAGCTGGTCTGTGAATGGCTTCGCTTTCTTCAAGCAGACATAGATAAAGAACGGCTGCAAAAAAAAAAATAAGTGGCCATCCTCACCGCGTACACGTTCCCATCGGCGTTTTTAAGGTGTTAGGGTTGCGGATCATTTTGTCCAAGATGCCAACGATCTGGTCGAATTTAGGTCGGTCTGCTCGGTCTTTCTGCCAGCAGTCCAACATGAGCTGATGGAGGCCAGGAGGGCAGTCCATGGGGGCGGGAAGACGATATCCCTCCTCTATAGCCTTTATGACCTGCAAGATCAGAATGAGAGATGGAAAATCAGAAAAAGTGCAAAAGGAAACCAAGCGGTTGAGAGACTGAGATCAAAACGAGTAGCTTAGCTATTAGCATCCAGAACGAAAAGTACACAAAGCCATGCCTGCACCTCCAGCTCTCTCTCTTATATCCCTCTCTCCATTTGCTCATCCTTTAATCAGGACTCTGTAAACAGCCGCTTTGCTGGATAAATCTGTTGTGGTTTTACCTCCAGCATTACAAACTACAACAGAGGAAAAGTAGGCTAACCAGATGTGATTATTCTTGCACTGGTTATTGGAGGGTGTCTGAGCACAAGGAAAGGGCACCTTTAGAACTGGATGTGAATGAAGCAAGCACACTAAAAGCTGTTTGTTCAATAGCTGCTTGTGACAGCCATACCTTCACAAGTCTATGTAATTAACTAGCTAACAAGGTTACAGTTTGAACCAAGGATGAACACGTTGTCTCCTGCGGGGTCTGTGCATACAATGGTGTTCAAAAGTTTATGTAGCCTTGATTCGTAACACTGTGTGTTGTTCCCTGGGTGATCCACAGCTGTGTGTGTGTTTTGTGATGGTTGTTCATGATTCCCTTGTTTGTCCTGAGCAGTTAAACTGACGAACGTTCTTCGGAAAAATCCTTCAGTTTTCCAACATCTTTTGCACATAAGGTTCAAACATTCACTGATGCACCAGAAGGAAGTGCATTAAGAGCCGGAGGTTGAAAATGTTTTGAATTTGAAGATTGAGGTAAATTGTACTTAATTTGTCTTCCGGGAAACATGTAAGTATCTGATGTTGCTTCTGAAGGGCAGTACTAAATGAAAATTTATTTAAACCAAACAAACAATTTGGACAACATCATCCTGTTCAAAAGTTTTCACCCCGGTTCTTAACTCTTTCGCCAAACACAGAAGTTTCTGTGTTTTCACTGTTAGATGATAGGGGGCGCTATTAGGCATCTTCTGAATGAGTACTGAATCTCCAGATCAAAACACACGTGAGTCAGACGGAGTAAAGCAAGCGATTGCATGTAAGCAGCAGATGCATATGAAAAATAACATGATTGTCAACATTAAACCTCATATGAATCAAAACTATCTAATGTTACTGAATGAATTGTGGACTCAGGACGAGCTACAGGACTGTGCAAGCATTAGGGGTGTTGAGGGACTCGATCTCCTCCATCTGTGTCTGATCATCGCTCTTAATCTGATCTGAATGCAGTTTTTGACAAAAACTTTTTTTTTTAGCTTTAACCCATATTCAAGTGTTGATAAAAAAAGAATGCATGAAGCTAGCATTTTTTGTTTGTTTGTTTAAAAGAAGAGGGTCAGTTCTTTCTTTTGAATCTATTGCATGCTCAGATATTCATAAGACAAAATATTCTGTGGGCTATTCAATTTTGGTGAAAATGGTCAAAAACCCTGGCGGTGGCTGACAACCTTTTTTTTAAACGCTGGCGGGAAAGAGTTAATGCATCGTGTTTCCTTCTGGAGCATAGCTGTTTTTTAATAGCTGTGTTTGAGTCCCTCAATCGTCCTCCGAGTGAAATAATGGATCTCAAAATCATACAGTCACTGCTGGAAAGGGTTCAAATATTCAAAAGATGCTGGAAAACCGGTGAATTTGAGATTTTTTTTCGGGGCCATTTTTATAAATTCAGTTATTTTTGTTGTCTTGTGAACTATATGTAAACATCTTTTATGTAAAACATCTTATTCAGGACAGAACTGAATAAAAAATAACATACATTTTGTATGATCCCTCTTATTTTGTTAAATTTCACATTTTCACAGATTCTGCAGGGGAAGTGTAAACTTTTGAGCACTGTGTCATGGTTTATGAATGGAAGGGGAGCATAAAGCAATAAAACATATAAGAACATATCAGATTGATTTCTGAAGGATCATGTGACACTGAAGACTGGAGTAATGATGATGAAAATACAGCTTTGCCATCACAGGAATAAATGACATTTTAAAATATATTACAATTGAATATATCTCTTTTTATAATTGAATGTATCACAATATTTCTGTTTTTACTTTTTATTGTAAAAGAGGCTTCTTTCAAAAACATTTTAAAAATCGTACCAACCCTACACTCTTGAACATTAGTGTGTGTTTGTGTGTGTATGGAAATACGATTATCGTACAGAACATGGGCTCACAGCTATAGCACCTAAATTGATAGGATTATTTGAATGTGAGAAGACTAAACTAAACATAGATTTGGCTTGTCCAGATTTATGTTTTCCCCCCTCATCTACTCCCGAGGAATAGTAGAAGCAGACTGTTTATTTTCCCCAAAACTTCATCTGCTATTCTTGTCGTGTCTTTCCAAACAAGGCTTGAGCTACGGAAAGAAAAGTGTCAAAACAGAAAGAGTTGAAGAAATGTAAATATTTCCTTCTTTTTTAGCAGCCCTCAAGGAGTTGTTCGCCTCCCTCTCAAACGGGTATAAAAACATCTGACGTTGAGGCCTGACAAGTATCAAGACTCCACCGAGGCGGAAGTTCGAACGCAGAAAATAATAACATTAAAGACTGGAGAGCTAGCTTTACAGTGAGCAGAGAATTATAAGTCATCATTAGTCTCACTGATAAGGGTTGTATACCTTCTCTCAAGCTTGTGTAATTTTAACAAAGACTCTGCCTAACACAGCAGTGCACACAAGACAAGTGCCTACATACAGCGGCGGATTAACAACACTTTCACTCATACATATCATTAGCCGTGACCATATCTGAATTTCCATCCGGTTCAACTTGAAAACCCCGCATGCATGTGATCAGAATGATGAACGGCACTTTGCTGTCCCAATTTCTTTGAGACAAAAGCTCGGCCTGCAGATCGTTCAGAAGGTTTTGCATGGCTAAGCAGATATCTTTGAATTGATTGAACTCTGCTAATGATGAATTTGGCTCGCATTATCATTTCTCATTATAAAGGTTGAAAGTGTAGCAGAATACAAAAAAGGAATTCTACAAGCAAAACACTGCATTCCTTTCCGCAGATCCATTAAACCTTTTTATCCTCAAAATGTCTCATTAAAACAAGGTCACTCCTGACACCTGTGTTGATATTCAGCTAGAAAATTCAAAGTGTCAGGCGTGCTTAACGGTCCCGATACTGGAATACCTGCAGATTATGTTCACGTTGTAACGAAGGACTTTTAATGCAAGCCATGCTTTTACAAGACTTTAAAAGAGGTACAAAGGACATTAAAAAACTTTAGGTTTAAGGGGTAGGTTCAGGGTTAGTACCTAGTTCCTACTCAGTTATTGCAATTACAATAATAAATACATAGTATGGAGAACAGGGCTGTAAAATGAAGTGCTACCAATTATTGTAGAAGGAATTTAAATGATGAACACAGAACCTACATCTGCCTTCTGTGCTGTGATGACTGGTGAATTGATTTTGTGATGATTGACTGATGCTCTGGTAAACTTGGTGACACTTTATTTTAGGGTTCAGTTATTAACTATTAACTAGTTGCTTATTAGCATACATATTACTAGTATTTTGGCTTTTTATTAGTACTTATAAAACACATATTAATGCCTTATTCTGCATGACCTTATTCTACATCCTTAATCCTAAACTTAAACACTACAAAAACGAACTTACTAACTATTAATAAGCAGTAAATTATGAGTTTATTGAGGTAAATGTCATAGTTAATAGTGAATATGTGTTCCCTGTACTGAAGTGTTCTCTAACTTGTATAAGCATGATTTGAATAACTAAAAAGTTTACTGAATGCGTACAGTATATACAGTTTATCACTGTAGTAAATTGTGTTAAATAAAATATAATACAAAGTGCGAGTAATTGTACAAATTGTATATAATATAATGCTATTTAATAATAGTATATAGTATAACTATAATAATATCTGTATTCATTTTATATATTTTTTTATAATTTTATGGTTAATTATATTATGTTATATTGCATTTTTTATCATTTTATGTGTACACATTTTATATGTATTGTTATTTATTATATTCTATTTCCATTTGGTTTGGTATATTACCATTTGGTAATATAATTTGTAATAATTTTGATTTATTATTTTATATGAATTATATAGTAGAATATTATATTATGTTATATTTCCAGAACCATTTGGTTTAATGTATATGCACAAAAACAGTAACTTACATCTTGATTGGACATGTCCCAGTAAGGTCGTTCCCCGTAGGACATGACCTCCCACATGACAATCCCGTAGCTCCACACATCACTAGCTGATGTGAATTTACGGTATTGGATGGCTTCCATTGCTGTCCACCGAACTGGGATCTTGCCACCCTGTTTAGTGAAAAAAAAAAAAAAAAAAAGCACACTCTTTTTTAGCACACTCTGCATCAACCAGAGAAGAGTTAGAAAACATTGCATTGATGTTCTGTAAGATTCCACCATCACAATGCACCACAGACAGTACCTATATTTGTTCTGCTATCTGATGCACGGATTGATTTGTTTATTCTGAGAGCGCCGTGGGCTTCCGAGGCAGGTACATTGAGACAGCGGCTTAATTGACTCACCGTCGTTGTGTAGACAGCTTCGGGATCGTCGTCAATCACTCTGGACAGGCCGAAGTCGGACACTTTACATACGAGATTGCTGTTGACAAGAATGTTTCGCGCTGCCAGATCGCGATGGACGTAGCCCATGTCTGAGAGGTATCTCATCCCGGCTGCGATGCCGCGCAGCATTCCCACCAACTGAATCACAGTGAACTGCCCATCATGTTTCTGTGCAAGCACAAACAGAGAAACATTGTCAATCCATCATCACCACACAACAGACACACGCTCCATCCACCACGTGGGGGGGCTGACAGTAACACGGCCCGAGAATGAGCAATGAAATGGTAAATCGCAGTGGGTGTAATGAACAGAACAGAAAAGATATTGTATTCACTGACCAGATTTTCTAGGGTGGTTTATACGTACCCTGAGGAATGCATCTAATGAGCCATTTTCCATGTATTCAATTACTATCATGACTGGTTTTCCTGAAAGAGCAAAGAACAGACTCCATTAAAGTGAAGTGCGGCCAACGCACACTGTACAAAAGCAATAATGAGAAACAATTCGCAGACAATTCTACAACACTGGATTCTCTTTAGCCTGTCGGCAGGGCTTTTCATAAACTCTTTTGGAGTATACATCCTCCAAAAATAATAATAAAAGACCCTGAGCCACAAATAATATTATCCAAAATTACAAGATTAAATCATAACAATATGTCTTCACAACTGAGTTTACGGTAACTCCTCTAAATTTAGAAGATTAATAGTGCACTTTAAAAGTTACATTTCAGTCGGACTAAAACAACAATTTGTCTTGTTTAAATGTCATGTAAATGCTTTAGTATAACTAAAATTACACCAGTTCTGTTTTTGCATAGTCGGACTAACAGATCTAGATAATGAGATTGTAGCTTGGCTTTATTTGGCCTAGTCATTTTGTTTGATGTATATTAAAGATTTAAACATACATAACATTTGAAATCCATAGACTTTTGCATGTACTTTGCATGCACTTTAGTATGTTAGTCAACACATAATGAACCATTATGTTTTTATTACCTTAGAATGAGCCATTTCTATCTCCATACACCACGGGACCCCTTACAGTGAAGTCGCCATTTTGCGCTGCCATGTTTCTACAGTAGCCCTAAAGGGACAAACTGCTCTACAGAGCTCTAGCTACTCTCTGCTGTCTCAGATGACAACATCTTTGTCCTGGCCACCGTAGCTTCTCTATGTGCTTCGAAAGGGAGGGGTGAACTGTGGGCCATTGCAATTCACAACCTCACCACTAGATGCTGCTAAAATATACACCCTGCACCTTTAAAGTAAGACTTTTAATTTGTCATTACTACAAAGTGCATTTTGAAAGTGTACTCTCTTTAAGTGGCCTTTTATTATTATCCAGACAGCAACATAGTGTCAGCCCAGATCCGGCTCACATCTGGTACACATGGAATCCACACATACCAGAAGTGGGCCGGATCTTGCGGTCTGGGATATTATCTGCAAGTACAGTTTTTAAAAACATAAGCAAACTACAAGTGCACATTCAACACAATGAAGCACACTTCGACATTTTGCTAGTTAAGCTAGTTCCCACCTCTTGTGACGACACCCTCCAGATGGACCACGTTTGGGTGATCAAACTGCCCCATTATGCTGGCCTCGCACAGGAAGTCCCGCCTTTGTTTTTCAGTGTAGCCTACTTTCAGCGTTTTTATGGCGACAGACACGTCCCTCTTTCCCGGCAGCTTCAGTCGTCCACTGCACACCTCTCCAAACTCTCCTGTGAAACACACAACCACACGCAAGCTGAGTTCGAGAGATCCGGGCCAAGTTTAACACCGTTACCTGGCTGTTCCTATGGTGCTTAGTACATATCAGTCATGTAGGCAGCCGGATTCAGCATTATATGATGCTATGCATCAGTACACAGGGGAGTGCAACCAAGAGAGCAGATAATTGGATATGCTATATAGAGGACACGCTAACACACTTATATGGTTTGTAACTAAAAGGGATGCGGCAGCAATTCATCAATGGCGATGCATTTATGTGCATCCTGGCCTTAAGAGAAGACATATTAATTATAAACCAATCCTACAGCAGCACTATCAATAACAGGAGGCCAGAGAGACGCTCTGGCCGCTATCGAGAGTGTAAATATTTGGTTGTCATTGTGATAAATGAGCGAGGTGTGTGACTAAAGCGAGGCAGCGGAGAAGACAAGGGAAGAGCTCACCTGCGCCGATAACCCTCTCAATCTTAATGCAAGAGGCATCCAGCTCTTTCGCGAACTGATGGACAGCCCTGTTCGGGTCCTCGTAGGTTTCAGGGTCAATGTATGTTTTGGTGCCTGGAAATTTAACTGTAGAAGGGTAAGAGGATTACTGTTACGATTAAATATGCATGCCGCACACACACAGATCCCTTGATGGACGGATGCGATTACTGGAGGATAGAGACACGGGGCTAAACAGCACACTGTGATGGAAGATAGCATGTCAAAAGGTCTCTTTCATCAAATAATAAAACCTATGCTTTTATTTTTCCTCACATATTTCATGAAAACGCTATTACATTTTCTTGTTAACCTTCTCACAATGGAGCCGAAAGGGTATTAGCCATGGAGCATGGCAGCGGCATACGTAGCTGTCACTCATTGGATAATGGGTTTCATAAGACGAGAAAGATCGTTTCACTGCATTATGCAACAAACATACAAGAGACAATTATTATTACTATCATTAATAATACATATTTAAATATATAAAATATAATATCTAAAAAAACACCCAATAATACTAATACTCATTATTTTTAATAATAATATTGCAATATGAATTATTTTACTAATACCATGGATGGAATTAATTATTCATTTTAACACTTATTAAAACATTATTATTTGTTGGGGGTAAAGCATCACAAGTAATTTCAAGTAACTAGTAAAGTAACGCATTACTTTTAAATTGACAAAAGTAGCGCAACTAGTTCCTTTTTAGGGAGTAATGCAATATTGTAATGCATTACTTTAAAAAGTAACTTCCCCAAACACTGAACATTATGGTCTTCATATTTTTTATTAATCATATTAATAAAGCACTAATTATATGAATAAATTATAAAGCCCAATTGGCAATATTTGACTTTATTTTATCCAAATGCAACACTTTAAGGCTAATTAATGTGTTCGCCCAGTCTTACTATCTAATCAAAGTCAATAATTACATTGCTACCTGTCAACTTCTACATTAAGCTCCATTTAATGAGATGCAAAGACTAATAGGCTACATCACGCTGGGATGAAAACGACTAAAATGGACTGTTGCTAACGAGTAATTAAATTACTAATTTGCAACAAAAGCAAAGCCGAGGAACAGGGATAGAGCTTATTCCTGATATCCCCCAGTTCCTTCAAGGCAGTGTCGGCCTACACGATGACACAAGCAAACGGGCAGCATTGTGCTCCAGTCATATGCAACGGCAGCAGATATTTCCCTTCTTTTCGCCTGCTATAATTGCTTCGTCCATCTAGGCTGTCAGTAAATCTGATAGAACGTGTTTATCACTGCTGCCCGCACAACACGAGCAACAAATTGGGCGTACGATTACGGTGTGGGCCTTATCTGCCTTTTGTCAAACCAGCTAGCATCTTGTGCTTTTTGCGTAGCTGAGCTGGTTCTCTTTATAAGCAGATGTTGTCTGTAGTGTCTGGTGCTGTTTTTGGCAGTGTTGCACGGCGGCGAGAATATGGCAAACTGTACGCCTTAGCGTGTGGGCAAGAACGCTACTGAGATTGAGCTGCCCCTGAACAAGCAAGCTGTGCCACCTTGAACCTTTGTTTCCAAATCAGCAGTTTGCCTACAGCACTGATCATTAGCAGAGCAAGTCTAGGGAGGCCGTTGCCAGTGCTATCTCCAGGGGCTTCATTAGGGACTGCTGAGAGAAAACATCTCACTGGCCGAGAGGCCTGGGATCCTGAAGTCAAACACCTAGAGGAGCATCTTAACGCTGAGAGGTCTGAAAGCTCTCTTTAGATGAAGATCTGGAGATGAGGGCATGTTTCTGTAGGGTTATGGCCTAGCTTTACACCATAGGCAATGCTTGAATGCTAGCTCAGTTATTGGCAGACAGACAGATTTTTTTGCATTTTAAACACTGAATTCAGTGAATATATTTAAACATGGCAATGCACTTATCATATCTGGATGTTAAACGCCTCCACAGTACTGATATGATATTCTCTCCCCTTCTTACAATGAAAAACTTTGTTTACATCTAGACGTGACTATTGCAATAGCTTTGTTGGGTTACCAGAATTCAATTCCCAAAATTTGAAGTCTGAATGGTACTGTCCCAATATGCCTATCTAGTTGAATAGTGTTGAATAGAAATACCCCAGCAAGATCGCTCCGAACATCTAATGGTAACTTGTTGTTTGTACTCAAACACGGCTAAAAATTGGAGAGTCGGCCTTTAGTCATTTCGGTCCAGAGGTGCAGGCAGCTCTTCCTACTATAGCTTTTAAAAGTATCTCAAAACACACCTGTCCTTGATTTTATACTTGATACTTTTTTTGTACTTCATTTTATTATCTTATTTCTATTTTGTTTTTTTCTTTTCTGTGAATGCACACATTCATTTATCTTCCATAAAGCAAAAAATATACTATATAAATAAATCTTTACTTACATTTAGTTGTTTAGATCATCATCTAGCATTAATTTAAAGAGATGGCCAAAGATTAGTATTACAAAGTAGTCCTACAAAGTAGCATAGATCCGGGTTATTATCATTAAAGGAGTAATTTGTCATTGGATAGATGGGCTTTCAATAAAACCTATTCAATAAAAAGGCATCAATCAGTAAATAACTAGAGAAAAGGGCTGTGGCGTTCCCGATAGACAAAAACACACAATGCACTTTTGATTTTGGCATTGACCTGACCTGTCCGTCAGGGCAGATACAAAAATGTTTGATGCGAAAGTTTGATCTGTAGTTTTAACAAGCTGTCAAAATGTAGCCTTATGACACAGAACGTGTCATTTTGTGTCATCTTTTGACAGCTCTAAGGTGTTTTCTGACAAATAAACGGGGATTTCTGGGTGCAGGAAACATGGAGAGCGAGTACAGATTGTATTTTACATATATTATAGACACTGTAACAAGCTCATTGAAAACGGATGAATTTATCCTTTAAACAAAACTAAAACTAATACAAATGATGCCTTTCCAACGAACTGAAATAAGTTACAATTTTAATTCAAATAAATTAAAGACGTTAATTAAATAAAATAAAAACTAAAACAAGAAATGTAACAAAAAAACTGTACAAAAGCACAAAAATTCAACTTTAATAAAATCTAAACATATAAAAATTATGAAAATGGTTAACCATAATTTCCATAAAAAAGATCTCTGTATATGAGTATTTAAAGGAAAGGTTCTAGATATTTCACAAAAACTGGAGCCAATGAGAGGGTAATGCATGACCAGACCGTGATCACTGATGTATTGCTCAGTCCTGCTCCTCTCCTGTAAATTTTAGTTCCCGTCCTGCTTTTAATCTTTTAACACACCTGCCTGTAATTTTCAAGCGTGAGCTCGAAGAGCGTGATTAGCTGGTTCAGGTGTTTGATTAGAGTTGGAACTAAACTCTGCAGGATGGTTCTCCAGGAGCGCGGCTGAGCACCACTGATGAGCATGTGTATAATGAGCTGATGAAAGCTGGCACTCACATTGAAAGTAGAGCTCCTCGTCCCCTTCCTGATCGGCCTTACTGTAGCCACAGTGTCTATACAGGGAACAAAAAGAAACTAATTAATGGCCTGCAGTGACCAGGCATATCATTTCAAACATTACAGGGCTACGGAATGTTTTTCTTGACACGGAATAGAAATGCCATGAATTCCTGTTCCGTGATATGAATTTTGAGATAAATAAATCAATTTCCTTTTTTTAGTCTTTCAGAATGGTTGGAATTTGAAAACATAAACATTAAGAAAAAGGAAATTATCAGCAATTTCAGGAAATTACATTTCCAGTTGATGACTGAGAATAACTCCATAATGAAACGAACTGACATGGAATACCAAAGCATTCAGAGCATTCAGTGTCGATGGACATGCAGGAGAGCATTATGTGTTTGTGAAGGGTTCATGGGAATCATCTTACAACCAGTAATATGACAGACATCATGAGTGAAGTTTTCAGATGGAAAAACACTGACATTCTTGTTTCAACCATGACAAACAGGTACAAAATGTAAGATTGAAAAAGGAGGTTGTGAATCCCATCCTGGGTGTATGCTAACAGTATGAGCTTGTGAGGGGGAAAATGCATCAGAGGTCACATTCCCACAGTGTACGACATGATGGTGGGTGGGTGGGTGTGATCACACGCAAGTGGGCAAGGGTGTGAACTCCACAGCTAAGGTGGCCTTTGAGGGACAGAAAGGCAAACTGAGAGAGCGTACGAGACTCACAGTAGCGGAGAGTCAATGGGGGCCGCGAGAGCGTACCTTCTCCCTATGATGAAACCGAACACCATGAAGACCAGGATGATGGTACCGGCGACCGCCACCACCGCAATGATGATGACTGGATTCTGCTCACTTGATATGACTGTGGCTGCAATTAAAACACAAATGAATAATTAAAGATGTCAACTTTAGTGCGATAAGCTTAGTTTATAAAATAAAGGATTCAAAATATATATGTCCCATATTGGAGATTTGTTCATATTTATTGTATTGAATCAATTGTTTATGCTCATTTCTGTCATCTAACACACATTTATAAAGGCACAGTATTTAAGTTTGGCCACTAGAAGTTGCTTATTCAAAACAAAGGTGTAGCTTGATGATGCCGTGAATGAGCTTGGAATCATGGGAGTTGTAGTCTTGACTCTTCACCTCCACAGCCGATGGAAAGGAATCCGACGGACTCGGGCAGAAATCATGTTCATGAATGAGTGAATGTATTAAAGTGTTATTAGTGTTACGGTGGTGTGAAGCAGGACGCGTGAGAGCCCTTGAGAGCGAATGCTAATGAGAGAGACCTGCGCCAAACACCGTCTCTGAGCTTTTATTCTTCTTATGCTGCAGTCGCCGCTTCCACTCTTTGCGTTGTGTGTGTGTGGGAACGCAGTGCTGTTTTACACGCTTACAACAATGAGACTAAACACATTTGAGTGTGTTGAGAGTTATGTTATAACATTACTCTGTGCGTTCGCTCGGCAGCTGCTGTGAGACACTTGTTGCACTTTACAGTAATGCAGTAATCTAGATCGATATTAGAATATCATATTAATAAAAACAGAATTACTTAATGACTGTTGCTCAATGACATGCAATTAATATTAAAATATATTGTATGATGGAGAAAGCTCTCTCTGATTATGCTGTTAGCCACTTGACAAAATAGTGTTTCAAACAATAAGACTAACCGTGTTGAGCTGTATAACAGTGATCTGTTGATGAATGATCCAAACAGTTGCTCTTCTGTCTAATAAAACACTATATATATATATATATATATATATATATATATATATATATATATATATATATATATATATATATATATATATATATATATATATATATATATATATATATAAAGTGTCTTTGGTGTTTTCATGGTTTCTACAGAAATCGAGGGTAGCGCAGATATGATGTCATTGACAGGCGACGTAAGGACACAGTCCGTAACACTGGGTAAAATAGAGGATTTTTTCTGGATTTAAACATTGTTGGAAACGTTTGGGATAATGCCAGTACACAGACAACAAAATATATAAAACTTTTCTAGTGGTTTTTGGATATTTTAATCAAAAAATCCTTTAATATATAAAAGTCACTCAAATGTAATAACACTGTTAAATGTAATCTTTATCATTTTCACACTGTACATTATGATGTTGTTATGCCTATATTTATTTGTTAATTAAATGATTATTTAAAATCTATTTATACAAAATAGTTTAGAATTTTAATATCAGTCATTCACGGCTTATTGGAATTCTCTAGAATTCTAGTATTGGTGCATTGCTAATTAACGATTCGGCAAAAGGAGAAAGCAGAGAGCTCCATTGAAAAAGCATGGGATGGTTGTAACCCCTTTTCGTCCTCTCTCCGCTGCAGGGAGGGGCTGGCTCTATTTTAGGGTCTCGCTGAGTGCACGGTTCTACTGTTTCTGAAAGTGGGCTTAATAGTCCCAGATGGTAATACAGTGGCCTGCATTTGAAACAATGACACATTCAGGTTGGATTGTTACTTGTTAGGTTTGTTTCTACGAATCGAAAATACTGAGCTCATTGACAAACTGCAGAGGGAACCGAAACTGAACATCTTATCGAAAATACACAATGTCTGGGTCAGAGATTTTATCTGGAAGAAGCTGGACCTTGCCTTGAGGTGTAATCGGATAGATCATAATGCAAAACCTTGCTAAACTAGAGCTAAACTAGCAGGCCAATTACCAAAAACAGATAAATATAGCTTAAGACAGCGTCTTCACATACTGTTCTGCTCACCAGATCCAGTGGATTCTTCCTTGGTGGTGACCTCTAGTCTGGGACCGAAGGTGCCGTATCCCGCAGCGGTGAATGCTCGAATCTGAAAGACGTACGCTGTGCTTGGCTTCAGATTATTGACTGTGGCTGAAGTGGACTTTGACTTCACAGTGGAGTAAATGCGATCCTTCTGGTCCTTCAGGTTCAAAAGAAGGAAACAAAATAACAATCTTGTCACAGGGTATCAAAAGCACAAAATTGTACAAATTCTTTATAGAAGAGGGGTGGTTACGCTGAAGTGTTTGGCAGCGAATACTGGAGCATTTGGGCCTTTCACACGCAAAGAGTTCAAGCAGAGGCAATATCACAGTATTTCATCCGTAACCTAGGTAACCAGAAGCAAGCTGTTTGCGAGGAGCTGCTGCTTCATTTACAATTGGAATGTCAAAGAGAGCTTGAGGAAACACACACACATGCACACCCACACAGAGTGTACGCCTAGATCCCAATTTGCACGCTATCCGTCCTATGCAGCAGGCAAGATTAAGATTAGTGTGTCACAGTGTGTTGACGATGGTATGCAAAAGATGTCTGAAGATGTTCTATTTTTAGCAGATTTTTTTTTTTCACGTTTTTTATTATTATTTTTTGGTTAATATTGCCCAAGGAAGCAGTTTTGTACTGATTTTACAACCACCGTAATGTGCCAATGTTTGACATTTTTGCTTTATGCTAACATAATTTCCATTAATTAATTAATTAATTAATAGTAAGATAAATACAATTACAAAAAAGGGTTACACTATTTTAAGGTGCTGTTGTTAGTGTTATTATATATTTAAATATTGAGTAATAATAATTAACTACATGTGCTTGCTATAGGGTTAGGGTCAGATTAGGGTTAGTTGCATGTAATTGTGCATAATGTACAGTTATTACTATGATAAGTACATGTAACATATGTAATACTATAAAATAAAGTGTTACCCTAAAAAGTTGCAATTACATGAAGTACATGTAAACTCACAATTATTCAATTGTTCAAAAGTTTGGACATCATCGTTTCCACAAAAATATTAAGCTGTTTAAACTGTTTTAAATATTCGTAACAAAATAATAAATATAAAATAATAAATGTTTCTTGAGCAGCAAAATCATCATATTAGAATGATTTTTGAAGGGTCGTGTGACACTGAAGACTGGAGTAATGATGCTGAAAATTCAGCTTTGCCATCACAGGAATAAATGACATTTTAAAATATATTAAAATAGAAAAAAAGTTATTTTGCATTTTAATAATATTATACAATATTATGTTTACTGTATTTTTGATGGACTAAATGTAGCATTGGCGAGCATAAGAGACTTAAAAAACATGGCCACACTTTAGTTTAGGGTCCAATTCTCACTATTAAGTACTATTAACTACGACTTTTGCCTTAATAAACTCCTAATTACTGCTTATTAATAGTTAGTAAGGTAAATTTAGGTATTGGGTAGGATTAAGGGATGTAGAATATACATGAATAAGGCATTAATATGTACTTCATAAGTACTAATAAACAGCGTATATCCTAGTAATATGCATGCTAATAGTTAATGAGAATTGGACACTAAAGTGTTACCAAAAGCATTTTTACAAATCTATATAATAAAACTATATATTTACATTAAGGTGGAAATTAGTTTTAATACATGCAACTGATTCAAACCGATCTGCATCATATAAAAAGCATGTGCACTTATGTTGCAACAAAGGATTTTTCCGCTGATCTGTAAACTCTTTCCTGGACTTCAGAAGACCAAAAAAAAAAACCTCTTAAACGGAATGCCACAGGCTGTTAGGAGTGAAGTCAAGCTTGCTTCTAATTTTCAAACAGGACGGACAACAGCCAGGGAGCGCTCAGGAGGCTGGTTCTGCTTTCACATTGCCTAAGAGACCGGAACCCTACAGGCTGAGCACCGAGCGAACGCGCTGGACCTTTCTGCTCATGCTTGACTAGCTGACATATGAGTTTGATGGTAGACACTATGAAGCTGTGTTTTATGAGTTTGATGGTAGACACCATGAAGCTGTGTTTTATAATGGATGGGAGGTGCGATTGAGCAGGAGAGCGAGCTGAGGTGAACGAAATTAAGTGTGGTATGTGTTTGTGTACATGTTTTTTGGGACTACAACACTGATTAATGTTTTAGTGGCAGCGTGAGCAATGCCTGCAAGGGTTTGTGGGTTGTTTTTCATTGAACAGATGCTCAGGTACAATACCAGACATTACAAGGTTTGTGTGCTGCTCCAGTGTGTGCATTTCTGAAGATGTGCGCGAGTGTGGCTCTGGTAAACTTGTGTATGTTTGTGTGGGATTGGTGAAGGACCTCAGTCTAATTAAAATCTTATGAGTGTCTCATTCATACAGGTTGCATGGGAATTGGGAGGCTGACGGACAGGTAGACACACAGTCATTGGCTCTCTCTGTCTGTTATTTTTCTGAAACACACACGCACACACACACACACACACACACACACACACACACACACACACACACACACACACACACACACACAATGCGGACAGGTAGACACAAGTCATTGGCACTCTCTCTCTGTCTTTTTTTCTGAAACACACACACACGCACACACACACACACACACACACACACACACACACACACACACACACACACACACACACACACACACACACACACACACACACACACACACACACACACACACACACACACACATATATTCATTAATGGCTTGTGCTATGGAGCAGGTGGTGTGTACACACTTTCTCATAGTACTTGATCTCGTATTCGGTGATGACGCCATTGGGCTGCTCTGGTTCCTGCCAGGAGAGCTGAACGCTGTGCTGCTGAACTCGCTCTTTTATCACCTCGCTCACCTGAGATGGGGCTGAAAGAAGGACAAAAAGAAGGAAAGATTTTTCAGTTTCAGTATTTCAGTTTACACGTTAAAATGGTACAATAATAAAAAAAATACAATAAATGAACAAATGAACAAAACACAGTAGCTTTACTGTATCTGTAAAACTGAAAGTTGCTTGATTGACATCATACAGTATCAGACAGACAGACAGACAGACAGATAGCTAGATATATAGATATATAGATAGCTAGATAGATAGCTAGATAGCTAGATAGATAGATAGATAGACAAATAGATTAAATAAAACATACAAACAATAGGGAAAAATATTATGTACGATTTTAGTTATTTGCATGAAAAAACACACTGAGCCAACAGCACCTTAATATATGCATATACACATAAAGAGCCTATTCCCTTGCTTCAATGCAAATTCAGTACCTGGTTGGCACAAATACACACAGACAGAATCTTGTGTCACTGCTGCGGCTCTGATGAATATTCACTCGGTGGCTGCTAAATGTTTACACCTCGTAATGGAAATTTCAATTACTGAGCAAACAGCAGAAGACAGCCTTATCCCAGCCAGAGTAAAACTGCAACGTTTGGCTTATGAATGTCAATTAACTCAAATTAATTCTGCCGACACATGCGGAAGTGCTTTTAAGAGAAACGCACTCTCACCCCGCCACTGACTTTCCCAGTGTCTCATTTATTCCCTCCCTTTAGCGCCGCTTCCAGATCCGCGTGTGCCTCCTATACTCTTTTTCCGCCAGTGTGCCATAATTGTCTTTAAATTACAAAAAGTTATTGCAGACTTTGTACGTCGGCCTGGTATACTATTTCCAAATTCTGTGTGAATTTAAAACGAGAAGCTTTGGGTAACCCAAATTAAATTCCTTGTTTTTAATAACCTCAGAAATAAGATCCGTTCGAATCTCAGAAGGTAACCTTCGGAAAAGGACGTTCTGGAAGAAGTGCATGGAAATGTAGCGCTCATGCATACACCATTAATGAGTGTCCACTCTCAACGGACATCTGTTAAAGTAAGAAAAGACAGAACTACCTCGAGTAGATGGGAAGAAAAAAGAGAATTCGGCTTGGAGAGGAATTTAACTGATCCGTGTGTGCAGTGAGACAGAGTGAGAGAAGTAGTGACGTCTCCGTATCTGTGCTCGGTGATCCATCGAGGGCAAGAATCCAGGGTCACGACCTCATTTGACCCAGGATTTTTTTTTTCGCTGACCTTGTGGTAATGAGGGATTCAGGATTAAAGCCTCATTACAGGCTTTCTGGTATCACGGATGGCAGCGCAGATCTACAACCGCACCAGTCAGATTGTGTTTTGACATATGTAGTGTAATCCAACTAAAACAATCTAATTTCCCATCCAGATCTGATGGTCGGCCAGACCGACTCACACACACAGACTCCATCGTGCCAGCCTACATGGTTGTTCGTAACAACAGCCAAAGTCCTTGCTCTCCTTAAGAGGCTATTTAGTCTAAACCACTAGCTTTCACTGAACACCACAGCAATCGTCCTGATGCATTTAAGGATGTGTTTTAAACTCCCTCAGTTGGAAGAGGCCTTGAACAAGACTGATTTCCTACTTTCAGCTTAGTCAACGCAGTCCGAGCGCCTCCGAATCTGTGTTTGTTTTTCGCCTCTGTCCACATTCATTGTATGCAGAGAGTGTCAATTACCCATGAGGAGTGGGGCGATGCAGGCGGGACACGCCAATTTAAAGAGCACACTTGTACAGCACAGAACCAGTTGTACTGGAGTAATTGGATCTTTTGCCCCTTTCAACTGACTGCTCCTTCAGTAGTGTTTGGTACGAGGTGCTCGACTGTCTTTCCGAGTAATAGCATCGGTCCTTTTAACCTGATCTGGGAAATAAAAGTTGTGACTGTTTCTCTGGAGTTACTTCTCCCACATGAAGTGTTTTCTTGTTATTCTTGTATATTTATTTCCATATCCAGCACACCCTCCGACTACTGAATCTAGTTACACTATACAAACACACGTATGCCGCTGCCGGGATCTCGGAGGCACATTTCCATTGACAAGTCAATCTGTTAGTCACTTGTATTTACTTGTAAAAGCACTAAACTTTGGCCCTAAGGCAACAGATGTTTGCTAGTTTTGGCAAGCAACTTATCAAGTTAGTAATAAAGCCCAATAATATTAAGTAACTGTAACTTCAAATGTGATGTGTAAACGAATGTCTTTGGAGAGAAACTAAAAACTCAGTGAAAGGAAACTTGAGTTGAGGCTTTTAGTCCAGGTCTGATAGATATGAGAGCATCTATATGCATTGATATTACAATTCTAGCCAATAATGATAATTATATACTATTAATGTTATGTCTTTATGTCTGTTTCAATATTAAATATAGATAACACTTTAAACTATTTACCAACAATTTTTATTAGTTAAATAATAGTTAATATGTAGTTAATACATACACATACTGTACTATACTAAAGACTATATAGAAATAGTGACTTCTTCATTCATTGTCACTGTAATTAACAAAGTGCTATTGTCTAATTAGCTTAAAGAGTTAGATAATTTGTTAACAATGTATTAACAGTAAATAGTTCTCAATTTAGATTAGGTCATGAAAAATGGGAAAATAACATTAATAAAGTGCTTTAAACCAACCTTTATGGGAAATTAATATTTATTGGACTGTGTGTGTGTGTGTGTGTGTGTGTGTGTGTGTGTGTGTGTGTGTGTGTGTGTGTGTGTGTGTGTGTGCCTACTTAACTAGATTTTGGGAGAAAATTTGTACCCAGAAGTGAGCCAAACCTGACAAAATCTGTAAAAACTTTGGGAACGTCCTCTTTTGTAAAACGTGAAAATAAAATAAAAAAAGGTTTTTTTTTTTTAGAAATGTAAAAATGCAGGTAGGTTTAGGCCTATGGTTATCTGTATATAAAACAATGGACACATAGACATGTAGTGTGTGTGTGTGTGTGTGTGTGTGTGTGTGTGTGTGTGTGTGTGTGTGTGTGTGTGTGTGTGTGTGTGTGTGTGTGTGTAATGTATTTGTAAACATTTTAAGGAACACTGAATATGAATGCAATTAATTTCTAATAACGGTTGGTTTAAAGCACTTAATTAATGACATTTTCCCATTTTCTAGAGTGACAGCTATTTACTGTTCATAAGTTATTAACATTAAGCATGACCTAACTCTTTACATATAAGATAATAAAACAATAATAATTTGTTAATTACAGTAACAATGAATGAATAACTATTTGTATATTAATGTATTGATAACAGTTTATAAACTATTAATTATAATTAAACTAATAGTTTGCAAATGATTTGTAAGTACTTTATTACACTATACTTATAAAGTGTTACATTAAACAAACATAAACTAAAACCAATCATTATATAAAACATTATTTAACAAAAAACTAAATCATTAACTAAATAAATAAACATTATTGATAAATACAAATAAATAAAATTATTAATGAACATTTTCAAAAGGAAAAATTTTAAATCATGAAATAAAACGGTAATACTGGGGAACACATATTTACTATTAACTGACATTTGCCTTATTAAACTCCTCATTTACTCCTTATTAATAGTTGGTAAGGCAGTTTTTGTAGCGTTTAGGGGATGTAGAATAGAGTCATGCAGAATAAGGCATTAATATGTGCTTTATCAGTACTAATATGCATGCTGACAGGCAACTAGTCAAAAGTAAGAATTGAACCCTAAAATAAAGTGTTACCAGGAAAACTGTCCTCGCCAAGCGATTTCACAGGGTCTGAGACTTCTACAATAAAACTTTACCACTATAACTTCAAAAACTTCAATGTGATATCCTCACATATATATTTATTTGCGCCACAGCTTTCACTGAAAGCTAAAACACAACTATCTTTATACTTGACATCATTTAAGACAGAGCCCAAACTTTCATCACAAACAGCAGCGTCGCAGGACAGGCCGCCGTCCCCTCTCCGCTGAGAGCCAGCCGGGTAATTGAGAATCGAGCGTGGTGACAGCCCTCATATCGACTTGAATCTGCAAGCTGGAAGAGAGACCCTGAGTTCAGTGTTAATATGGAGGAAATGTGTCCCTCACTCCCTCTCCGTGGCACTTTCCCCGTGGTATGTTTAACCACTGCCCTATAACAACCATTAATGACATGCTTACCTCAGAGCGAGTCAACCCACTCCCACTTTTATCGCACGTACGGGGCCTAGCGCAACAGAAAATCGTATAATTGTTCCGTCTGTCCTAAAGAGGCAGTGCGAGGGGGGGACGTTTTGTGTGCAGTGGCTGGGTGACATAAAAGCAGATATTAGTGACCTTCTCAAGCCTCCTAATGCATAAGTTAATTCAAGCAGAAGCAAGCGTCTATCATGTTCTGCATTAGAATACATTAGGGATACATTATGCATGGATGTTTTTATATACTCGCTCACCCTCGGTGGCGTTTCTAGAGTATCTGAAAGCGCTAGAATGCCATATAACAGAAATCATTTTCACTCTCCGCTTTGCTTGTGTAGAATTAACTTTGAAGTATTTAAATTATCCAGCAGCCACTTAAGTCAAGGCTGACACTCTCATGTCTATGACTTCTTTTCATCCACCTAAAAACTATTGAATAACTTTGAGCACTCACCAAGGGATGCCAAATGAAACGCTCCACAAACACATTCTTAAGTGCTGCATTGCAGCTCCTATTCTTTGACAAAAGCCAGGAGACGGAAGAATAGAGGTTTGCTTTAACCAACGGCGTAGGAATGATCTGAGAAGCACGTGGCGTTATAAACCTTATCAGTCTGGCTCATGAATATCAATGATGTTCACCCAGTACTTCTAGCATTTTATTCTAGATACAATTATTTTAAAATTACTGCAAAAAAAAAAGTTCACAATTTGTCAACAGTCAGTGGTGGGGAGTTAGTGTGTGGGACATAAATAATTTGAGCAAAACTTCATATCCAAAGGAGATTGATCAATTTTACTTTTACTAATTAAAAGATGAACAAAATATATTAAATATTTATTTAGCATTTTAAATAGCATATATATATATTATAAGTCCAATGTAAAAAAAAAACTTAAATTAAAATAAATCATAATAAAAATGATACTTATTTTTTAAGGAAATGTGTTACTTTTGTAAAGTCCAAAGTAAATACAATATTTAAATAACATTAAATATGTACACTTATAATATTTGTTCTGATTTATAATAATTTTATAATATTTTTATATTATAATACTTAATTTTGAGGACATTTCTGTTTACATTTTTAAAGTTCAATGTAAAATAAAAAACAAATCATATTAAATATTGGCCAAATATAATTATGTGGCCAGCTAAACCGAAATAAAATTATCACTGCAAAAAAAAGTTCCATATTTGTCCCTGATATTTTATTAAAGTGTTACAATAGTCCATGCAGCTTTAAGAAATGCTGCATACACGGCAGGTGCGAGGTTAGGCGGGCGTGTGGGACGTCCTCTCTACAGATTTCTGTCGCTTGCTGGATATTTTTTATATTTATGGCCATCCTTCAGCTGGAGCACAGGGCTTTAATAGAGCTGGGCCTCCCACAGACAGCTTTTCCAGAGCCCTATGAAAGCATGGAGATCAGCGACAGAGCTCTCGTCGGACGGACACTAACGAGGGCTGACGTAATCAACGTTACTTTGCTTGACATTTTGACTCCGAGCAGGAAAAGAAAAAAGGCCCGCAAAAGAGACGGAGCAGCACAGAAAAAAACCTCAAGGAGAAGCTGGACCGGTGTGTGAGAGTGTGTAAATGAATATGTGAACGGAGACAGAAAGCGTGGGTGTTAGATCTGCCTCATTATTGCCCCTAGCTACCGCAAAATGTGTGTGTGTGTGTGTGTGTGTGTGTGTGTGAAGGAGCATGTCCTCTTGTTCCTCCTGTCTGCCGCTGCTTCACAAGCCCAGGGAGATGGCGGGTGCGTGTGTGTGTGTGTGTGTGTGTGTGTGTGTGTGTGTGTATACTTATTTAGACTAACCTGCATAATGAGTCCCAGACATGAGATGTGTGTATGTGTGAGTAATTGTGCTTCATGACCCAAAAATGATGGCCAGAAGAGGGAAAAAATATATATGCTCAATGTAAATAACACAATTGCTACTAATAAATGTATAAATTAAATAGTCTCAACAACTTTTTAAAATGTTCCTATTCAGAATATTGTTGGGATTTTGCAGTTTATAGTCATAATCAAATCCAGAGTTTATTTATTTAGCACATTTTAAATAAATGAATAAATAATTTGAGCAAAACTTCATATCTAAATGTGATAAAAAGTCAAATTGATCAAATTAAAGTAAAAAAAGACTCTTATAATATATTATTATATTATATTATATTATAAAAAATAATATATTATAATACATAATTTTTGTTTACTTTTGTAAAGTCTAATGTAAAGTAAAAAAATATTATTAAATTATATTATTTTATAATACATCATTACAAATAATGTATTATAATACTTACACTTACAAATAAAAGTTGTTTAATTTTGTAAAGTCCAATATAAAATAAAAAATAAATAATATTAAATATGTATTAAAAATATTATTAAATTATATTATTTTATAATCAATCATAACAAATAATATTATAATATAATACATTTTTGTTTACTTTTGTAAAGTCCAATGTAAAATAAAAGCATTTGAGAAAAGCTAATGTACATCATCATTGGCTTGTGCATGCTGTGTGTGCCTGGACCGGCCTCACGGCGAAGGTTATTCACTCAGTTGATAGTGCGCATAGTTGAGTGCAAACATTATAAAGACTGAGTGGGGAAAAGAAAGAGAGGACAAAACCTAGAGAAATAAAGAGACAGAAGCCAGAAAGGGAGAGAAAGCAAGGAGAGGAGAATTCACTCCGTCAGTAGAGGCTCAGTGATTCAGAAAATAAAGTAGGTAGAAGATGATGGCCCCCCGTTTTGATGAATGTTGAGGGAACCGGCAGAATTGCCGTGACAAGGTTTTCTCTTTTGCTGTCTCTCCCTCTCTCGCTTGCTGTCTGTCCCTCGACCCCCAGCCCCGACGTCCTCCCGCTGCACACTACCAAACAGAAATGTGCTTTCCCAACCACCGTTACCAAGAGCTTTGTCACTTTCAGTTAGAGCGGGGCCAGGGGGACGCTCCGATTTGGCGCTGCACACAGGAACCGCTCAAGCTGCTAAGTAACGCTTTCATTTCTCTCAGGGATCAAAGCTCGAGCTTTTCGGCAAACCGTGAGATGCTTTAGAAGTGAAAAGGACACTGAAACTCACACTTGCAGCTGAATCTTAAAGTATAAAGTACAGTTTTGGGTCTTGTCACGTCTAGTTTGCTTGGTGTTTTCTTTAAATTATGTAAATATAAGTAAGCGAAACGGAACATATCACAACCTGTAATATGTTGCCCTAATATTTGAAAAGCTAAAAGCTTTTTCCCATGTATCCCTCCTCACTTTCAAGTTTTCTTGAATAGTAATGGTGGACCCACCAACTAACTACTATGTACTAACATTTAAATTAATAATTTGATACAATGCACTTATTATGCACTTACACCTGTCCCTAATTTTACCCTTAAACCTACCCATACCACCACACCTGTCCCTAACTTTACCCTTAAACTGACCCATACCACCACACCCGTTCCTAACTTTACCCTTAAACCTACCCATACCACCACACCTGTCCCTAACTTTACCCTTAAACCTACCCATACCACCACACCTGTCCCTAACTTTACCCTTAAACTGACCCATACCACCACACCCGTCCCTAACTTTACCCTTAAACTGACCCATACCACCACACCTGTCCCTAACTTTACCCTTAAACTGACCCATACCACCACACGCCCCTAACTTTACCCTTAAACTGACCCATACCACCACACCTGTCCCTAACTTTACCCTTAAACCTACCCATACCACCACACCTTTCCCTAACTTTACCCTTAAACCTACCCATACCACCACACCTGTCCCTAACTTTACCCTTAAACTGACCCATACCACCACACCTGTCCCTAACTTTACCCTTAAACTGACCCACACCACCACACCTGTCCCTAACTTTACCCTTAAACTTACCCATACCACCACACCTATCTCTCACGTTACCCTTAAGTGACCATGTCATGAGTTTAGAATGGCATTTAATTGTGTGGCAGATGCTGGAAAGTCTGTTACCTAAAGTGGAGCTGGTGAAGCTCGTCCCCACACTTCCTCTCTAGAGTCCAGCAGTGGCAGCCTATTATCAGCCATCACTGCTCCCACTGCACCATCTGACCCCCAACACAGAGTCACCTGACCTGCATTAGAAGCATTCATTCACAGACGTATAATCAGCCTGTAGTCATACAGTCTCACTGACCCAAGGGTTCCACTGTCCACATCCTGTGAGGTTCAAATGTCAAAGAACACTAATAAAAATGCTTCTATCGTGCATTATATTCCGGGCATAGCAATTTGAGTTAAGCATTTTTTTTAAATTAATATCAAAATATCCTAGTATGTAGTTTGTCCTTCATTCATTTTAATAACAGCAGCACACAATTTGTGTTGACATGTGATCCTCATATTCTCCAACATGACTTGAATCCAAAAGATCCAAAGAGCATCGTTGAAAACAGAAACATCTGACAGTCCTTAAAAAAGTCACATGATCAATGTCCCAAATTAGTCACCTAGAAATAGCGCAGAATCTGAAATATTTCTTATTCATTTTAAATAATTTTGTTTGTTTTGTTTTGTTTGATTTTCATAGTATTCTCAGACTTTTGTGCCTCAATGCATAATTCAATTGGATTCGTACAGCAAGGTTCAAAGTTTTCTTATCTAGTTTCAGTCTTTGTGATGTATTGCTGTTATTTCTCATCTGGTCAATAAGTCGCAATAGGAAAGCAAAAAGATATTGAAAGGTAAAATGCATAAACACAATGCGAAATCCTTTTATATCAACACAGAGACGTTACAAAACAAGCAATGGTGGAATTGTGCTCTCATTTCCTAAGATGAGTAATCGTTAAGGGAGAGAATGAGAGACATCCGTGTGCATCTCTGAGTCTCTGCTGTGGCTGAAGAGAGAAGAAATAGAAAGCGTGTGATTATGACTTGACTCCCGTGTGCTAGAAAAGACAGCACTCTGGATTTTATCAGGCTGCCCAGCATCCCCTCCACTCAAGCGTGATGGCCTCAGCCATAAGCACCTCATCATCTCCGCAATACACACATCATCGCTCCACGTTCAATTCCCAACTCCACCACAGCTTCCGTAGGAGAAACCCTCAGACCGCTCCTGACATCTGCTGCCACGAGCCACCCATGTGACTTACCAGCAAATCACCAAACCGTGTTGAGGTCGCAAAGATGCATATTTACTCTAGATTTGATCTTGATTTCTTTGGAAATGACAACTTTGAAAATATGCAGTTGAGTTTGGGAGATATTTTCATTATATCACTTCACTGGAAGTTCACTCGCGCTGAGACTGGTCTCTGGTTTAAGCATACACACACACACACACACACACACACACACACACACACACACACACACACACACACACACACACACACACACACGTGTTTCCATGTTTTATGGGGACATTCCATAGGCGTAATGCATTTTATACTGTACAAACCGTATTTTCTATCCCCCTACACTGCCCCTGCCCCTAAACCTACCCAACACAGGAGACATGCTGCATTTTTACTTTTTCAAAAAACATCACTTAGTGTGATTTATAAGATGTTTCCCTCATGGGGACCAAAAAAATGTCCCCACAAGGACAAAAATGTGGATATTGCCATCTTTGTGGGGACATTTTGTCCCCATACCGTAGGGATTACCAGTCCACACACACACACACACACACACACACACACACACACACACACACACACACACACACACACACGCTTTGTTCTAATTACAGACTTTTCAGGAAATCAGACTGCAGTGGTGGGGTGAAAGGTTGTTATGTAATCATAAAAACATGCCGCAGACCCTTCTCTCACTGGGCGTTTCAAACAGTGCTCCTAAACCGCACGAACCATCGGAGCGTATACCCGACCCCGAAAGCGACGCAATCCAAATGAAAAATGAACGTCCTGGGACAGAGGCCAACTTTGGCCCACTCTTCCAGTTTATCTGCTGCCTGTCTGACCTTTAGCTATACAAGAAGCTACACGACTACAAGACATGCTCAGAGTGTTAACACGCGCCATGCTTTTTATCGTTTGTCTTAATAAAACAGAGGCTGCATGACGATTCGCATTTGAAGGGCTCACTAAACAGACGGAAGGACCTCAACCTTCTCATCTCAGCGAAATGTCAAAGCAATGCCTCAGGCCAGCGCAACACATTCACACACACACGCACGCCATGCTGATTGCATATCTGAGCTGCGGCGGAACCGAAAAGCTAAGATTATTCACCAAACAAGCTGTGCTTTAAACTGATGGGTTTTTCAGGGTCAGAGGCACATAGCAAAAGCTATTATTTTAGATTTTGCATGCATTCAAGGCCACTTATCTGAGTTTTACCATCAGAATATCTCTTAGAGGAACACATAAATGAAAATCGTATCATTTACTCACCCTCATGTCATTTCAAACCTGTATGAATTTTGGTGCTTGCGTCCTTTATGAAGTTTGAAAGCTCTAGTCTACATTAATTGATATTGAATGGAAAAGAGAGACCAGGATATTTTAGGTTCTCCAACCTCAAAACTACAAGGCAGCATAATCATTTAAAAAAGAAAAGAAAAAAGCTTTCCATTGATGTGGTTTGTTATGATAGTACAATATTTGGCCGAGATACATGTATTTGAAAATCTGAAATCTGTTGTTGTCCAAATGAAGTCCTTTGCAATGCATATTACTAGTAATAATAATTTTTTGATATATTTACGGTAAGAAATTTACTAAATATCTTTATGGAACATGATCTTTACGTAATATCCTAATGATTTTTGGCATAAAAGACAAATTTATAATTTGACCCATACAATGTTGACTATTGGCACAAATATACCCTGGTGACTTATGATTGGTTTCTTGTTCCAGGATCACATTTGGACAATTACATAGAAGTTTTACACAGCACTACAATACGGTTGTGAGTATCATATTTTGTGCTTAATACGGTTGCGTTCATACAGCAGTCAGTTGTTTTTTTTAACTGCAGCGGGTGAGGCTGTGAGCTTTGTGTGCTAGAAAGCATTCAATGCTATTGTTGGTTGATTGGACTTAATTACACACTGTCAAAACACCATGTTTGATACTGTTGCTATAACCGCTATGGTTGGTTAGTAAGTTAGTTAGTTAGTTAGAATGTGTTATAATGGGTTTTTTCTTCTCCATATAGCTGAATGAACATATTCAAACAGCTACTTTAATATCCTGAATGAACAAAACAGGATTCAGGATGCTGTAAATCCCAAAAAGTGACTATTAACCCAACCATATCTTTCCTAATTCAGCCAACACTGCATAAACCATATCTTTTGTGATAAATAATATCTTTAGGTAAAAGTTCATACATAGATTAGTTACGGTTATTACTTATTGGTAAATTAATCAAGAGATTAGTCGGGAGGGGGAAAATAATTGTTAGATTATTCAATTAATCAGTTAAAATAATCAAAAGATTAATTAAAAATGATCGATAGTTGCAACCCTAGAAACAAGTAAATGATCTTTATCTTCACTGAATAATTCTTTAATTTAGATTGATATGATTGGTGAATTTTAAAATGTCAAATTAAAACTGCACGAGCGCTTGAAAAATTATGTCACTGTAAATAGCCATTTATTATCCCAAAGTCTCTGTCATCAGCAATAAGATTGTATTAATCAGATCTCATATGCTCTTTAATCACAGGTTTGGATGCCGTCCACATGGGTGGAACCAAATCCACCAGCGCTCAGTTTTCACTGGTTACATGCATGGCTCTGATTAAAGCTTGTGTGAGCGCCAAGGGTTAGTCATTCACCAAGAGCTGGCTAAAGTGAAAATCACAGTCATTGATCTTTCTTAAAAGAACATATAGAAAGACTTGAGTCACACGAGAAAAGCTCAAAATCACACACACACACCCACATGATCAGATTAGACCCACAGACAGAGATGCTCAAATCCTGAATATACGCATTTCCCAAAGTTACATTTTATGTTTTTATTATATATACTGTATAAATAAAGTTGCATTTAAATCTACTCAGCTCAAAAACCTCTCCCTCACTTCTTCTGATCTTCAGATTCTGATGGATGCACATTCTTTTTTGCCTGCCTGCTTTCTAGGATGGTGAGTGATGAGGAGAAAGAGAAGAAAGGCAGAGAGAGAGAGAGAGAGAGAGAGAGAGAGAGAGAGAGAGAGAGATAGGCTTGTATGTGATGTTTTATTTGGCCTGAACACTGCAATCAGAGGCAGGGAGAGGGACACATCTGCAAAAGCCTGGACATGCTCCGCTCCAGCCAAATTGGCATCAAAGCGAGAGAGAGAGACAGAGAGAGAAAGAGGGGTAGAGAAAATGAGAAAGAGACAGATGAGAGATTGAAGGGTAAGAGAGAACTACTCTTGTTCAACAAACACTCCAATTCTGCTTGTAGCCAGAGAAAATATGAAATGAAAAACAGAGGACGCTGCCTAGGCCTAAAAACCAAACAAAGAAAATACTTTTTTTCCTTTTGCAAAGAGGCCAAATTTATTTTCCAACCTACAGGGTCGACCCACACTTGCCCCTCTCTCTCTTTTTAATGACCTCTTGTTATCCCGCAAGTGATGGAGAGAACATTTGCTCAGGTTGTTGTCACCGTTACTCCACACAGAAATGCGGTGGTGACACTCGCTCAGGTTTCATGTTTTACATATCTGCACACTGACATGCCATATAGGCACTCATTCAGCCAAACACACCTGACAGCAAACAGATACATACCAAACAATGTGCACGTACATGTGGGTGTTTCTTCTTTGTGTGTGTGTGTGTGTGTGTGTGTGTGTGTGTGTGTGTTCAGCTGGGTTCGAACAAATCTGCAATAGCCATAAATAAACCTTGTTAATATTTGTTCTGGTTATTAGAAACAGCACTCTTTTTAACCCTTTAAACAGAGGATTACAGCTTCAACAAAGTCTACACTGGGTTTTTTTTTGTTTTGTTTTGTTTTTACAGAAACATTAACATTTAAGTTACAGAAATATATTTAAATAATTTGATAGTAATATAGGGTATTGCTAAATTATTTAAAACTAGGATGATAATAATAACAACAATAAATATAGCTGCAAGCAGCAATTAGGGGCCAATCACAAAGAAGGCACAAGAAGTCATGCACGCATGGCTGGGCTTTAGATCAACTGTAACAATGAGCAATTAAAGGCATATTAAGTTGATTTTAGGCTAAATGAAAATTTTTAATTTTTTATCACTTTTGACCTATAGGTGGTGATGTGGCCAAATTGATGTAGTGTGGTCAGAGTGAGGTGACTATGACACATGCCATGTTTGGTGTCAATGTGCCAAAGCATTGCAGAGATTCAGCCTCAGAGTCACTTCGCCATCATGCCTCAAATTTGTTGGTTTCATCTATCGACAAGAAATCCATCAACTTTTTGCCGGCATGGTCTGAAGATGATACAATTTGATTATGGTGAAAATCAGAAAAATGGTCTAGGAGTTTGAAAAAGTAGGTTCTTAAAGAAAATCAAAATAGCAGACAGGAAGTTTGACTGACTATGGCGAATTTGGTATCCATGTTCTCGGCATGAGCCAGTATTATTAAAAGCATTTTTGGAAATTTCATTATAACTGAAATTTCTAAACATTTTGAGTACTGTGAGGGCATGGTGTTGAAGACGCATACCAAGTTTCGTAAAGATACACCAAAGGGTTTGTAAAATTATAGCATTTTATGACTAAATTCAAAGACTTGCCCAAAATGGCCGATATGAGAAAATTGGTTATCTTTCGACTACAAACTGATCAGAAGTTATAAGCAAAAATAGCAATTTTTTTACATCTCCAGACCACTAGGTGGCACTGCGCTGAAACTGTGCAAGTAGCGTCAAGTCATGGTTGTCATAACATATGCACCAAGTTTGGTCAGAATCCGCGGCAGATTCTTCAGATTCATTTGAAAATAATTCCATTTTCATGAAAATCAGAGCAAAGGAAAATTAAAAATGGCGGAATATTTTAAGGAATCTGCCAAGGAATCACAGGAAAAATAAGTTATTAGCATAAACAGTGCAACTTTGGACTGTTGGTGGCGCTAGAGGGATTGAGTTAGAGACACCAAATTTGCTATGGTGACAGTTCAGACTGTCCTCTGCCATACGATTCTCTGGGCTCTATGGGTGGAAACAGAAGAAGAAGAAGAATGCCAACGATTACCTTCGGTGCTTGGCCCCTAATCATTTTTATAATAATAATAATAACAATATAATAATGAAAATAGTTTTGACTATTTTTACACATATCATCGGGTTCTCAGAGCACCAGACATTAATAAATTAAAGTCTTAACTGAAAACGAAGGTTCCCTTCTGGAATCACACTGCATAAAATCACTAAATTCTACCACACCTAATGTATATCAAACATCAAACATGGCATGAAGAGAGAGACATTAGCTAACAATTCCATCACATTCCACAGGGAAAGCCATAAAAGCATCCCGTCTGGTTGTTTTGCGTTCTTCAGTTGTGTGAGAGAGATCAAACAGAGAGAACCGTTCTGATTTGTTGTTCTGTGATTGACAGTGTCGTGTCACACCCCACTTTCATGTTCGGTGTGAACAGACAAATTGCTTGCGACTACAATCCTTGTTATTACAGTCGGACAAAACGAATGACTCAACGTTACGATTGGCTTGCTTTGAGATGCGTCTGGTTTTGTTCATCTGCGCTGCGGTGAACAGACTTTGATGGAGGTCATCTTAACTAACACTAAACTAATTCCAGACACGCTCGCACAACAGCACCAGCTGTTCGTCTGCCACCGCGGCCAACGTTGCGCAAGACTTCTGAGTCATGCGGATGCGGATCGTGTTTGTTTGCATGTATCTGTCATCGCAGGTGAGCAGCCCTATCATTTTTATGTCTCATCTGGACTTGACGTCTTCTTTACAGACGCACAGAACCCAGCGTGAAGGAATCCCTTCTATGACACGCAGATGCATGAAAAGCCGCCAGATCTTTCTTTTTTATCGTGTTTAGACAAAGCCCTTGTCGGTACTTAGAGATGTATTGCCTCTTGAAATTTATTCCAAGTGGTCTTGCTTCTGTTGGCCTGCGATGTTACTGTGCGGCGACGTCCATCGGATTACAAATAATGAGGTCCAGAAAGACTCACTGCTCTGTTCTGCTAGCGAACAGAAACTTGTGTTGATTGTGATTAATGTCGAGTTGAAATGGAACCAGAAACAAACAGATTTGTTAATGAGACTTTCATATTGGGGGAAAAAAAATGTGGTTGGTCAGTTTGATCACACCTGTAATGATGATTTGTTATCAATTACCAGGATGTTTACATTAGTCTCAATGAGATGATTCATGGCCCAATTAACTCCGGCTCTGGGAAACAGACGTTTGAGGGAACCGTACTATGCAACGGGGGCCGAAAGTTCAAGCTGATTTCAGTGCTTTTATTCTTCTCTTTGGTTTTGTTCTCTCGGGCCTGAGAATAGGGTGATCAGAGTGAGAAAGAGCTGATTATTCTCTGTGTCTAAAGAGAAGAGGATTCTAGTATCCATCTGGCTCGCTTCAGTGTGAGAACCTGAGCGTTGCTGACGGATCCTGTACAAGCTACAACAAAGCTCTCTCTTACTCAGCCGTGGTTTACCAAAACTCTCCTCTTACACCCTTTCCCACTAAATGAGTCAAATCGAAAACACACGAGAGGTGCACTTTCTGTTTTTAACTCACAGGCAACCGTGAAAATACAAAAGTCTAAAATCACTAAAAGCTAATTATTATTATTTTTTAATAAATAAATAAATAAGTTGTTTAAAACATTGTTAAATGCAATATTACAATAATATACATGTTAGTGCAGAAAAACATATTTCCTATTCAATTTAAATAATTTAGAAAACTGGCAACGTGTAAAACATAAACATATATGTAATAATTAGTGCTGTCAACTTTAAAGGGATAGTTGACCCAACAATGAAAGTTCTATCATTTATTCACCCTCAGGATGTTCCAAACCTGTATAAGATTCCTTGCTCTGCTGAACACAAAAGAAGATATTTTAAAAAGATGATTTGTAACCAAGCAGTTACCATTGACTACCATAGTAGGGGGGGAAATGGTTGCTCTATCTGCTTTCTAACAAACATTCTTCGAAATATCAGTTCAGCAGATCAAAGAAATTCATACAGGTTTGGAACAACTTGAGGGTGAGTAAATGATGATAGAACTTTCATTTTTTGGTGAACTATCCCACGTTAAAGCATGCAATCTTTTTTTAATCTGTTTTATCTGTTTTTTTCTGTCATCCTTTGGCTAGCGTTACAGTATATGATCACGCACTTAATCATGCAAATGCTTTTAAACCATTCCAGCACGACAAGACAAAAGAGAACGCACTGTCTGTGAATGTCCTGACTATTACAAACACACACACACACACACACACACACACAAAACGCACAGAAAGATGTATCGTGATGTACCAGTATCGTGCGCACAGACAGAATACAGTTCCCTTTCACGCTTGAGCAAACAATAATACACAGAATTATGCCAAAATGTCTTTTTTGTTGAGTATCCTCATAAGAGCAGTATTAAATCAGTTAAATAACGTCTTAAATGAACGTAAAGAGTTGGGAAAACGAGAGGAGAGCCACGTCATGTGATCCGCGGCAGATCTTAAAGGGACAGCAGCCATTAATGCTGTCTGTCATTAATGTTCATCAAAGAACAAAGGGAACAGACTAAATTAATAAGGATTCATCTATATGCAGTGCAGTGTGTTTGATAACTTTATTCCATTTCTGTTAGACAGGTGAATATGACATGTATTGTGGGTTTATATGAGGATTGTTTTAAGTTTAATTATAAAAATTACAATTAAATTAAAAGTTGTTATATTTTCTGAAGCCTAATAAATGTAAATCAAAATCAATTGATAGCTTTCAATTACACTATAATGTTATCTTTAGCATTTATAATATAATGTCTTTATGTTTTCTACATTAATTTGGGGTTCGTGAAATGATTACATTATGAAATATATATTAAAAACTTAAGTGTTTTAATCGTGATTAATGGCAGAAAAATGTGTTTGATATGTGATTGACAGCACTAATTATAATTCATATTTTCTAATTATAATTGTGATCTTATTTAATCATTAAAAAAAAATTGTAGAAAAACTTTTTTACATTTCTTATTCAATCTATATCAATTCTATGTTTTAAAACACACACTGAATGCCATCTTTTCAATGCATTCTCAGACTTTTGTGACCCCATTATATAAACCTAGATCTTTTATCCCGCCGTCTTTCAAGTCTCTTTATTCTCGGCTTTCTAGGCCAAAACGTTACGCTAGGAAACTCAAACATGGCTTTTAGATGACAGACGGCAAAGCATATTCCCCTGTCTCTTCCCTGTGTCCCTTCATATCTCCATATCTCACTCTGTACATTGCAGATTCAGCCGACTTAATCGCTCCAATTGAAAGTGCCTGTGAGCAGTCCAAGCTCCCAACGCACAGCGCAGAGATAAAAGAGAGGGCCAGTTGACTCTCATCCCCCAGGATAGCTGGCCCCTAATCCTATTTTCGGTACTTTTATGAAATGAGAATAACAATATTCTGATGGATAAAGCGGTGGCGACATTCATCTGGTTGCTGGAAGGGCTCTCTTTTAAGCCGGGCTCATCCGGGTGGCTTGAACTCTGACCTGTGCGTGGAAGAAAGCTATTCCTGAGGTAAACATGTCTGCTATCACTGCTATAAATGAGCAGTTATTGTATGCATGTTATTGCTATAAATTCTGGTTTCACAACATTTTGATGTGACGCTTCCAGACGTTTGCATATGAAAGCCTTATCTTTACACCCATCTCCAACTTGCCAAACGGTATTTTCCCCATGCTCCTGTTTTTAGCACGGCATCTGCGAACAGTCGCCGTACCAGTTTTCCATAAAGCAGGGGCACGCATTTTACGTTTTTAATAGGTCTAGGACATAAAAGCCTTCAGTGTCAAATTTCACTAGCGTCATTATTCCATAATATCTCAGCATCATAGTAGTCAGAGTCAGTGAAGACAATAAAAGTGAGCTTTTAAAGCCTGTCGATGGACTAATGGACTGGATACTGACTCCACGCTTTGAGTACATTAATGTTATTCATTATTTTTAGTAGTAGTTTTTTTTATGAGATACACAGCAATGGCTTCTATTAAACAGACTTCACAAGACCCATACAAGGACGCATGATCAACTGAAATATAAACGCTTTACCTTTTTTTTGTATTTGAACTGCATATACAATGTCCATCCATTTAGATTACACAGTTTTAACATTAACAAATATGCATCACGTTAAGGTTATTAGTTTATCATACATGAAATAGTTAAAAACTGGTTTATGTTCTTTAATAGTCCTAAGAAACCGAATGTGTCTCAAATACACTAACCAGGTTTTCATCAATAAATCCCATTTCTTTTAGTCTCACACATTTTAACTAATTGAATATTGCTTGTTCCACAGCTAGACAGATTTGAACCATTTCTGTACTTTGTAACTGAGGAATAAATGCATTTAAATACATGCAAATAGTTAATAAACTATAGGCATAAATATATATTTCTTTATTGTACTTTGGAAAAGAAAAAAAACAAAAACCTTAAATAGTTATCAGGAAAAGTGCAGCTCTGGTCGGCTTAGAGCTACTTCACTTGAAGACCTCCTCAAATAGTCCTATAAA
This sequence comes from Gobiocypris rarus, assembly GCA_023029165.1. Taxonomy (NCBI): domain Eukaryota; kingdom Metazoa; phylum Chordata; class Actinopteri; order Cypriniformes; family Gobionidae; genus Gobiocypris; species Gobiocypris rarus. The sequence goes on from CM040917.1 coordinate 33,402,975, forward strand.
TATGGTGGTCTCTAGATAACATACCTTTTCTCATTAAGTAATTATTGAGGGTACTTGCTGAAATTGCTCCATTAAATGGATAATGTTTTCTAATTTAGGATCAAAGCCAGACTCTTTTGCCAGCCGACGGAGGACGTTATTGCGGGTTCCTTAAAATGACAAAACTGTAGAAGAGTGGAATAAAACGTAAGATAAAGCATCACCCCTCTCGCTCTCTTTGTTTCCCTCTGTAGATCAGTGGAGTGCGGTGGTGGTTTAAAATCAGGAGGCCCTTACATGTTATTATATACTGTATTTCAAACATACATGCATGTCTGTTACACTTGATTTTCAAATTAAATGAAAAAGAGAGACCAAATATTCTATTTTGTATTTTTTGCTATAACTATGTACATTTCTATTTATTAAAACCAAGTAAATTTCATCAATGTAGAGTTTTTTCATTTTTACGTGCATTCCAAAATAATAACTAAAGGCAGCAACAATTTAAACAATGTATATTCTTTGTGAACTAATGTTCGGCTTTACTTATTTTCTTCAGTCATCAAGCTTGTACACACTGGTCACAGACACAAAGATATAACTTTAATTTCCCTAAGCTGATCGCTCACTTGAATTGGCCTGAAAACATGATGACTTTGAGGGGTTTTATAGTGAGACATAAGTGGTGAAAGTTTTTTACTTACTTATTAATTAGTCTTCCCATTAACGCCATCGTCTTAATTCAGGTTGATGAGAATGCGGACGAAAAGAGGCGGGATTTATCGCACTAACCAGTCATATCCAATATATCCACGTAACTTTCCCCCATTCATTCTCAATTACTCAAAAACCCACCGCACACATTAGGGTGTTTTAAGTCAATTGGGACAGATGAGAATAGGGATGCACAATATATCGGCCACCATATCGATATATGTTCATTTTCAATGTTATCGTCATCGGTCCGATAAGAAAATATGTCTGATATATTAAGGCCGAAAAAATAATGGATTATTTCCTTCAGTTGAGACACTTCAGATGTGCACTGTTCACCATGATGATTTTAAATTGCTTGAAATATGATTAGAATCACTTCAAAAAAGGATAACACTGTAAAGTGCAACATGTTCAGCGCCTCATAGAGGCTGCATGCAATTATAATGAGAACATTATAATTGTGTGCTTGAGACATGGCTTCTACTGGGAAGACTTTTGCATTTGTGATCAGGCTCTCAAAAATGATATAAAAATTTGGATTTAGATTTATCATGCAATATATTGGTTATCGGCTTTCAAATATAAAGAATTATCGGTTATCGTATCGGTCAAAATGTTCATATCGGTGATGATTTAACACTTTTTAATGTCACATTGTGTAATATTCATGCGGTTTTATTTTTTGTAATATCGATTATTTTCTCATCCACACTGCCTTCTTGCCTCCTCGGAGGAAACGCCACTGCTGTAGATCTATAGGTTGGAAAGGACGGCAAGTGGAAAGTCCTGAGATGTGAGGGGGGAGTAGAGAGGTCTTGCAGATCCTTTGAAGTCTGATTAAAGTTTGGAGGATAGCCAGATTCAAAAGCTCCAGCTCAGATGAAAAATTCACAGTTAGCCCCCCCGCCCCCCTGGAAAAGATGAACAATACATGAAAATGCAGGAGCGCAGGACAACACACACATAACAAAGATGTCTCCGCATTTCCGGTCAACTGAACACTCCATCCATATGGAACTAATCATTATCCGATGCAGTGAATCACTCTTAATGGTGCTGTCTCTAAAAGTGGTCGGCCTAACACAAGCATCATTAATCAAAGTACACATCTTTAAAAAAAGAAGCTGCTCTTGTCTAGTCTTTGTTTATTGGCTTGAATTACTGTAATCCCTCACTATTAAACCAGACCAACAGCCTTTCGAATCTATAATCCCTCCCCCATGTCAGGATGGGCCAATCAGGACACGAAGACCACCATCACTGTAACTCCTGTGGCTTTTAAACACACAGGATCCTCGTAACAATGAACACAGCAGAGATAAAGGACTAAGAGAAAAATAGACCTGACAAGCCATAGATCAGGCCACTCTAGTGGTAACAACTTAACAGGTGCTACTATTTTCTCTGCGACTATGTTGGAACTGAATAGCTTTACTGTAATTGGTGATTTTGCATGAGCCTGGTTGTAAGTGGGGGACCAGGAGCACTGTTTGCTGAATAAATTGTGACCAAGCCTGCCTCCAACTTTTCACAGCACAATGATGGTTAGAATGAGGCTTTGGCCTTTCTTTGTGCTCTCGACTTGTTTTCTTAAGGGAGTTAAATCCACTTTGTCAGCAGTTAATTGGAGGATGCTGCTTTTCTTTTATGCAAATGGGAAAAGTTTTCACTTCATTTAAACAGAGCCACCTCTTCTGTTATTTAGGGGTAAAAGAGTAAGAAAAGCCATCAATGGCCCTGCTCTGTTCCCACACCTGCCCAAAGAGACAATGCGGCAGACATTACTAACAAAGATATTCAGACCGGGTGGTCATAATGTACTGTCAGGTTCATGAAAACATGGAATCAGAGTAATGAGAGGTTGATAAGTTATATGGAAGCTGTTTCTACCCATTTGTTTGTTGATGATTATGACATTTTGGAAGCCTGAGAGACTCTTTCCAGATTGTAGTCCTGCTTTTAGAGGGCCATTAAAAATAAATATTTAAAAAGAATTGTCGTTAAATTATTTTATGCTCAACTTTAAGTAAATGTATAGGCGGTATTATTAATCAGATCATTATTATTATTATTATTATTGTCACTACTAATCGAAGTATACTGTACAATAGTAATATGTTATTTCAAGTACGACGAACCTTTATTTTGACAGGTTGACGTGAAGAACTTTGACTTGTGTCACACACGCTTCAGTATGTGCGCTTTACAGTAAGTTCCATTTGTTCCATTGGATTCCGTGATTCCATCCGTGTTTTCTGCATGGTGGAAATCAAATGGCTATACATGGCATTTGCAGTATTAGAGAGAGAGAGTTGGTTTTATGAATATGTATTGTGTTATAAAGTTGGGGTCCGCTCTCAATACACTCTACATACCGCTTTTCATGGTCACTGAATATAGATAAAGCAAAAATTGCGAAATTGAAACCGGTTTAGCCTACCAGATGAACTGGTTTATCGTCCAGCACTATGTACCATACATTTAAATTAAAAATGAATTAATATTTGTTCATTAACTAGTTAATATATCGTATTCCCGTCTGTCACAGAGGACTGTGATAAGGGGCTTAACCTGTTTACAGTGAGATCTTTCTGAAAGAGGAAACACACCTGTCTAGACCACACTGAATGGAGAGGAAAGGTCAGCAAAAACAGACAAAGCAACACAAAGGCGGTGGTTTCTGTTTTGTTTTAACAGCACGTGAAAGTGGGTACCCACTCGTCTCTAAAGCAGGGGAGGGGGTGCTCTACATTTTCACAATTTCAGTTTTTCCCTCTATTGTCAGGGAAGAAAAATCACATTCCTCTCCGCAAAGGAAAGTATAAAAGGAAAAGAGTTCTATAAATAAATCAGAAGAAAACGTAGGGAAGCAACAAAAGAGCAAACAACTGAGCAATTCCCTGAGTCTGAAATTGTTCTTTTGCACAAATCGGCACAGGTTCTTTCCACACGGTTGTCATCACAATATGGTTATGTCAAATGCCCTTGTTTGGCATTATTTACAAATTCAAGCATTAACTACATGACAGAGCTCAACAATAAGGCATTCTATACTTGCCCTGACAATATTCTTAAAGTCTCATTGCAAAAATGAAAAAAAAAAAATTAAATTTACATTTTGCTTGTTTTTGATGTGTGTTTTTTTTTTTATAAAAAGGTTTAAAATATTTCTAAATAAAGTTACATTTCTATATCAAAACATGAAATAAATAAACAATTGCCTGTTTATTTAATTAATTGATTAATTTGCTTGTTACTGTTAAAGATTGAAGAATTTTAAATAAAAGATTTTAAATATTACATGTCAAAACATAAATAAATAAATAAAATCTTGCTTGTTTTTGGTATTTTTTTAAATAAAAGGTTTTAAACAAGTAATGGATGAATGAATAAACACCTTTTGGTTTGTTTTTTGTAAAGAATGTTTAATTAAGAGTTACATTTCTATATCAAAACAATAAATAAATAAAATATTTTGTTAAAGATTGAAGAATTTTAATTAAATGTTTTTTAATCTTTCATGTCAAAACAAAAACATAAATAAACAAATATATTTATTAATTTAATAACATTTTGCTTGTTTTTTTTTTTTTTCTTAAATGAATGAATGAATGAATGAATGAATAGATAAATAAACATTTTATTGTTTTTTTGTAAAGAATGTTTAACTAAGTTTTACATTTCTATATCAAAACAATAAATATACATGTATTTATTATGTATTTATTTTGCTTGTTTTTGTTAAAGATTGAAGCAATAAATAAATTAAATATATATATATATATATACATTTTTGGAGGGGTGTGTGGCAATTTCATCAACTGGCTCGGACTCTGGCTCCGGGCTATCAGGCCTTCCTTTCTGCTGAGCCATGATAACTAATCCAAAAGGACGCAAATGGACACAAAAAGATAAAGGAAAGCCTTCTGGCCCATATCATAAGTGACAGAGATGGCATTAATTGTGGCGAAACAAAGCTTGTCCTAAACAAAAAGCAGCAAGCCGTTCCTGTCCGCTGCAATGACAGAACACCTGCTGTTGGATAAGACAGAAATACGTTTTTCAAAGCTGATGGTCACTATCTGCCATCCCAGCATCCCCTCTGCCTCCTGTTACCCTTTTTTACGGTGTCCAGTCCAGCTGTGTTCCCCATCTGTCTGCTGAATAGATCCCTCTCACTCAGTGTGTGGATGCTGTAATCTTTTTATTGTTGTTTTTATACTATAAACATTAAAAGCCAGAGGAGCAGATGGCCCTCATATCGTCCTGCAGCTTTGATGAAAAGGCATCAGAGCAATATGGTCGAGAGGCAGAGTGTGTGTGTCTGTGTGTGTTAGCGTCACATACTGTATAGCTTACAGAAACCAGCAGGTGTGCGAGATGAATAAAATCAAGTTACGCTTAGGAAACAGCTAAAAGTTGTCAAAAAGTTGACAATTCTGCGCAGGTGCCAATCGCGGAACAAATGTTTTGGGTTTTTTATTCGCATGCACTTCTTCCGATGCCAAAAGTAGCTAGACTAAAACTCATTAGAATTTATTTGGCTAATGGAGAGAATAGGAGGAGGTGCGAACAGGAAGGGATGAAGACATAATTAGTTTCCTTCTCCACAGGAGACGGTGCGTTGATGAGACAATGAACAACAGAATAATGAGGAAAAGGAGAACTTTCCCATCATCTTCTGGCCTTTAATCATGTAAAAAAAGACCAGTCCCTAAAAAAAGATGTTATGATGTTTTATAACATTATGATGAGTCAGCTGGAAATCAATAAGCAAAAATGTCTACATAAATGAAACATAAAAAGATGCATTATTATGTAAAATATGAATGTTCCATTTTTATTTAGACAAAATTGTGTTGAATTTGAATATTAGCCATAACATGAGCTTTTTGGTACCAGACTGATTTTTAATATCACTGCATCCCTACAATAAGTAAAGAAACTTGTGTAAAATTGTGTTTTAAGCTGAATTTAATTTATTACGTGAGAAGAATAACTCAGTGATTTGCGAGACGTGAAACTAGCACAGTGGTAAAAAAACTGTAGAATCAACTTTTACAGACGACATAATAATATAAGGATATTTTTCTTACTTTACGACCAAATTGTGATTCCTTTACTGAGAGTGTTTGACAAGCTTGACAAGGCTGATATCAAGATGTGCCAGTCCCCAGTTCAGACTGGCACATAGATTTGTTCTTTTCACACAGGTAACAGACAGGGTAAAAGGATTTGGCGCACTACAGCTGTATTCCACATCCAAACACACACACACACACACAAAGCTATAACTGCACATGCACGCGATTTTTCTCTCACACATTTTAAGTGTGAGCTGTTAAGGCGATGAGTTTGCTCTGGAGTATGTGGTAGGTTGTGGCAGCTGGTCTCGGGCACCGCTGACACGTATATCTCAATTCCGCCCCTCTGCAGCAGGAAATGAAACACTCCAACCCCAGAACTGCATGCAGGAACACATGTTGCATGTAAACAGAAGGACAGAGTGCCACAGGTGCATTTGTTTGTATGCGTGACTGTGTGTGCGTGTGAACATTTTCAGAAATGTTTGGCTTAATACTGTCTCGGGTTGGAGCTGTGTCTGCATTTTAACAAAAGTATATATAAAAAAGCACATGTGCTTCTGTGGACCATGTACTACATAGGGCCCTTCGATTTCTGTGATGCAAAAAACATGGACGGAATCGCGGAATCCAGTCATAAAAATGGAATTTGCTGTATAACGCGGAATTTCAATTTTTATTTTTTGATGAACTAGTCTGTGTTATAATGTTTTAATGTCTGTGAATATTAAAAGACTTTGGATGTTCTGCATGTCTCTGTGTGAATGAATGGAGCAGACACATGGATTCATTTACCACACAGACACACACACACTGAAGCATGCGTGACACTCGCTGTGTTTTCAGCCTCTGCCGACTCACTATATGAGGATATGAACATGAACTTCATCTCCAGAGCTGCTCTGACAGTCACTACATCAGCAGTTTACCCTTTCATTCGAGAAAAACTAACATCATATCATAAACACACAGAGACTCAGAGGTCTTCACGGCCACCCGTCAAAATAAAAGTTCACTTGAAATTGTGAAAGAAATATATTACTGTACAGTAGAATTTAGCTACGTGTCAATGTAATAATACAAACATTAAAAAATAATAATAAACTATTAAAACTTTTTTTTTGCACAAAATATTCAAATGAATGATTAAAAGATACATTAATGTTTTATGCATGTAACATGTAATTTTTGTTCAAATTGTTGTTAAATTGTCTACATTTCATGATTTAAATTAACTAGACTTGCTTAATTTTACCATTAAAATGGAGTCTAAAAAAATGTAATACAGAAAAAATGTTACTGAAAAAAAAGAAGAATATTTTGGGGAAAAAATTAAACGGATTTCATAGGACCCTACATACAGAAGTGCCTGATGCAATTGACTGGGTTAAACATCCTCATCATAACCTCTATTTCAGATTCATTATGAGCTGAAACAGTTTCCTCACAGCTCTCTGAATTATCCAGTCAGGATGTTCAATTAATGCCTGTCAGTTAGAACCGGCCGTTGAGAAGCACCCGCCGCGATGGCCACCAGCGTTATGTGACGCTTCCATTTTTGTTCCAATTTATATTTCTCTGCTGACGGCACTTCTGAGGACGTTCAGGTGAAAAGCCTCAGAGAGTTCAGAAGGTGGTGACAATTACAAGGAGACTAAAGCCTCCAACTTTTATGCATGGTAGGCACCTGGAATGGTAATTTGGAAAGCGTCTAATACTCGTTTGCTTAGAGAGAGACGATGCATTTGATGGCAAAAGCGGGGGAGAGGAGAGGTGAAGGGGGGAGAACTTTGTCTGAAAACTTTGTTGCTGCCTCACAGGAATCTAAATAATTGAGCGAGTTGGTATCCGCTCTTCTGACAGAGAGAGAGATGAGTTTGAGAGCATGAGGGTGGTGGAGGGGGAGTTTGAATAAGAGACACAGAAGAATGGAATGAACACGAATTCATACAAGTGAGGCTTTTCTCATACCTGTTGAGTTTGACATCATCATTACATTATAACAGTTACTGCAATAGATCTGACAGTGATATACCATATTACATCATTTCCTAATGTTCAGACTCAAAATGGCAGGGAAGAACTAATCCTTGAATTAATGTACCATAAAAATACCCAATAAGTAGAAGTGTCAATTATTCAAAAGTGGTACAGCTAAATATATCTTTACTTCATTTTTTTTAAATATCTATTTATTTCTTCTGACCCCAGAATGTAATTTGAGGCATTTTCTCATAAAATATTAAATATTTGATTGACAAAAAACATATAATTTAGGTACCTATGAAATGTTAATTTTTTTCCCAAATCCCATTTCATTTTTTACTTTTCTTTTGGATATTTTAGTGGTGAAAGTACATTCTAATAATCAAAAACCACGTATAATTAATATAAATCATGAAACGTATACAATTTAACAACAATTTATTAAAAGTGTAACAAAAATTACATGTTTATGGCCCTATGAAATACGTTTTATTTATTTTTCTCAAATTACGTTCAATTTTTTTACTAAATTAATTTTTTTCTGGATTCCATTTTAATAGCTTAACTATTTTTTAAAGCAAAAAGCATGTCTAATTCATAAAAACAAAAATGTGTTCATTTAAAAATCTAACTTAATTTCTAAGAATTTTTTTTTTTTTAATTTCAGAAATTCTGTGTTGTGTATATATATATATATATATATATATATATATATATATATATATATATATATATATATATATATATATATATATATATATATATACAAATACACATACACATACATACACATTTTTCTAGCAATCAAATAAAGGTAAAACATTCATTTAATTGATATTTTAATTAACTTTTTGTGCTGTGTTTTTAATAATATTAATTATTATTATTATTATTATTATTATTATTATTATTATTATTATTATTATTATTATTATTAGTGTTAGTATTATTATTGAATTGAGACTTAGGTAAATTCTTCTGTAATTATGTCTGTTATAATTTCTTCAGGTTAAGCCGAACTTTTATTTTGACGGGTTGTTATGAAGACATTTGAGTTTCTGTGTTTATGAGATCAAATTTTAAAAGTTATACAGTATATTTCGTTTTTTTTTTTTTTTGTGGATTCCATGATTCTGTCCTTGTTTTCAAAATCATAGTGCCCTAATAATTGATCAAATTATTCAAAATAATTAATTTAATAAAAAATAAAAAAATACAAGTATTTATTTACATGGCCTAATTAGAGATAATCCTACAGTAGAAGTACTTCATCTGGCAAATCGAACAGCCGACTGTGCTCGATTCCACTTGCTGGACACTGAAAGTCCGGCTCACTCTCAATCCAACAGGTCCCTTCAAGGTGGTTGGCAAACTTCCTCTCCATCCACTCACTCATGCCGAGAGACAAGTGTAGATCGCTTTCTTTTTCTCCGTGTCTGTCTCTCTCACTTCCGTGACACAGCGGCCAGTTCAGAAGGACACACTGGAGCTGAGGCTGCTGGGACTCTGCAGTCAGTCAAGCAGAGAAGATTCTGGGGGATTTGGGGGGCTTCGTTTGCCAGCAATAAAAGGCTTGCAACAGGATCCTCACCGAGATTAATGACCTAGATAGGCCACCGCAATGCCATTTAAATGGGAAAGTAATTAAAGTGCACCTTCCATGAAAATTATTCATTGCTGACGGATTGGGTGACGGACGAATCGCGAGGCATTCCGCACAATGCCACAGGTTAAGTGCCCAGAGTAAGGCCGCCGAGGCCACTGTGAGCCAGACCACCAGCGATTTAACCACAGCTGTTGAATTGTAGCGACTGGTCCAGCTCTTATCAAATTACCACAGATGGAATTACCAAAAGAGGGATGACAGAAAGAGAGAGAGAGAGAGAGAGAGAGAGAGAGAGAGAGAGAGAGAGAGAGAGAGAGAGAGAGAGAGAGAGAGAGAGGGAGGCAAGGGAGAGAGCGAGAGAGAGAGAGAAAAAGGCCTCTCAGGTAACATAAAACGGCATACAAATGCTACAAAAGAGGCTTGAGGGATCCGCTTAACTAGAAAATTACACCACCTAGCACCAGCCGACTGGGAATCCCGGGAATCAATCAATCCATTCTGTTTAACGTCCCTGCCACAGATTAGGATTTTGCAGAGATCAATCAATGGCCTTATTGTTCCCCAAAGTGTGATTCTTCTCAGGGGTATTGAACGGGATCCATTTTGCAGTGATAACATGTCGAAAAAGTGGCCGTATTAATTACTGGAGAAGGATTGTCTTTCAGTCTGGGGCATGTGAATGCTTTCTCGCCCACTTTATAGTAGACGTCGCTTGAAACACTTTGCAGAACAGGCGCATTAGGATTCTGAGCTCAGCTTCATTTGAAGCCACCATGACATTTTGCTGTGTTTATTATAAACGATTTATCTGTGTGCATCTTTACTCACAATTTCCATTTCATGCCACCTTAAAAACACAAGGGGTGACAGAACAGCTCCTGCTAATGTGACCAGACTGCCCTGAACATGGGAGAATTTTTTTTTGTTATTTACCTCAAAACACAAAGGCTCTTGAGATCAAAGTATGCCGCTTGTTCTGCAGTAGAGCGATTCTCCTCCAGAGATGAGAAGAAATATAGCCTAGTTTTTCCAATGCTACTTGGGCTGTGTGGAATCCATGTGCCTCAAAGAATAAAATTTCTTATTTAAGCCATTTCCTCTCAAAAGCAGAAGATAAGAGCCATGTGGCGGAGTACAGGGTTAATGTGCTTCCCTATCAAACACTTAAACAACTTTGCAACATCCTAGACAGAGTGGGCCGCAGTCAGAGGCAGCTATCAGCGGGCAACATGCACATCGTGCTCCTCTGACATGTAACCTAAGCATTAAAAATCCATTTCCACAGCTTCTCGCCCTCCCTCGCTTTGATTCTGTTTACCGCGCATGCTGTTTGCATCTAAAATGTGTGCCTCACATCTGGCTGCTGAATTCTACGGCGTGGAAAGGGCTGTTCGGTGCCTGATTCCACACTGTTCTCCTCAGAAGGACTCTCCTGAATAAATATTAATGGTTATTCTTTGAGCTATTTCCGCTCAAGAGCATTGGGAAGAACAATGGGTGTTGTTTAGACAGACATGAGTGAGGGAGAGGAAGAGAGAGAGAGAGAGAGGGCATCTCTACAGAGATGTCAAGTGACAATAGAATGCTGATTGAAATGCTCTTCACCAAACTTCCCATGCAGTCCTCTAGAAAGAGAGGAAAAATAGAATTGCCATTAAAGAGAGAGAAAATTCACAATTGTTAGCAGTGGGGGGGCATCAATAGAGGGTAAAAAGAAAGAAAAAAGAGAAATGATGATGATGAACCTGCCGATACAGAAGCAGTCGCTATTTAAACCCATTTCATGGAGAGCAGGGAAGTAATTAGGCTTTGGAGGAACAATGAGTACTTTGAGTAGCCCCTCTCTCACACGGACACATCCCTTCTTCTGCTCTCTTTTTGTCGCTTATTGTGTCACTCAGTAGTGGAAGGATAATTAAAGAGAGGATTCCTGAATTCCTCATCTGATGTGTAGCCATCTGGATTTGGGCTCCGCACCTTTCTTTTCTGCTCTCCTTACAGTTTCTACTCCTACGCTTGGTGCCTGAAGCGGCAACTTATTCTCATGCAGATAGAGAACAGCAGCGATTCTCATTCCCCCTCACCCGAAAACCAAAGTGCTGTCATTATTTACTCGCCCTGATGTCATTACAAACTAATATGACTTTCTCGAAAACAGTTCGATGGCGACTAGGGTCTGAAAAGTTCCAAAAAATAAAATAAAATAAAAGCTGAAGTCAACATTAATGTAAATATGTAGATGATTTATGATATGATATACAATATATTATATCATATTTATGAGATTAAAATTTGATATGAGATTATATATTATATGAAATTATATATGATATGATAGATATATATGATATGATATGAGATTGATATGATGATATATATGATATGATATTGATATGATATGAGATGTGAGATGTGAGATATGATATGAGATATATGATATGAGATATGATATGGTATATAATATATGAAATGGGATTGATAGGATATAATTTTTGATTTGATTTGATATGATATAAGACTGAGACTGAGATTGAGTGGAGACAAGACGATGAGATGAGATATGATATGAGATCTGATATATGATACGTGATACAATATGATACGAGACGGTATATGGTATATGACATAATTTTAAAATATTTTTAAATGCTATTTATTCCTGTGATAGTCCTGTTATTATCAATGCTGAAAAAAGTTTGCAGCATGTGATATATGATTCATGATTTAATATGTCCTTGTTGAATAAAAAAGTATACATTTCTTTAGAAAAATTGTACTGACCCCAAACTTTTGAACAGCTAATATACTTTTATCATACTCATCAACAAAAATAAGTCATTTCAGAGGTGGGGAGGCAGATTTTATTTTGACGGTCTCGATTTCAGAATAATATGCACTGATGAATCTTGAACAAAGACATTAATTTTAATTTAGCTTATATTAGATACATTTTTTATTTTAGATATATAAAAACCTTTCTCTCTTATACTCTTGCAGGTCTGCCCAGGAGGTTAAGAAGTCATGGGAAGAGCTTAAAAATGCCATTTCTTCTACTCTGAAGGCCTTGATAAAGCCATCAGTGTTAATGAGTGTCCTGCTCTATCTGACTGGCCGGCAGCTTATTGTTTCAGGAAGTTCCATTCTTGCCCATTATGAGGTAGTCATCCATTGCCGTGGTAACCCAGGGGTAAAATTGCGCCTGTAAGGCTCTGGCGAGCAGAGAATTGAGCATGCTCAGATAGGGTTAAATTTTTTCCATCTCGGCTCTAAACAAGGAGCTGATTGTCCAGGGGTCCTATCAGTTTGCCATCACAGAGCGCCTGTTGTATTCAAATGGAGCCGGAGCTTAATTATTAAAGGTGAATCAATAAATCTATTAGCAATTGAGCGGGCAGCCATTTAATTTGAATTCAAATAGATAGATAAATAGATATTTCCAAAGCTATAATCAAGGATGTGCAGTTCTGTATGACTAGGCAGGTTTACGATCCACCTGACCACAATTAGATGCATTACTTTATAGAAGATGCTCATAAACAGCTGGACAGAGCACAAATATGCTAAAAGAAAAGTGAGCAAATCTAAAACTAGTCAACCTCACTGTCATTGAAAGATTAGTTGAATTGACGATATCAATACTCAGACGGGAATATTTTATTCTGTCGTCTCCACGGCCTACTCTGTAGTTTGAAAGACATGAAAAATGAAACCGGTAATACTGCCACTACAGAAACAGGGCTTTACTGATATATTTTCTCAATCTGACAATAACTAATGACTAAATATTGCCCAGGGTGGCTGGTGTAATTGTCTGTTGTCAGAATGCCAGACATAATTACGCACGGCTCTCACTTTGAGACAAGGGTCTTTTCCCTCTCTCTCTGTCCCTTATCTCTTTTTCTCTCTCTCACTCGCTCCTAACCTACCAAGGTGTCCGTGTGTCCTTGTGGCTCCTAACTCCAGCGAGTGTCTCTGTCACGATCCCTGTCATGAAACATACATCATCCCCTCTCCCCTTCCTCCTCGCCTCTCTTCCTCCCTCATTTTACTGCCTGCCGGTCATTATCGCCTCTCCCTCTGTGTCTCTTTCCTCATCTCTCTGTGAACATGTGCGTGCGTGAGCTGCTCGTATTATCCTGTCACTGACCTTGTTTTGTTTGCAAACCATAAAAACAACAAAAATGCAAATGAGAACTTGAGTTTTGAATGCAGGTGGGGAAACACTAGGGATGTACAAAACTACACACTGTCTAAATCAACGAGCCTGTGAGTTGCCTGAATGACTAGTTGATCTAGATTAAATGGAACGTTTTTGCATCTCTTAGACAGTGTTTACATAAAACACATTCCTGTATTTAGCTAAACTAAGTAGAAGAAGAAGAAGAAGAAGAAGAAGAAGAAGGAGTCTCAAGACACAATTCAACAGTCTTAAAGACCTTAGCTGTGGTGCTTTACTTAGTTTGGTGTCTTCTAGATAAAAAATAAAATGAAGAGAAAAAGTAGATACAAATATATATTATGTAGATAACAACGTGATAAACTAGTCAACATATTTGCGTCTAGTATAGTCAACATGTCTAGATAAAATAAATAATCTTGAGAGAAAAAAAAATCAAAATAAATTACTCAACATGTTTCTAGATAAATTATATTAATATATTATTATATATTATAATTACACTAGTGCTGTCAAATTGATTAAATCACATCCAAAATAAAAGTTTGTGTTTACATAATATATGTGTACTGTGTATAATTATTATGTATATATATAAAGAATATATATATATATATATATATATATATATATATATATATATATATATATATATATATATATATATATATATATATATATATATATATATATATATATATTATTTACAAAAAAATCAACTTCATTAACAGAACTACTAGTCCATTAGTCAACCATTGTGACCATCCCTAGGTAACATCCCATACAGTGGGATCTCTTTTCCAAACAAACTCTTAAATACTGAATGTGTGTGCACGTAAAACAACACTGCAGTCTATGTGCTAGTTGCTGAAGCATGGTGCTAAGCTATCACTGTCTACTAACCTCTTATTAATGACCAGAACCAGTATGCATTTGAAGGCAAATTGTATTTCATGGATGCTTGGGCATCAAAGAGAAATCTTGTTTTGCAGACCCATAAAAAATAGTTCATTAAAAAACATGCATTTCTCTAGCATGTGTAGTCTCAGAAACAGCTCTTAAATTATGGCCAACTCCCGAGAGAGAGAGAGAAAGAGAGAGAGAGAGAGAGAGAGAGAGAGAGAGAGAGAGAGAGAGAGAGAGAGAGAGAGGGAGAGCCAAAGACAGGCAACCACTCGTCGAGCTAATAATGTTTGCGGCCATGACTTCAGCACCAACGCAAGCATTTGCCACCCATTTAATTTCAGGGGATAAAGTGAAAGCTCATATCATTTATCAGGAATTCAACAAAGACTCTTGTGGAAATGTCAACCATGGTGACTGTAAGTGATATTTAAAGGTGGCGGTTCTCCTGGCACACAATAAAAAAGCAAAGGGGAAGAGAGAGGTATTCTTGTGCGTGACTTCTATTATTTATCATCTGTTGCCGTTCACCGCTGTATCGCCGCCACAAAACCACAAATTATGAATTGCAGGAAAATGGCTGGCAGATAATTTGCTAAATTATCCCAACGGCGCAAGTACAATAATGTAAATGTGCACGTAAGAAACTACAGTATACAGGCTTGCAATGAGAGTCCACTCAAGTAACACAAAAAACACCAGAACTTCCTTGTAGCCTAAAACACACATCAGAATGATGCCAAAAACCCAACATGCTGCAAATATACAAATTTACAGGGCAGATTTGGTAGTGTACTTCTGGAATCTGCTGTCAAATAGCCATTGAAGTCCAAACCTCTTACCTGCTTGGCTGGTTGCGATGCTGACGGCTGCAAACAGTCGCTGGGTACGGCTGAGGTCGGACACACCATTCACGGCCTCAACCTCAAAGGTGTAGTTCGCGTGAGCCAACAGGTCGGTGATGGTGACATAGGTGTCCGTTAATCCACTCTGCTGTGGCGAGTAGCCAACGTTGCTCCCGCAAGGAAAGCACTCTTCTGGCTCCCAGGTGCAGCGGCGGCATATAATCCGGTACGTCACGTCGTTACGCCCGCCCGTGTCGGCCGGCGGGGTCCACTCCAGGCTGACGGTGGTGTGGTTGATGTTGTAAAGCAGGTTCTGAGGTGCTGATGGTGGCCCTGAAGTAAGAGAAGATTCTTAGATAAATATTTAAAAAAAAAAACAAGGAAATACGAGGAATACGTGCCCTTGGCAAATCCTGACATGCAATTATACTGTAACCTAGATACAGAGATGTTATGCTCAAAAATGCTGGGAGTTGAACTTGAGCGCTGCCAAGGTCGACCAGGGATGTGATAGCAAACAATAAAATGGAGAACGTTTGGAGGTAAAAAACCTTAAAAGATAAGACTGTCTTCCTCCCACTTGGTACTTGGCATTTTTGCAGTAGCATTTCATTATCACGCCAGGGAGTTTCCTGTGGAAATAAAAGAGGTGATACAACTGGCAAAACCCTTTTTTTCTTGACTGCCAGGGTGACAAGGAGTCTAAGCCATGAAAGACAGGGAGTCTGAGTCACTTCCAGAATTTAAGAGTCAGATCATGAGCAAGTTATCGCCCCAACAATAGCAGCAGTGCAGGATTCCGCTTAGCCTACAATAACCAGCTCACAGACGGATGACCACAGTGGAAAACAACCCATCATCCTCTAATCCCCGCCAGTGCCAAGGAATCTGGCATGTCTCATAAAGCAATGATTTATACTTTGCTACTTTTATCCAACCACCAAGCCCTTGCTTTTATCACCCTAATGTTTTCATAACGGCACCGCTGCCTGTTCAATATCTCTTTTATTAGAACTTGTCTTTGTGGTGGTCTTGCATCATGGGTTTGACGTTTTGGAGAGGTTCGATTTTTGTACCTCAACTATGAAACAGTGACCCGTATGTGTCCACTGGTGTAGAGCTAAATGGGCGTTTTCACCCCCCTCTCTAGGGAAGATGTACGATAGGCTCATGAAAGGGATTGTGGGATTGACAGCGGAGCAGGTTGTTAAACGCAGTGGAATGTAAAAAACTGTGGAAAAAAGCATAAACATTTAATGGCACAGTATGTAGGATTTTTGGATTAAAACATCCAAAAACCACAAGAACAACATTATATATTTTGTTGACTTACATTATCCCAAATGTTTCCAAGAATGTTTAAATCCAGAGAAATAAGCTATTTTAACCAGGACACGGACCGTGCGCCGCCTATCAGGGGACATCATACCCACGTTACCCTCCGATTTTATTTTGCAGAAACCATGGAAAGACCAAGGACGCTTTAATATATGATGTGTTTTATTAGACAGGCGATCAATTGTTTGGATCATTGATGGACAGAAACTGATCATTGTTCTCCAGCTCACCACAGTTAGTCTTATTGTTTAAATCTGCTGTTCTTGATTTACTGCGAGTACCATGTTTTACCGCCTAATATCGCTCTCTCACTGCAGTGTGAACAAATGTCTCATAGTAGACGCCGAGCGAACGCGCAGATTAGCATTATAACATCACTCTCAACACACTCAAATGGGTGTAATATGATAAAGCAGCGCTGCGTTCCCACACATACGCATGAGCGGAAGAAGCGAAAGTACTCATTTGAGGCAGAATAAAATCCTGTTGGATTCTTTTCCACCAACTGAAGATAACTCCCATGATTCCTCGAAATCAAGGCGTCATCTAGCTAGGCCTGTGTTTGGAATAAGCGACTTCTAGTGATGAAAATTACATATTGTGCCTTTAAATATCAGGATTTTTTATTTAGCGGTATTGGACAATATTTGATATGTATTATTATGCATCCCTTGTTTACTTTAAGCATACTAAAATAAAGTTTTACATGAGTGATGTCTGGTTGCTTTGTAGCTACAAAACACTGTCAGTGTGAACGCCCCCTTGAGTCGTGTATCACCAGTGCTGCCCGTCTGCAAAACTTGTTACATTTTAGTAACAAAACACTTGTTGCATATGCATGAGGGGAAAGAGCAGGCATTAGAATTGTGCGAATGGTTAACATGACACTTAAATTTTGCTCCTCATTAAAGCTAATGGCACACACATCCATCCATATTCATCAAAGTAGGAGGGGAACGAGTGAACGGAGGAGATGAAAGGGCCACCTGTGGCAGGTGAAGAGATGTGCTCTGTCTCTCCATCTCTATCTTCTCTGTATCTCTCTCTCAAGCTCGAAGCACAACTTCACCTACTGATGCTAATGATGTCCCTCCTACTCTATTCCCCTCGGGGAGAGCCGCTCACACACTCACTCACTCACTCTCATCCTCCTTGGGCTTTAGCATTTTATTTCTATGGTTACCTGTAAGAATAATAATAATACCACTAATGGCTCCATTTGGCAGGGCCTTCTCAATCTGCTCTTGAGTGGCAGAGATCAAGGGATTGTTTATCTTTAAATGGACAGCTGCGACAGGAAGGGACTCAAGTCAAGCTGTCATTGAGCATATTCAAATGAAAAGGTAGCAATGAATCACTATTCAAGACTCACCATGGAGAAGATCTACTGATTTAATCATCAGAAGATGTTAAATAAAAGCAAGTATCTAATAGCAATCCAAGATGTTGGTCTAATTTCAGTATTTGAGGCTTTGTGTGAACCCGTCAATCACTTAACGGACAGCATTTTTATGGCACCTCCGAGGGAAAATGGTTTCAAGTGAGTTTTAGACACATCCAAGAAATATATAATGAACTTCTCTATTGCAAATGCATGTGGCAAAAAATATTTTTTCTTCCAATACACTTGGAAAAGGTGGTAACACTTTAGTACGGGGATTCACTATTAACTAAAACACGACAAAAACTACCTTACCAACTATTAATAAACAGTAAATTAGGAGTTTATTGAGGCAAATGTTAAAGTTTAGGATTAAGGGACGTAGAATAAGGTCATGCAGAATAAATATGTGTTTTATAAGTACAAAAAAAACTGCCAATACACTATAGTAATATGCATGATACAGAACTAGTTAATAGCGAGAATTGAAACCCAAAATAAAGTGTTACCAAAACGGCTAAAGCGAGACTTTCCTGTCAAGCGTACATCTGGCGTCTGGATGCACTGTTGTGAGCGTCATCGTCTGCTGGTTAACAACACAATGCCCTCTGAGTTTACCGCTCTCATTTGCTCTTTCACACACGAGTGCATATGTGTTTCTATATATGTAATCTGTCACCTCCTCTGCAGTCTGCGCTTTGAGACTGATTCTGCAGGGATGCTGGAGGAAGTCTGGGGGAAAACTGGGACAAATATCTGCCACAGACGGCTTCATTCTCTACACCGCTAACCAAACTATTCTTTTAATGGATATGGAGTTTGCTTAAAGCCCGGCACACTCTTTCACACTCAATCTTTTTGCTTTCCCTTTCAACCTTCTTTTGAAATCGTTTTTTTTTTTAACCCACACTTTATAGATTGTTTTGCCTCAAACCGCCCACAGTCTGTTCAGAGTATCTGATGAAGATTGCACACAAAACGCAAACATTCCTGCTATTTTTCGGTTTTCTATACACAGCAAGGGCCGTGCCATTTGAATGTTTTTTTACACAATGGTCTATTGTTGTTGTATAATCTATTTCGGATAACCTCACCCTAAAATTTAACAGCAAGAAATGTGATTGATCGCTTTATATGCCAGTTATTCCCTGTCTAATTGGACAGTTTTTGACCAGAATGTACTGTAATGTGTGTCAAAAGTCTGGCTACGTGAGCTACACATGACAGTGATTTTCACGGATTTCAATATCCTTCCAAACCGAAGAGAGAGTTAAAGAAGGTTAAAGTGAAGGTTTACTGAAATCAGTAAAAATGTGGTCACGATTCTTACCCTAGCTGTTTTCCTGCGAGAGAACGCTAATTAGGTCAACCTGCTGATCCTGTGTGTGTGTGTGTGCGCGTGTGCGTGTGTGTGTGCGCGTGTGCGTGTGTGCGTGTGTGTGTGAGAGAGAGAAGCCTGAAGTCTCGGGCCAAGCAGTACTGGAGCTTAACTCAGGAATCCAGTTGTTATCTGCACTTTGAGCAGCTCTTCACTGTCTTAGTGCTACTCCTCCTAGTAAAAGATAATTCACACTAAAAACCCTGTCATTTACTCTGCCTCAAGACATTCTAATTCTGTATGTGAAACAAAAAGGGATTTTTTATTAAATCTTATTTTCAATTTAATGTAACTGAATGAAATTCAATAGTTTATATGACTTCTGTAGGCCGCATTAGCAGATCACGAGGAGGCTCACAAATGACTGACGCATAAACAGAAAATATTTGTTTTTGATTTGATTTACATCCTTTAAAACCTGACATTCTAGTATTTCTAATATACTTTTCAAGTATTCGCTAAGTTAGTTCATTTTCTGACGAGTATCAAAATGGACTTCAATGAGAGAGACGGAAGACCGCGCATCATGTTTGCTTTCTTTATTTGGCAAAAAAGCGAAATAGTTCATTTTTATTGTGAGTGTACACAAATAAAACGGAACAGTTTTGAATTATGTACTTGAGTATTTTGAGTCTTTTGCACTGATAAGAAAAAGCGAGGTGGTCGCCCTGGGGGTTCATTTCATAGAGAATAATGACTTTAATTGAATTGGTTGTCACAAAAGCTAACATGACAATGTTTTTGAAAGAAGTCTCTTATGTTCACCAAGGATGCATTTATTTTATCAAAAATACAGTAAAAAAGTTAAAATAACTGTTTTCTATTTTAAAATGTAATTTATTCCTGTGATGCAAAGCTGAATTCTCAGCATCATCACTGCAGTCTTCAGTGTCACATGATCAACAGTCTATACGACTTCTGTAGAAGTCATTCATATATGCTGATTTGCTGCTTAAGAAACAATTCTTATTATGTTAAGAATTCTTTTTCAGTGGAAACTGATACATTTTTTATCAGGATTCTTTGATGAATAGAAAGTTCAAAAGAACAGCATTTGTAACCATATAAAACTGTTTACTGTTACTTTTGATCATTCCTTTCCTTGCCACAGAGAAAATAGAAAGTCATAGAGTTGGCATGAGGGTGAGTGAGTAAATGAGAATTTTCATTTTTGAGGTGATTATCTCTTTAAGACTTACCCCAATAATGAGGTTCCCAGAGGGCCGCTACTTGTGAACCGTGTTTAAACAGTCCCGCCACTAATCCTTAATCTACAAACATGGTACCTGAACTTTGGCCTCAGCTGTACCAAGCGCCAAGGATAGATTGAGGGCCGGAGCCGGAGAGAGGTAGGCGAGAGAGGCTGGTTTTACTACTGTACTTCTGTCCCTTAGTAACTGTGGGAAAAAAGGCAAGTCTCACCCTCAGGGACACGTCAACAAACGGAGGTGATGTTTCCAGGGGGTTGATGGGAGCTGAAAAGATACTATGTAGGTTATGCGCTCTCACTTTCTCTCTTTCCATTTCTCTTACTTTCCTTCTCGCTTTTTCAATGTCTCCCGCTCTCCCTTTTCCTCCTTTTCTCTCTGTCACAAAGCCCCGCCCGCTCCAGACCTTCGCTAGTGCTGACACCATGCGCAGCTGTCGAATGATCGATGTCACCTCTGAAAGCTGTCAAGAACTCCCCTCTTTCATTCTATCTAAAAAGAAAAAAATATGCAGCAGGCTTGCCTAAGTTGCCTATTTATCTTGGCACCTCATAGCAAAACCGGGTGGATTTATGCCATTGGGATTAATAAATAAGTGAATATTTCTGTACAACTTTGTGCTTGAATATTAAGTGAATATTTATTCCTTTCACTCTGGAAATCTGAATTTCATTAAGCCAGCTCTTAATCCGTGTTCTGAGAAACTGAGTGCGTATTGACAGAGCTTAAGATTGGGTAGGTTTACACCTCGCTCATTTAAAAAGCTGTCCATCAGGGTGTTTATTCAGCGAATGTAAATTCACCCCCAATTACCATTCAGTTCCATACAGCTTTAAATCCAAAAAAAAAGGAAGGAAAGAAAGAAAGAAATCTTCATCCCAGACAATTGAGACGGTCACAATAACTTAATCCCGAGATAATTAAGACAAGTCTGGTGAGGAGAGCATTTCCAATGCACAACACTTCAAAAGAGGCGCGATTTATGTTTGTTAAAAGTTTTTTGTTTTACCCCCTTGATTTGCATCTTTTCCCTCTTGTCACATCCTTATTATCCCAAACTCCTGCCACATCCTCTGAGACTCGAAGCGATTTAAAATACCACCCCCCATTCATTTGTGTCTCTGAGTTGTATCTCTTAATTAGCGATGCATGGTGACGGTACTGTTGTTCTCTCTATTTACCATATTTACTACTTTACGTTCTACTTTATGCTTTTTGAAAGAAGTCTCTTGTGCTCACCAATGCTCAATTTGATAAGAAATACAGTAAACACACTAATATTGTGAAATAATAATTGTACAATTTAAAAAATATATATATTTTTAAAAATGTTTTCTGTGATGCAAAGCTGAGTTTTCAGCATCATTACGTCAGTCTTCAGTGTCACCTTCAGAAATCATTATAATATATCTATATTTATATGAATCATCTTTGTAATGAGGCCTAGTGTATTTCCATATTGTACAACTCACATAATTCACCATTCATTAGCCTTCTGGAAGCCATAGAGGACTCTTAATCCCTATATTCTGTGTGCGTTTTGCACCAAGTCAGCATTTTTATGCCCAACACAGTCCAACTGTGGTCAGGGTAGAAAAAGATCTGGTGTGTACTTTGCGGGAAAGAGAAAGAAGGCAGAGGAGAGGAGAATAATTGTGTGGTGAATGTCAGGCCTGTTTCTCCTTTGTTCTCTTATTGGGGGGCAATGGGCAACAATTCAGTCTAAATCACTTCTTGTGAGATCATCTCTTTAGTAAAGCAGTGGTGAGACAAATTTGGGGAAGATACTGGAATGGAATAAAGAAAAAAGCTGGAATGAGGGCGGATACAGAGTGGAAAGCACTGTAGAGGTAAATTGTAGTGCATGATTAATGCATGACGTGTGTTATCATTGGATAAGCTGCACATTTATATTACAATATGTTTCTCTCATCTACTCAAATTCACTTGTCAATCTCTGTTGTCTATTGCAGCATCATAACTGCACAATTACAATCACTATATGGCCTTGTGCGTATATTAAACACACAGAAAACCACACTCTATTTGGTCATATGCTACATATACTGGGCATGCATGTGACTCTACTGATACTGTTTTACTCAGAGAGGTTCACATTTTGCAAAATGTGCTTGATCAACATAAACTCCTTTTTAATTAATTTAGAATTGTGCCTACGGTGTGGTTTGCATTGCATGCATTGTGAACCCATTAAATATATATATATATATATATATATATATATATATATATATATATATATATATATATATATATATATATATATATATATATATATATATATATATATATATATATATATATATATATATATATATATATATATATATATATATATTTTTTTTTATTACAGAATTTTATTTAGTAGTATAGTTAATATAGTTCCTATTATTACTAAAAACCAATAATAATTACCACATTAAATAAAAAATATTTAAATAAGTATTAATAATAACAACAACAACAATAATAATAAAAGTATTAATAATAATACAAATAATAATAGTTAGACAATATTACAATAATATAAAAAGTAACTCTGTTGGTAAGAGTAATTTTTACGGGCAGCAGCTCGTGGGCAACAATTTTTTTTTATTACATTTTTTTTTTACCAAACTGTACAGCCTTAATCCTTACTTTAACACGCTCTCTCCATCTCTTTGTCTTCAGGAAGTTGAGCACATCCTGTGATTTTACCTGATTGAACCTGTCCTTGAGCATATTTCCAGGTAGATCGACTCGCCCTGAACTCCCTCCCCACCTCTTTTCACCCTTGTCTGGCCTCTGTAAATAAGTCATCAATGGCTGAGGAATAACTGTGCTATTCATAAAGAGAGATGGCCGAGGAGAGGAAAGGAGAGGACAGGTGGTTATTAGAAGGGAGGGAAGAAGGATACAAAAAAGAGACGTAGAGGAAAGAACTGCTGAGACCTGCTTCCGTTACTTCTCACTGTAATTACCAGAAACGTTATGCGTCATACCCCCCCAAATTTTTTTATAAATGATTAACCAATACGTTAAGGCTGGACTATTATGTATTATACTTAAATAAAGTTATAACTAATAAGCAATTTTTAAAAAAGGGTTTATTTTGCCTCGGGTGCCAAATTAGCCAGGACTACCTCAGTGCCCCCTCAAAAAACATAGGTGTCTGACAACCCTGGTAATTATAATCTCATCGAACAGGAAGCCGACGATTGCTTGTCTGATCATGAGCTGCTAGAGAGTGGGAACGAGACGTGCCAGTCTGCGGTCATAAAGACACCGAGAAGGGAGGGAATGAAGAGGAGGACGACCAGAGATTCACAAATAGCTCACTCACTGGTGCAGGCGACAGAAGGGGGGTCCGAGAGGGCTCTGTAGTAGCCGTCCTCGCAGTCACATCTCCACGAGCCCTCTCTGTCGTTATAACTGTGCGCGGGACAACGGGAGCACTGAAGATCCTGAGATGAAGACTTGTAGAATCCACGACCACAGGCTGGATGGTGATGGAGAGAAAAAGAGAACGTATTAGCATGGGTTCACAGTTTGTATAATTTGTATCACATTCATAAGAACGGGGCGGGTCACAAAGTATACCTTATTTGATATCTCAATTGTTTCTCAAAGACATAAATGAGATTAATGGAGTACTAATGGACACTTTTTAACTTCTCAGATTCTCAGACCATGTTCATCTCATGAGTATCTTCTCAAAGCACACATCTCAAAGTTTCAGACTGTGCTCAAACTCGATTTTAATATGAATTCAAACAATTCTCATTCAATCCTCAAAGCGAATTATCTGAGATTATTTATAGCTAGTATTATTATACTATCAGTGGTTGAAATAAAGATGAAAGAAAATAAACTATAAAAATTCAATTAAAAAAAGTTTAAATTGAAGTACTAAAATTAGTCAAACTAAAACAAATTAATAAAAAAAATAATTTAATAAAACTAAACTATAATAACGACAACAGTTTTACAACAAAATTACTAAAACAAAGTAAAAAACTAAAAGACTAAGTAAAATTAAAAAGAAAAATGAAAATAAAACGTAATTCCAAATATTAATAAACACTAATAAAAACTATAATAGTTTATAGTAGTGTTTATAATAGGAATTTTGTCAACACATGTCTCGGTAGACGTTTTAAGAGTCGATACATAAAATAACAAAATCATGACAAAATCAGCCTCTGAGCAATAACATTTTCTGCTGGGCCATTACAACACACATTCAGTCACTCATATGTTGCATCAACCAGAGGCCTAATATTCCTGATCACCCCAAAAGCACTCGCATGCCTGCTTTTGCACCACCCCTAGCAGTCAGAAATGTCCTAGAGGCAAGGTTATTGTGGAAAATAGGAAACTTAAATGGATTATTTCAGTATTTCACCTTTTATGAGGGGAAAAAAGGACAACCCACAGGCAGCCAGGGATCAGAGACAAAGCCGAAATTAGGGCCAGATCGCTTTAGGCTATGCACAAGAATCACCCTCACACGTTCCAATGACAACGAGTCATTTGCTCCCACGCTTTATTTCATATGCACATATGGGCTGAATTTCCAATGAAGCACCATCATCATATATTACCATTTCCATTATAATTAGACAACATTAAATACCTAATAAAATGACCCCCCCATCCCCATCCCCATCCCCACCCACACCCTGTATTCAGTTTTTCCTGAATTTATATATCATCACTAGTAAATTTTGTGTTAATTAACCTTGTGAAAAGAAAAGAGAACAGATCTGGAGTGATTCCACAGGCCGAGGTATGTTCCTGGTTCACATCAGTAAGCAAAGAGAAATAAGCTATTTTCGGTTTGGCCTTTTGGTCGGCACTGCTGAGAGACACTAATCCACACTTAGCAGCTGTTTGCTTAAAACCCCCTTCAGCCTAAAGAGGGCCCACATGATTTTTCTAAAACCCCAACCACGCCCGCATCCACAGGATAAATATTACTTTGTTCACAGCTATGCATTTTAATGATTATGACCGGGGACACAACACTACTGGTTTTCAATTCTAAATCCAGTTTTTATATCTCAAGCAGTTGCATTATTGTTCTAGGGCCTTCCAAAAGGAGGAAAAACACTGCAGCTTTCCGTGACAAGACTAAAATGGAGATCGCACAGGAGGTCGGCTGATTTCCTCATTTTAAACAGCACCTTGTTGAGATGGGGGTGGCTGAGGGATACGGTATACCCATTTCAGCTACATGAAAGCCCTGTCAGTGTGTATTTAGCTCAGAACCATAGCATGGTGTGGCCGTGCAACATAAAGAACAAGGGCCTTCTGAGGCTGAGAAGAGGAGGAAAGGGATGTGATTTTATCTGGGATCTTTCTCAACTAGTAAGGACTTGTAATTGAAAGCAGCAAATCTTCTTCTTGGTTGCAAGGAGGTGGTGCTAGCAAAGTGTACCGTGAAATGGCCATGGTTAAAAGAAAGGGGTATTCAGGGTTATGTTTTTTTTTTGTTGTTGTTTGTTTTTTAGGATTCATTTAATTATATGTATACTCATTTTCAATTAACACAAAAAAAAATGTCATAAGTTTTAAACTACTTAAAAAGAGAGGAAAGGAAAAAGAACAAGGCAAGAAAGGGAAAGAAAATAAGTAAGGAAAAGGGCAAAACCAAAAATGGAAAGGGAAGAGGAAATGGAAATGCAAAAAAACAAAACAAGAAAAGTAACCGGAAAAGATAAAAGGAAATTCAGGAAAGGAAAGGAAATTCAGGAAATTCAGGAAAGGAAATTCAGGAAATTCAGGAAAGGAAAGGAAAATAAACAATTGAAAGGTTAGAAAAAGTAAGGAACAGGACAGGAAAAATAAGGTGAGTAAGAGCAACAGTAAATGGGAAAGGAAAGGAAAGGAAACAGAAGCAAAGGGACAAAAGGTAAATAATAGGTAAGGAAGATTAACAGTTGAAAGGTTAGAAAAAGTAAGGAACAGGACAGGAAAAGTAAGGTGAGTAAGAGCAACAGTAGATGGGATTGGATTGGATGGGATGGGATGGGATGGGATGGGATGGGATGGGATGGGATGGGATGGGATTGAAATGAAATGAAATGAAATGAAATGAAATGAAATGAAATGAAATGAAGATGAACAGTAGAAAGGGCAGGAAAGGAAAAGAAAGGAAAGGACAGGAAAGGAAGATGAACAGTAGAAAGGAAAGGAAAGGACAGGAAAGGAAAGCAAAGGAAGATGAACAGTAGAAAGGACAGGAAAAGTAAGGTGAGTAAGACCAACAGGAAATGGAAAGGAGCAAAAGGAACAAGAAAAAGTAACAGGAAAAGAGGAAAGGATAACCAAATTAAAACCCTAACCCTCCTAGATAAACAGGAGAAAGAACAAGAAAAGTAAGAAAACCGACCAAAGAAAAGGACAGGAAAGATAAGATAAGGTGAGAAAAGGGAACAGGAATAGGAATGGGAAAAGAAACAAGAAAAGGAAACACAAGCAAGAGGAACAAAAGTAACAGGAAAAGGAAAGGTAAAGAAGACAAACAGTGGAAATGACAGGGAAAGTAAGGAAATGGACAAGAAAAGCACGGTGAGTGAGAGCAACGGGAATTGGAAAAGGAAACAAGCAAAAGGAACAAGAAAAGTAACCAGAAAAGAAAAAGATAAGGAAAATGACAAAATAGAAAAGGAAAAACAAGGCAACGGAAGAGAACAGGAAAAGAAAAGGGAAAAGGGAAGGGAAATGGAAGGAATGAAAAGGCCTGGTAAGCTGGTGTGTCTGTTCTGAGCCCTGAGCCCGCTCTGTATGGGGAAAAGATCCCGCCTGAGCCCGAGAGCTCAAGACCTGGCCACGGGCACTCAACGGCTCTCTCGTGAACACACTAAGATTAGCGCCATCACAAATCACCAAAACAGGAGGACTCTCGACTGCCGACATGACTGCCTTTTTACGTCTCTGAAGCGGGGGCGGTTTATTTTTACATCCGTGCGATCAAGATTTGTTTATCACGGCGTCTGAGAAGCCCAAGTATCCCGGAGTTGTTTACACAAGCAACCAACCAGAAAATTAGGCCTCAAATCAAATGTGGCGCTGACACGGGGGCCCGTCTGAGAACCTGTCTCCCCTCCACCTCTCTGCTTTTACTATGAGTGACATGCACAAACACGGCCATTTCGGAGGCCCAAATTCCTGCCCTGCCAACACAGACGTGCAAATACTGGCACTGAACTAGTCAAAAAACACGCTACTATTGTGCTAACGCACTAACCCGCCACCGCAGAGATAAATGATAGCTTTGTTTTCCCCTTCCTGACAGCTTTATTTCTGAGGGAGAAAAAGATGAGGCTTGCCCAATTATGCCTCCTTCTGCCATGCTGCATAATGTCTGCTAGCATGTAATCATGACTGAATTAGCGCTACATGACCCCATGTGCCAGCGGCTCTTGAGAGCATGGTAACCAATCTATGAGACTGACACTGAGACGATATCCTCCACTTAACTGCCCATTTCTGCTCTGAATTGAAAACATGTCCTGCCAACACAACCGCTTGGCTGCTAAATTGTGAAACGGAAAGGAAAAACACTGGCTTAGGCGGGTTTAAAAAGTTAGCAGAAGGACTTGGTGAGCGTGAGCTTTATTCGAGCTGCCACGAGCATGAAGGCGAGCTAATGGGATGTGCTTGTTGACATGGGCACGCAGAGCAGGCAACAGCAACCTCATTTACTGCACAAAGAAATTAGTCGGCCCCTTAGAAACACAGGTTGAGGTTAAACAGAACAACAGAGAAAGAGATTAAAACAGCCTGACATTCCTCCACGAGTCTTTAGCAGGCGGCGGGTGCCAGCGTCAGTAATTTACCTTTCAGTGGTCAAGCCCTCTGGTGCGGCTGAAGGGGAAAAACAGGTCTCTCAGCGTTTCTTACACAGCGCTGATAATGCAGGAAATATCTCAATCTCTAATATGTATTCTGCACAAGCCAATCACGCAAAAAGCATACAAGTGTGGACGATCGCAACGAGACAGCATCTTTTGACAATGGTTAAGTTAAACGTCCTCAAAATCAGCTTCAACCCCTCAATTTTAAAGACAACCCAGAGGTAAAAATTCAAGACAACGTCCAGTTGAACTGCACAGACTGCTGACATGTCTAAAATTAGCGTATTGACTACAAAATCCTCTAACAGTCTTCTCTCTAGGGAGGGCGAGGAAATGTCCTAATCACAGGCTTTCCTAAAGCAAGTGCTGGTTTTTCTCTTGGTCTTGTGCTGTCAGTTGTTTTTTCTTGTTGGCTTTCTTTCGATGCATTTCCTATAAACCTCCGGGCTGCCCTTTTTAGAACTTAGTATATTATTTTCTGATCTCAGGCCAGGTTCAGAATGGAATCGTGCTTTGCTACTTGTGGAACACTGCACAGAGTACACACTTGCACTCCCTTGTGAAGTGCACTTAATTGTATTGAATGCGCAGTTTTAGTGTATTTAAAGAAAATATGAATGAAATAAAAGGCCACTTAATGTACTTAAAGACACAGTACACCCCAAAATGAAAAGTCTGTCATCATTTACTCACCCACAAATTGTTCCAAATCCAAACCTGTGTGAATTTGTTTCTTCTGTTGAACACAAACGATGATATTTTGTAGAATGTTAATTACCAAACAGCTGTTGGGCACAGTATTTTGTTCCTACTATGGAAGTCAATGGCTACCATCAACTGTCTGGTTATTAACATTCTTCAAAATATCTTATTTTGTGTTAAACTGACTTGTGTATAACGGTAATTTTTGGGTGAACTAACCCTTTAACATAGTTTAGTTTTTTTTCTTAAATCAAGTTTTATACTACATTTAAGATCATTGTGTTTTAATAATGTTTTGTCATGCTTTAAAGCAATTGACATGCAATTTATTGTACATTCAGTTTGCACTGAAGTCCTTTAAAAGTAAATGATTTATTTTATAAGTACTTTTCTTTTTTCACAAAAGCTGCCTGGGATTTTTTTTAATACTACATAAAATAGTATCCATTTGTTCACTATTAATGTTTCCAGCTGTAATGTGCCACTTTATTTTCACATTATATTATTGCCTGTGAGTGGCATCCTGGAAATACAACATTATTAACATAACTAAATAACATTTACGTTTGAGTAAAATACTTATCTAAACAGCTGACATCCAAATAAAATAATGAGTTAAATAAATACTAATTAAATCCATCACACTGGTAAAGGAAGGTCAAGTCAAGCACATTGCATTGTGGGATACCATATATCACGCAGTGTGCTCTGTTGTATACTGCACATTTTGGCATATGTAGTTCTTGATCTGCATATTTCATACATACAGAACATTTTCATACTGTGCACACAGTAGTACACATATTTATATCAAGGATATTATATCATTCAGTTTACTTTTAAAATAATGTGTGTACTTTTTACACTGTGAGGCAGAGAAAAGTACACCGATCACATCACTTGCCCAAAATCGAGGTGGAAAAGAGGGAAAACTAATGTCTCCCAGTGATACTGGTATTACCAGTGTTGACACGGATCGATTAACCAGTGGGAAAATGTCCTGCCTATGATAATAAGTAGATATCACGATATGAGTAATTTTATATCACAATAACAATGTGATTATTATGATATCAAAATGTTTGATCCCTTTGAAATTTCATAATTCTTATCACCATTTTCAATATAATTTAAAAACCTACTAGCCTAAAAAAAGAACTCTAAAGCTTAAAGTAAATTATAAAGAAAGAGCAAAGAAAAACTACAATAGAGCAAAGACACTTGAAAAACTTGAAATACTAGCTACATAAAATGTATAAAGTCATTAAATGTATAAAAAAAACAATGCATAGTCTTTACTGTGTAAATTAAATATACATTTGTTACTATTAAAGTTACAAAAGTGATTCAGTCCTGAACAGTGAGAGATTTTCTCTCTTTTTGTTTGATTAGCATTAATAATGACAGCAGGTCAACTTGGACACCGTCACTTTAAGACCGACTGCACGGATCCAATATACTTGTGCGTTGTTCTCTCTCAACAGTTTAGTTCTCTTAAGACATAAATGACTGTGTTTACTTACAAATACATGGTCACTTTGACACAACGTGTGTGTATTTAACCGTTCAAGACCAATTAGGCAGCAAAAAGCACTCAGTTCAGTTCTCAGGAGCTCTATGAGCAGTGGCTTTATATTGCGAGAGCAAGCGTATAGTGAAATTATTTCGTTTTCGCTGCTTATTCCACTTCAGTGGTTTACATTTTTAAAAAAGGCATGAAAACGATAAGCACAGCAACCTCACATGAGCGTAACCGTGATAGAGATGATAGTCCAAAATCTCTACCGGATGACAGGTTTCTACTGGTTAATCTTGTCTGCCGGTATATCGCCCACCCCTATAGTATCAATACCATTATTTCCACCCCTGATGAAAGCCGTCTGAGAGAAAACCTAAAACCTTTCAAACTCACAGAAAGCCTGTTTCTATGCTGTCAGCCCTTGTGCGGCAAGCATTTTAATCTTTCCTCTAAGAAGGCGAGAAATCTACCCAACTCCAGGAAACAGGCCGAGTGTACAAAGGAAAGGGGAAGAATCAAAAGGCAGCAAGAAAGCAGCACACCAGGATGGGGTCCAGTTTTGGCCCTGTACCCTTTGCATTTCTCCTCAAACTGCTAGACTAAGACGAGACGGGGAGCTGTAATGGTTACAGAAAAAAGAAAGAAAGTTGGATTAAAGGGTTGTGAAAATGTCAGATTAAAATGTTAAAAGATGGATCTTGTTCGGAGCTATTCGCACAGTGCCCCACACATTACTCGGAGCGAACAGTTTGGATTAGGGGTGTGTTCCTTATGCAGACAAGAATCTCATTCATGGCAGCTACCTGTGTGGAGGAGAGATAAGTAGCTTTCCGTCAGAAACAAAGAGAAGATTAGCATTCTCTTACACTGTGCTGAAGGACACACCAGGATGCCCTCTGAAGCCCTCAGAGAGGAACAAGAAAGACTTGTGAGGAAAGAACAGATCAAAGCCTATCAGAGCCCTCTCCTAAATATAGTTAAAATGTTAACATCATGAATTGTGCCAAAAAAAGCTGTTCGTTTGAAATAGTCACTTCGGTGCCAGTTATACTCGTTTTAAAAAATAGGTTACCTTTTTTTCTGGAAAATTAGGTCTATGAATGAAGTGCTAATAAAAAAATCTAATTTTAAAAAGGTATATAAGAAAGATAAATAACAAACACTGAGGAAAAGCAGCTGCTAAATGAATCTGCATGCTGCTAAGATAAATACATGTTACCTACGTAAACAGCAAATATGTAATGGTGCACAACATTACGGTCTTCTCCTTTACATGTACATTTTAAACAGAAGAGGATAGTAATGTTATATCTCTGCAATTACTGCTGAATGCATTATGCTTTGACAGTCACATTTGTGTTGGCTGGAGGTGGCCATCGTCGGTGCCAAGAACAGATCTTTCAACTTGCTCCTCATTTCTCATGTGAGGCAGACTGCAAATAAAAGCGATTACACTGGAAATACTGTCTGGACGGACATGAAATTGTGGCAAAATACTGAAAGAAAGGATCAGTAAAATGTTATTGCTGTTAAACAGACCAAAAATAAAATATCCATTGCAGTTAAATACAACAGCTCAACTCATCCCCATAGCATCTTCCCAGATGGCTTTCCTGGCATATGATGTGTTCTGTGATAGCGGAAAAAAAAAAGAAAGAAACATGAAATGTCACTTTTACAGTGAAAAGAACACTTTAAGAACAAAGGGGCTTTTTAGGAAAAAAGTATTTGGGCTTTCACCAGAATTTAAAATGCCTTTGAAATGCTTCCTTCCAAGCGTAAATGCTGGTCTTGTTTGCGGCTGATTGCAAAACATAAAATGGTATATAAAAAAGCATATCCCGAGGCACCTGCACTTCCTCATCATACCTTCCACGTCATTCGCCCTGATTTACTGCATTGATTTGCAAATGAAAACAAAGAAGAAACTACATATTAGGTATATATGCATGCACTCAAATAATCAGTTAGCAATCAGATTGATGGCTCTCCAGTTCTGAAAATTGAATTGGATTGCACCATTCAGTTTAAAGGGTTAGTTCTCCCAAAAATGAAAATTGTCATTAATTACTCACCCTCATGTCGTTCCTAACCCTTAAGACTTTCGTTCATCTTTGGAACACGAAGATATTTCTAAAAGAAATCTGAGAGCTCTCTGACCCCTCCATAGACAGCTTTAATTAAAACTTTCAAGGTCCAGAAAGGTAGTAAAGACATCATTAAAATAGTCCTGTGGTTCAGCCTAAATGTTATGAAGTGACGAGAATACTTTTTGTGCGCAAAAAACAAACAAAAATAACGACTTTATTCAACAACCTCTTCACGTCTGTGTCAGTCTCTTACGCAGTTTACGCTGGCCAGCTCCTGCGTCTGTATCACACGCATGCGTCGTGGTGCTCACGTGAACAGCTTCAGCCAATGGTAACCCGGCGTTCTGCCGTAGCTCTGACGTAACTCAGAAGTGCTACGCTGTATTTACTACATCAACAGCGTAGGATACAGACAGACGTGAAGAAATTGTTGAATAAAGTCGTTATTTTTGTTAAAAGTATTCTCGTCATGTCATAAAATTATGGTTAAGTCACATGGACTATTTTAACAATGTCTTTACTACCTTTCTGGACCTTGAACATGGTAATTAAATAACTGTCTACGTTGGGTAAAGAAGCTCTCGAATTTCATCAAAAATATCTTAATATGTGTTCTAAAGATGAACGAAGGTCTTACGGGTTATGAAGGACATGAGGGTGAGGAATTAATGACAGAATTTTCATTTTTGGGTGAACTATCCCTTGAAGTTTAATTTAGAGGTGCAGTATGTAAAATTAACAGCTACTGGGTGAAATGGGTACCGCAGTCCAAATTCAAAATATTGGGGAGAGATGTTTCCGGCGCCCCCTCCTCAGACTCAGACTCAATGCTCACGTGGGTTGCCAGTTTAAGGACACGCAACAGGAACGAGCGCAGTTGACAATGGAAGGTGAGGAGACTTACTCACTGTAAGTTGCTGAGTTCATTTATCTGGATTTTAATACTCCAGATCATAGAGATTTTTAGATGCCAATGCTTTTTTTTCTTTTTTATTCAGATAGAATCTGCAATCTCTTTCCTAGCTCGTTTGCTGGCCTCAATGGCTACAATACACTATGTTTTCTGCCAACTGGCAACCTGGAGTGTCAAAATACTATTGGGTAAATTGGCAGTGGATGGGATCACAGAGACAAAAACAGACATTCTGACACGGAACGCACATTTTAAAGTACCATTGCTTTTCAGGGAATTGAGTATGTGAACTTAGCATGTTTCCTTAATATCTGCAAACATATGGTATTATGCTTTAGCACAGTTAAAAAATTACATATAGCATTTAAACAGAACTTTCGTAATCTGAAATCGGATTGGATTCATTCAGTTTAACGTAAATAATGCATGTAAACATACTTATAGCATCACTCTGCTCCTCGAGTTAGCTCCTCCCCCTTAAACCTGTCTTTTGTACCCATCTTTTTTCTTTCAACACAAAGTTTGTGCATTTGCAAAGTGCTGCAATGACACACGGCTGTTACCACACTAAACAGCCCCCAAATTTGGCTTTTTCTTGTAAGATAAAGAGTGAAAGATCTTCTTAAGAACACTACGACCACAGCTAATAAGATCTAAATGAAACCTCCACAATCAGAAAGTTATCCCTCACACACACAAACACTGAGCCACAGTCTGGATGACTTTGTGGCTTTGACAGAGGTGACTAAATGAACGCACAATGGTGAACCAGCAGAGGTCTCTCATTATGAAGCCAAACACAGCAGTGACCTGTCCAAACGTGCACAAATGCTCACTCATTTGAACAAACGCACACTCATTTGAACAAACGCACACTCATTTGAACAAACGCACATCCACGCACACCCAAAGCCACCCACAAACACACACTCTAATACCCGTCTCTATCCCTGCCTAGAGACTAAATGATACAGCACTCAATCAAAATCCCAGCATCACCGCTGGTGATCCATGAAAAACTAACATGTGGCACACATTTCTATCTTCCAATACTCATCTCCTCAGACAAATGATCGTTTCATATAGTCTTGATTACTGAGCCGCTCGTAGCTGTCCCCACAAAAGTGGAGAACGGCATTACTTTCTAATTTTATTGATTCGTCTTTGGCACAATGTGTTCACTCCGAGTTACATTCAGTAATAACTTGGCTGAGAGACAGTCCTGTGTGTGTGTGACATTTCTTCTCCTTAATCTCATTTTATGAGCAGAGAGAATTTAGTCTGCTTCTCATTAACAAACAGCATCTCGGCCCCAGCAGAGCACCGCAAATGTGGAAAGATTTTGAATATGAATTCGGAAAAAGCAGTCCATTAGTTTAAACATGGGACAATTGTAAATGAATACTGTGACTTCCGAAAAACATAAAATTAGTAATGCCTTGGACACAAAAACTGCCTATTATGTAAACAGAACATTTCTCATTCATTTGATCTTTTTCCATAAGGGGTTCTGTTCAAATTGCAATCATAATGTGAAATAAATAGTTACAAATAACTATTGGCTTAACGGTGCATGCGTGCGTTATAATATAAACAATTTCTTCTACAATGTTTACAAAATTGTACCAAGGAAACTTGATTCATCCAAAATCTTTAAAATGCTGAAACTTATAATCACAAACCATCTAATAACAAAAAACCAGCCACTTTCTGGTTTAAGATACTAATCTCCTTGAATAGAAAACTGCAACACATGAGCTCCCTCGATCCAAGAGCATTCGAAGCATGTTATTTCTGTCATGAGTAATGCAAAACTAAAGTTCAGCAATCTACTAAAACACAATGACTCAGCAGAGAAATGTGGCCTTACATCAAACGCACATATTTC
This sequence comes from Gobiocypris rarus, assembly GCA_023029165.1. Taxonomy (NCBI): domain Eukaryota; kingdom Metazoa; phylum Chordata; class Actinopteri; order Cypriniformes; family Gobionidae; genus Gobiocypris; species Gobiocypris rarus. Next base: position 33,438,554 of record CM040917.1, read on the forward strand.
GACAGCGTGAACAAAAACACTGAAGCGATGTGAAATAAATAGCCCATGTGAATAGTCAGGAATCTTTGTCGTTTCGCTAGTAACGTTGTGATTTCCATGGTGTCACCAGGGTCGCTCACGGGCTGGGTGCGGGGTCAGTGAATATTAACTTCATTTACACATGGTTGCAAACAGAGCAGCTTGCACAATGCAGGTCTGCCTGCTCTGCTTAGTAACGTGAGCAGCCGAGCTGACAGGTCACTGCCAGGCTGGAAGATGGATGAGCGGAGCAGTTGACCCTTGGCTTGCCTGAGGAGCCGGCTCTATGGCTTCTTTCCCCTCCAAACAAAGACCCCCTACCAGCAACCGCCCTGCTCACAACTCTAGCAGCACTAACAGGTCCCGACATCTCCATCAACCCTTGCATGCACACAAACACACAAGCAGATTTTGATAGGCTTAGTCTTTTTAGCCCGACACACCCAGCCAAACACTCTTTTATGCATGCATACACACACATGGGCAGCTTACCCCCTTTAGCTGCCTAAACGCTGGCACACACACTTCTCTTTTCGAATTGCTCTCTGCTCATCCGTACTAATGGATGCAATTGGACAAGCGGACACTGTGTTAAAAGCAACAAAGCAGCCGTGTGTGTGTGCGTGTGTGCGTGTGTGTTCGGAGCAGCTCTGGCCCGAGGCGACCGGGTGAAAGTGATATGTGACCAGGTTGAAGGCCTTAACACTCAGTGAGCATCAGGGAGGGTCTGTTGTCAGAGTGAATCTCCTCTGGGAGAGCGGCAGAGCAGGAGACTCAGCAGCTCAATCTCTCCCTAAGAGCAAAATCAATAACTTATTACATAACTGCACACTTTTCTCCTTTACAGAGCGAGAGAGAAGGAAGGAAGTCTAGGGAGGCTTGTTCTAGTATGAAAATGTCCCGCTAATATCACAACCAGGACTCCAGAAAATGACAAGGGAGCCATTGGCTCCTTTAATGAATCATTTAGGAGCCAAATAACTTTAAGTTGACAAATTACAGAATCACTTGTTTTGTGCTGTTGCCCATGTTAATTTTTTTTTTTGTCAACTGCTGTGGTGTAGATCCACTGGGATGTGTATTAAACGCTATGAATTTATACTTCACAATTGTTAGAAGATTAGTAAGTGTGTGGAAAAAGTATGTGTGTAGTAGACATAACTGATTCGATTCAACTTCACTTGTATTCGCTACGCTAGACCAACCAACATATCTGAATTTTTTGGAATAATATTTTACACCAAACTCTTTTGTGAAAAAGTATCTTTAATAACCATCAGTGAATGGTTTCAATTCTCGGCTCATTTTGAATCAGATATAACTGAGGAACAAGAAAGTTGCCTGCGAGTTCAAGAAGAACCAGTTAAATAAGACAATTGTTCATGAATGAAAAATCACGCAAAGTCATTTTTCTTTAATTAAAGGGATCCTATTATGCCCTTTCACAAAGTCAGGGTGTGCTATAATATATGTTTCATGCTTGATTGTTCAAAAAACACATTATTATTTTCCATTATTACAGCTTCTCTCTTCCCAGTCTGTCTTGAACGAGTAGTTTTCGATGAAGCCCCTCTCGAAATATGAAATGTGCTGTGATTGGTTAGCTGGCCCAGTGTGTTGTGATTGGCAGCGCATAGCGCATGTTCGGGAAATGTCAGGTCCCTTCATAAACGCGAGCTCTACTCAGACGTAAATATTAAAGATGGCATCAATTTTAAACCAATTCAAGCCTGATTCAGACTATGATAATGTTACGAACAAGAGGATTGTGCAGAATGGATTTTAAGCACAGAATTTGAGTGGAATGTTTTTTTTTCATTATCCTAAAGATATTATGTTATCCATCATTTAATTACATTTGTCGTAAAAAAAAAAAAGGTAATACAAACAAATCAATCACAAAATCATGGTAAATTTAACAGTGAACAGTAAAGCAAAAGCTTACAAACGCTACAGTAAATCCTATCAATACTGTAATGTTAGTTAGCAGGCTAGCAGAGGAGATGCATTGCCTTTCATAGCAACAACATAAAACGTATTATTTGTAGTTGTGTTTTCTGTTAACAGTTCCAATTATAAGACAAGTTGTGATTCATTAACAACATATTGTCCCGACAAAATGGGAATGGCTACGTCTTTCAGGAGAAGCTTTTGTCTCAGGAGAAACTCTGTCTGTTTGCTGTTCTCAGTAAAATGTGCAGCACACAGATAAATGTTAGGGTCATACTGTTCAGGAATAGTGTTTATAATAATTTTTTTTAAAATTTCAACTTTTTCCAGGGTGAAAAAAATCCCAGCAACAATGCTCTTCATCTTCTCTAGCGCAGCTCAACCAGGCCACAGCAATTTTTTTCTGAATTCTGTGGCCGGAGATTATTTAAAAGAGTAACATTATGACTTCATAAAACCCAGAAAAACACATTGTAGTCCAAACGAGCCGTTGGTTGTAGTTCTTGAAAGTGGATTCTGTTAAATGAAATATCTCCCTTTTGGAGTGGACTTTGAGCTTTGTAACCTTGCAGATCTTTTTATGCTCAAACAGACACATTACAGACTAACTTAAGTTGAAAAATCATGATAGGACCCCTTTAATTATGAATGACAGTTTGTTAACCATTTGTCATTTAACCTAAGAACTTTTTGTTTTTGATGCAGTGAAACAACAGGAAATGTGATTGTGAACATGAAGCAACTACAACACATCAATAACTGGACTACAGCCAACTGACAGCCTTGACAACACAACACAATGACAGCTCCACTCGTGTTCAAAGCCACTTTCCATCTGACAAAACCAAGGGGGAAAAACAAACAGTGCTCCGAGAGAGCACGCCACTGTTCTCCAAGACCCTGACTGGCCGAGAAGGCCATTATCCATCAGCAGATGATTCTAACCCTGACAGCTTCGGACCCAACGGGCTTCCCTGAGGAACTCACCTCCGTTTGAATAATTAAGCCCATTTACAGTTCTCTAACGGATGACCGTTTGTAGCCTTTACATTCACACCTTATCAATCACTTGCATGTCAGGGCTTTATACAATCCGCCCACCCCCAACTCCTGGTGGCATCATTTGAAATGCAAAGCACGGCCTTCACTGAGCCTGGGTCTTGCTCTTACGTCCCTCCACCTCAGCTACTTCTGCAGCTTGTCTCCACAGCTATTGCCCTCCTTCTGTGTTCTGGCAATCCATCAGGCTTTGACTAACTTCTGTCCAACTATTTGACATCTGGGAGATGGATGGTGTCAGCGCCTGCCGTTGCCAGTACCTCCTCCTGGTAGCATGTTAGCCAGAGCTAGCTTGTTTTTCCTCTTAGAATAATAAACAGTGGCTTGCCTTGTAAATAACGCAAACTGGAGGAGTGGATCAACATTCGATTGATTAGGCATTTCTTTAGACAACATACAGTTATTAATGTGATGTGATTGAGCAACATACATTCCACGGATTGTTCGCAAAAGCTTAACGAAAACAAAGAGATCAATGTCTCTTTTTTTGCCTCCAGAGGACTTAGTGTCTCCATTTTCTCTGAGTAGACACTGTTGAACAGAGCTTCGCAAATGAATAGCGGCTATTTTTACTTGAGCTCTATGCAAATAAACTCTGGCATGCTGCTGAACACTTCAGATTTTCTTTCCCCAACACCCATAACACTGATTCTTGTAAAATCTCTAGAAAAGCAGAAAGGAGTGAAGCCTTGCATTGAGACTGTCACAAAATGATTTGACAAGAGCGAGGGGTGAAGCCTGTATGACTTTTTTCCTTCTGTGAAACACAAAAGATGATATTTTGAAGGTTTTGGGCCATAAAATGGAAGTCAATATGGTCCAGAACAATATTGGAGCCCATTTTTGTGTGAACTATTCCGATCACAGGATGGTTTCAGAGTTAGACATTTTATAAGTTTGTGGCGTCTCAACACGTCACAATCAAAGTCATCCGCCTTGCGCAAGTATGTAGCAGAGCAATTAAAATACTGTGCCAACGGATGTGTGTCCTGTGCCAACGGCCGATTAGAGGAAAAGAAAAAAAGGAAAAAGAAATGAAAGACACACAATCCTCCATCAGGCATCTGATGAATGAGACGGTCAAAGCATACATTTTCATGGCCGTCCTTAGGTTTCCCCACTCAATTTTTAATGCAAGACATTTTAGACTTTGCTCGGTATGCATGAGCGCCTGTTTGTGTGCTTATTCGTATATAAATAGTGTGGATTTTATGACAGAACACTGTGAGATGGTGTAAAAACAGGAGCTTTCCAAGGCTTCAGGGTCACAGTGCCTTGGCCGAGCCCCTGAAGGGAGGAAGAGAAAGAGAAGATAAAGAAAAGGGAGAGAGCTGCAACATGAGCTGTATGCTCCTAGAAAGATCAGTCCTCCATATTAAAAAGACCCCTGTCACTCACAGGGCTTCAGCCCCAGATACCGTGCACTGCATTACTGTTTGCATGACAGAGGGGGAAAACACACCAGTATTTTTCAGTCTGGTTGGTGCTCGGGAGGGAACTCTGAACAGGCAATTTAATATCGGGAGGATCGCTAAGAGGAAGTGCTGATGCGGCAGTCTCATGCTCATTTTATTTAGATTAACTACAGCGGTAATATCACAGCCACTCATGCCAGGAGCGACGCACAACTCATAAAGTGACAATGGAAGGAAGGAATCTAAATGGGTGATAGGGTTTGTTTGTCGCCAGAAACAGGCAACATTGTTTTTGAGGAATGCAAGATGGCTTCATGAACAGCGATTAATTCACTGGAAAAGCAATCGAGACTTTCTAAGAGTTTGCCGTTGCTTCACTATTATTATTATTTTTTTTTTTTTTAGCTTTGAGTGGGTAAAAAATCCTGAATGTTTAATAGGTTAAAAAGGGTGGAATTGTAAAAAGAGACATAAAAGGCATCCTTTTATAATGCTTAATGTGTGCCAAATAGCCCATATTACATAGAAGCACCATCAACTTTCTCCTTTGCTCCCTTTCTGGCTTTTGAAATGGCTTTCAGCTTTGCAGCAACCTCTCAGCGTGAAGCAGCCTTGCCCATTTTAGCTTTTGATAACATAATAGTGTTCTGAAGCACCCTTTACGTGATAACTTAATGATGTAGACGTGTGTGTGCACCGCATAAAAGCTATCCAAGCCTTCCGGAGATATCTGATAGATCATTACTGGTTTGCACACTTGATAATCTATAGAGGTGGAGGAGGTGACCCAGATTGGCAGAAAAAAGGCTGGACGGCCACTTAAACCACACAAAAACGAGGGGTCCTCCCCTGCAGATCCTCATCATGTCATGTGACTGCCGAAAAAACAACGCTTAACACCATTAGTGACAGTGATGGCACTGGGAGTGTTTTAGTCTTTACACGAGGCAACCGTAATTGCGTTTCGTGTTCGGACGCTTCTCTGCTGTTTGTTTTCTCTTTCTGTCGGGTCATTTCAAAGGTCCGGAGACGGACCGGGCGTCAGCTGAACCTCCTCCGGACGTGGTGTCATTTGCGAGCGATTGGTTTGGCTCGGTGCCAAATGGAAAGAGAAGAAAAGAGACGAAGAAAGAGAGGAGGGCTCTTTCTGAGAGCTAGGCTGGAGTGCTAGTTATCATTTAATTCCAGTGTCAATGTGCATAAGGCTATAAATTAAGAGCCCACAAATCAAACTACTAACAGGGATTCCAATTATTGTGCCAAGGATTTTGCCCCCACATTTAATCCATCATTGTTATCTCTGCCCAATTTGTTCTTTTTTTATTTATTCTTGTATTAATCGTTCTTCAGCTGCAGCATGGTTTGTTTTGTTATTGCATTGCTTCGCTGTAATTCGGATGATTTACCTCGCATTGGGATAATTCTATGTTTGGGCGCTCAGTCAAACAATTAGAACAAGGATTGTCTTGGTAAATGGACACATAAGCAAGTCTTACACATAATAATAACTTATTAATTGCTCCATTGTCCTCTCCGCGCGCAAGGTTAATCAGTGTCACTCTAATGCATGCCAACAGATGTGTGTGCAAATAAAAATCAAGTACTCACGTTCACATGCGTCTCCCTTCTGGTGAAACCCAGCTTTGCATATACATTTCCCAATAGGTACAAGCCATTCTCCTTCTGCGCTGCAGTGCATTTTGGGAGAGTTGTCGGCCTCCTCCTCTGCGTCGCTGACGCACATGCCCTCCACTTCCACCAACGACGAAAACTCTGACCCCGTCACCGTATCTGGGAACGTGGCCAGGTTCTCAATAATCGACCAACACTTCTTGTAATACACTTTGACGGAGACCAAAGCGATGCAGGCACCTACATCCTGAAAGGCCAGGTAGAAGCCTCGGCGGGAGAGGGGCCCGATTATACGCACCTCCGTGTTGAGCTTCATCTTTCTTTCCCCCAGGTCGCCCTGAGTGAAACTCTCGTCCGCAGCTATAGTGTCAATTTTCACATACTGACTCTCCCTTATATTCCTGCCCACCTCCACGTCGGTTTCCTGGTAGTACAAGTTGAACGTCTCCTTGCAAGAGCCAACCACCCCTGGAAGGCTGTTACAATCCCTCAAGGTAAACTTCAGCTCCACAAAAATCCTCTGGGCATCGCCCTTCTCAATCCAGTTAGTCCGTAGCCAATTGTTCTGATTTGGCTCCATGACCTGGCAGACCTGATATGTGCGAATGGGTGTGTAGTTTTCATCCAAGCCGCTGATCTCTTCCCACTGAGAAAAGGGAAAACGCAGTTAATCATCATTATATCGTGTGCTGTACTAAAATGCTCAGAAATCACCTCAAGGGAGAATGTTTCAGCGTGTTAAAACTGGCCTCTGTGCATGTGAACAAATGCACGACTGCTTGATATGAAATCATCTGCGTGAATTCATCTGCCGCCAGGTGCTTTGCTTTCTTAAATCCTTTGCATATTTAAAATGTGTATTGCACTAACATAAAATATTTATTTTTAGCGTCTGTGATTATATACAGAGTTCTGAAACCTGTTGGTATCAGTGCAAACTCTAAAATTAATTTAAAAAAAAAATTATAATAAATTAATGTATAGTATTATAAATGTATTGCTGCAAAAAAATATGATTTTCCACATTTTAAAATAATAGTGACGTCGTCAAATCCCACAACAAAAAAAGTTTTGTAAAGTATCCGAACTGTGTTAACATCAAAATGAACTGGTTCTGATTTCTAAAAAAAATATTAAATATGATTTTCTGGGCTTCTCTCAAACAACTTCCACCTGCAAGGCTTAAATTGGATGTACGCTGTGTTTCTTTCACTATTTAATTTAACTCATTTAAAAAGTTTTTAATTTACACAAACACACTTTACATACTTTTTCGACCACTTTGAAAGGAAGTTATAACTCTGAAAAGCGAGAACAAATTTGCAATACAATAATACAAATATTCTGTAATTTTTAAAACTCTAACAAGATATATTGCTATCAAATCACCTGATAAACAACATTAAATCAATGCTGTTACTGTTTTAGTTAAGATTGTTCAATTGTTAAAAACCTACAAGACTTTTAAAAACACGAACAGCAGCATGATACAAATATATACAAGTTCATTTACAAAGTTCAGTAAAAGACCACATAGTTGCACGACTCTAAAACAAATGCGTTTGTATTTTACACGCCTTCCTGAAACCTTTATAAGCTATAGTTGAGGATCGACAACTTTTAAAAGAAACAAAACCACCTTCATATAACCAAAGTACCATTGTTTAGCGTTTTAGAAACATTGTGATGTGGTGCAAAGACTCAAATTACACCACCACATAATTTTAAGTTGCACTTAAAATACTTCAAGCAGTAAGCGCGCATTACAGAGGTGAAAAATTCATAAATGTTTGTGTGTGAAGAAAAAGTTGTAAAGTTTCCAGCTTACCCCGCTTGGAGGAGACGATATCCATTCCAGCTCTGTCTGCTGCGCCTTCGAATCCAGCAGGATCACTGCCGACGACACACAAAGCGCACACTTACAATAATGCATCTTTAATTGTGATAAATGTTAGCCACACATCTCGCGCATATTCCAGACGCATTTTACATCGCGAGCGAGCGCGGAGACGGACTAAACGTGAGAGAGCGCGCGAGTTTGACCCATTTTTCAGCAGACAGCGGTGGAGATTTATGACAATAAGCACCTTACACCTCTGAAACCTGCGCGACACCTGTTCATGTGTCAAAATAACCCACGGACACGCTTTCGCTTTAGAGAAATCGCTAAAGTTCCTTCGTTTGGGAATATACACGGACACGCGCGCGCAGCGCGACGACTTCATCGCGTGCGAAATTAAATTACGTAAATACATTTCGTTGAAGCATTATTTGCTTTTCCGTGTGATTAAACAGATCTGGTTCAATAATAAAATAGATCATTAAATTAAATTGTGTCGCGTAAAAAAACTCACAAAACGGCATGAGCTGAGACCAGAACCATTTTAAAATAAAATAAAATAAATTAAAAGAAGAAAAAAATCGTCAATGAGTATGTTAAGTATCAATTCACATTTTAAACAACGGCAAACAGCCATGAGCTCAACTGGACGTGCTTACAGCCCTTTAATTTCATATTTCGGTAAGGAGACACGTACCTTCGGCTTATGCACAGACTATATAGTCGATGTTGTGTGATAGGCTACACTTATTCGCAGTACAGACATGCACATACTAAATCTGTACAGAAGAATAGAAGCACTTCGATTGCTTGTTTATTGCAGGATTTCATCCCGGACAATTCCTTTACTAGCTACTAACTAAAGATGATCCCATGAGTGCTTTGAAATAGAAACGTGGTATTGCAGTCCAGTTGCAGAATTGGCTGTATAGCATAAGCCTGCCCGGTTGGTTAACAATAAGGCAGATCTTTTCAAGTTTGGCATTGCTGTTGTTTGCTATATGGACAGCAGTGTTCCCTGATTAAATGAGAACGTGATAACCAGGCGATACAGAGCTGCGAGGGTTAATCTTAACCTGATAGGCAATAATTATCTGGTTTTCATGTTAAGTTGCGATGTGCAGTTGTAATTTACACGTCTGATGGCGAAAGTCTGCGCGTCAAGGAGATGAACCCTCGTGATATCAGACACAGTCAGGCGTATATCGCTGTCTAATGTGAGCTAATATAAAACTGTTGTCAGTCAGACTGTCGATACTGTAACTGCTGATTTGCTCGTTGCTTGCGCTCGCGCTGTCAGGATGCAATAAAGGAAACTTTAGCACTCACCCTCTCTTGTGTTCTGTGCTATTCCAGTGTTCGCATAAAAACATAAATGAAGGCAAAATATAGTCCACAAACACGAAACTGGGGTGCAAACCATGGTGCAATTGAAAGTTGGCTAAACAGTGTGCGCTTTTTCCAACGCGGCGTTCCCTTCCCATTGACGAGGCTCCAGCACCAGCTCTGGGTGAATAAAACAGCCGTCTCTCACTCAAATAGCATCGGCAGCTGAGGGGCGGGGCTTAGAGCGCTTGGCCTGTCACTCATCTTGACTGACAGGAAGCACACCCACATTAGGCGTTTGGTGGGAAAACGCGGGCGAATCAATGGAAAGAAAAGGCGGATCCTCAATCTTAGACTAAAACAGACTAATGTGAATTCACAAACTTTAGGATTTAGTCATGCAATATATAAAATCGTTGTTACACTAAGAAAAACATTTAATATTGTGATGTTCGATTCGAAATACAGAAATGCTTTAGGCTACTGAAGCTAATATAGCCTACTTAAAACGCTGTTTTCAAAGTAAAAGTGAATACAGTAGATAAGCCTATATCAAAACAAACTTTGAGAGAGAGAGAGAGAGAGAGAGAGAGAGAGAGAGAGAGAGAGAGCAACCTCACTTGCTCTACTCTATCAAGATAAGACTTGAACCTTGGGTAGGGCACGCAAGCATGTCACAACATCAGAGGAAACGTTTATTATTTTTCCCAAGTATTGAAGAGCATTACTTCATAATCAGGTAATCCCTTAGCACACCTCATCATGCTGGCTGTCTTGTCTGGGAGAACGCATACTCATAGTTTGCCATGTCAAAACAATAATCTGTCATCATATGTTTGAGTTACTATCTATCTATCTATCTATCTATCCATCCATCCATCCATCCATCCATCCATCCATCCATCCATCCATCCATCCATCTATCATCTATCTATCTATCTATCTATCTATCTATCTATCTATCTATCTATCTATCTATCTATCTATCTATCTATCTATCTATCTATCATCTATAATCCATTTATCTGTCTGTCTGTATGTCTGTCCAGTCAATTTTCCAGTGAATAGTGACAGTCTCCAGATTTTTTTTATTGGAATAGGCTATTTGTGCACCTGAGAATAGATTTTTTGTTGTTGTTGTTTTTTGCTTTTATGTTTGTTTTTATCTCTAGACGCTCTATAGAGATATTAATAACTATTTTAGGACACTCTAGAACTATTAAAAATGTCTTGTTAGATGGCAAATCACAACATCCAGGCCGTCGGTGCCCATGTACTCCAAAGGGACAAACATTAAGTTAAACATGATGAACAATTTGACAAATTTAGCACAATTTTAAACTCTTTGCTTTACATAAATCAGGCCCAAGCCTGCAGAAATTAAAAGCAAATAATGTAACGTTAAAAATAAATACAGTTGATGATACATGAAGGAAACAAATATGCAACCAGTTATATTTGTTTGATCAAGTAATTGTTACATTTATCTATTTTTATTTTTTTTATTTCTGCGGGTTTGGGCCTCCATATTCCATGATATTTGGGGTTTATAGACAACAAGTGTTATTTCATTGAAAAGTTGACCGGCCAGTGAAGGGCGGAAGGTCTGTTGTGTAGGTATGAAGACAGACAAACACAGATGAACATTGACTGCAGTTTTTTCGAAGGTCACCTAATGAGGGAAGTGTCCTGCTGATTCTGGGCAATGGGTGTGGATGCATTGATTCATTATATGCGTTACTGCTCAAGAAACGTTCCCTATGAAGATTGAGCTGCTGGGGTTTTAAGCGGCGCCAAGGAATTGAGATAAACACAAAACACAATTAAAAAGTGTAAAGTTAATTTCCTGCTGCTCAGATGACTTGCCAAATCACTGATAAATGAAAGCATGAAAGGGACCTCATTACCCCCCGAACGTATAATGCATTTGTTACAGGTCACTTATGAATCTCCATTTCCTAGAATGAGTAAAACAACTGTAATTATGCACCACAAATATTGATTAATAAACTATGTGCATCGCAAATGGATGGAGGTAGACAAGGACTCATTTCAAGGTTTATTTACCTCTTTTCTTATTTATTTTTTTGTTGTTTGGCCTGTTTATTATGCAAATGATTTCTAATCCTCTTTACCCTTGATGCACGCTCCTGTGTTGCATATTTCCATGGTCCTTATTATTGGCGTATTAAACTAGCTTCGATTAGTAATGTTTTGGATGGACATACTATAGTAGTGAATAGTTTCTGATCAAGTTGACAATTGAGAAGATATATTCCGCATTTGTTTTGCTCATATGAATATCATTGTCTGAGCTGGATTAAACACAGCCATGTAAGCATGTATGATTTCATGTTTGAATATTTATAATCAACAAAATGTTCATTAACATTCTCATTCAGCGGGGTCTCGAGTGAAAGTGCCAGGCTTTCCAGGTTTCCTCTTGAGGTTGTTAACATACTAATTGCACATTTCTTCATTTTCGTTTAACTCAACCAGAAAAAAAAAAATCCCCAAATCTTCATATTGAAACTCAGAATACACATTAGTGAGTCCTCATCAGCTTAATGTTGCCATGGCATCAGTTAATTGAATTCCTTTGTTTGAATTGGGATTATGCCGTAGTAGTCATGTGGAGATGACAGTTTGTGTAAGCGACGTTATACCTTACTCCACATAGAGCTCTAAGCTAAGCCTTCACAAAGAGCTAATCATTTTAGAGGATACTTCATTCTGAGTAGGTCTTTAGTGTGTCTTCCCTAAGTAGAATTACCATCCTTCAGTGATAGCACTAACCGTTATTGTCATTTTACCCAAATTCATTTTAAACTACATGGCTGAAGTTGAGTGAAGTGTGATGCTCAAGCCATATTTTAGAAATTAGCAGTTTGTAAAGTGCTGGAAGCACAATTTGAAATGTAAAATGGCAATACATTTCTGTATTTAATTTTACAATTTCCATACCATATGTGCAATGTTTGGAGCAAACGGATCAATTCAAATTAAATAATATCTAAATAATAAATAATAATTTAAACATGTATTTTGACGTTTTATACGTTGCAAAATGAAAATGCATTACAGAAATTATATGATATCTTTAACGTGTTAAAGCATAAAATACAGCAAAATTATTATTTAAATGTTATTTTTCTTAATTGAATTTACACACACAGTTAAGACTCTTGCGATATATGTGTGATTATCATTTTGCTACAATTTTTGCTTGAACACGTTAAACATATCTAATCATTAACATTTTCATTTTGCAACTTATAAAACTTTAAAATACGTGTTTAAATTATATGTTAAAATATGTTTGCAATAAATGTACTGGCTGTACATTTACCGTACTTTTATTTGTCTGTTATGTGTTTTATTGTTGAGAAGTTGGTAGGTTTAGTGTAGGAGTGGGGTAAGTTGCTCCAAAATATAAAAGTAGCCTTTAAATATTCATAAAATAAAATCATGTCTACTTTTACAAGTGCAAAGAATGAAATGTATTTCAATAGGAATTAAAATGCGTGCTTAGACCACGTTTTTCTTGAATTGTGCAGGGAAACGTACCTGGAGGTACATATTTCAGGGTTTGCAAAAATGTCAGGCAGTGTCACGTATTTCCAATGAGCCTGGGTTGAACATTTAACATACAGTATATCTGTTCTCAAACTAAGCTCATTCTCCACTCGTCACCATGATGGTATCCCCCCAAAACCCCCAACATAACCGGAACTCTTCTAAAATGACATCGCAAACCATTAAACAGCAAAACATTATATAATGTTAGTTATATAACATTATATAACACTTAATGTTTATCTCCATTTTGAGTGTCATGGCAAAGCATGCTGGGAAATAGAAAGTTTCAGTTAAATTTAAGTTTGTCTAAATTAAAATAAACAAGTTCATAAAACTCAAAACAATGAAACAGATTACTTAAAATGTGTCAGTTTTGTGAACTCAAATGTGAAAGAAAGTTCTAAATACTAATAAATGTTCATTTGTTTAATTTGAGTTTTCTCTACTTAAACCAATTAATTGTTTTGAGCGTTAGGGTTTACAGTGCTTTGCCATTTTACATATTGCATTGCCATTTTGCAAAAACAATAGTTTTATTCCAAAGAAAATGTGGCAAGCACCATACCCTCAAGGGATACCACTTCAAGTGAGCGTATTGACCACATTTATAAATGTCTGCATACACGCACTTAGTAACCAACAAAGAAGGCATGAAAAAACTAGGACATGACTTGTTCAAGGTGTTCCTATTATGTCTGATCTTTTTGGCAGTTATTTGCGGCATGTTTCACAGCTCAAAGTGACTAGATCTCTTCATCAGCAGGCAATAACATGCTGTTCTATTCTGATGTTATTTTCCTCCAGGATGTTTTTTTTTTTTTTTTTCATTTCTCAAGTCTATCTAAAAAAAAACAGAGCTGAAATGAATAGAGGGCCAGGCCAAAATTATTATTAAATACTTTAATATATATTTTCCACATTCACCCGTGCCTGTTCGAGTGGAACAGCTTCAGAGCGGCGGGCTGTCGGCCTGATCCCTTCGCTGAGGCTGGGTGGAGCACAGCCCGGGCTGTCTGGATTCTTTGAGGGCTTGAAGGGAAAACCACCCAGAGATTTAATATCCAGAGGGACTGAAAGCCTGCTGGACGGCTGGAGAAACATGGGCTTGAGCACTCGTGGGCAATCTTTAGTACTTTTTATAGGTTAGTAATAGTGTCCCAACAGACCCAGACAAAATCGGGAGTGTTTATTATTACTCAGAAATTGTTGTGGGCTGACTAACATTTACCTGACGCAGATCTAGACCTGTACTGGTTAATGTGTTGTAAGGCATGTTCTAAATTGTAAAATGATTAGGAAACATTATTTTCTTTTTGGCTTCTTAACAAGTCTGAGTAAATGGATGCAAAGTGTTGATAGTTATGCCTTACATGATATTTAAAGTTGAAGAGAAGAGAGGCAAACAATTAAAGTAGAATACAATATTACTGTTTTTACTGTATTTTTTATTAAATGCAGCCTTGTTGTGCATAAGAGACTTTTTCCAAAAACATTATAAAACCTTGCTCACTTCAAAGTTAAACAGTAATATATAGTATATTAATTAGTGCTGTCAATCGATTAAATAAGTACTAATTAATCACTTTTTTCTGCAATTAATTGTGATTAATCGAACCTAAAATTAAAGTTTTTCATATATTTTATATTGGAATAATTTCACATTTAATCTCCAAATTAATGTAGAAACAACATAAAGACAGTATATTTTAAACATTTGATCTAATGGGTAGGAAATATAGGCTACACTTCACAGTCTTCACTGCATTAATTATGAATTAAATATAGATCAATCCTTATTAAAGCTACAAAAGATCAATCAGACGCAGTGAGTGATTTTCACTTTGTCTTTTGTTCTTAGATTTACATTAACGACAGACATCACAGCAGCGGGTTTATTAGGCCCCGATCCCCAACCTTTTTTTTGCAGAGAGAGGTGTTTTTTTTAAATAGTTTTTTATTGGCAGTGAGCGTTTTGCAAGTTTTAGTCGCCTGCTGCGCCTCGTGTTTTTGTTGGAGCTCTTTGAGCGCCTGAAGTTGAAAATGAATCAACTCTGAGCAGAAAAGCACCCGACGTCATGTGCTTTTTTTTCCATTGTCCAATCGAATGAATGGAGAGGCGGGCCTTCCGTTGTGGTGACAGAAGTTTAAAAAAGTTTAAAATGTCAACCAAAAAAAGGAAGCGCGCGGTGCACCTCGTGTTTTCAAACCTGAAAACCGCGTTCTGTCTGATTGGGGCCTTAGACTGCTGTTACTTTAAGATCTGAAGCACCTGACGCGGATCCAGTTTGCGCGTCTTAATTAGCTGCTTACATTTACACAAAAATTAGCCCTCAATAGCATAAATAAGCTCTTTTAATGAAGACAATGGTCCATGTGTTTCATGACATGTTCACAAAACTAAATGAAAATGTTTAGTGAAATTAGAAAATATTTCATAGATTGTTAATTTAGTTTCATACATTCTCATATCCATATATTTTGTATATAAGTAATAATCTCAAGTTTTATTTAGTTTTACACTTATTCTTTTGGTAAAAACTAAAATAAACATTGTCACAAGTGTACCTTACTTCTTCTCACCACTGCTTCCTGGTGGTTTAGACTAGAAGACCATTACTCAGAGTCGCCCCCTGTAGGTTCAAAGAATAGTACAACGGCAAGCGCGTCAAATATGGCCCTGCAATGGCTTCTGCATGAGCATGTCCGTTAAACCCATGGGACCCTAGGGTATCCCATTTCTCATTGTTACCCCCTTCACGGTTGTCCTCGATGCACACAGGTGCGAGCTCCACAGCAGACTTCTTCCCAACAGTCAAAGCGCCATTACGTCATAAAACTACGGACCACACTTTTGTGACATAGGGCCACTTTGACTGTCGGGAAGACACCCGTGCATATGAAGTGTGCCATTTAGGACAGGGCCGGAGATTGTTTAGAGTGTTTAGAGTGTCATTTGAGAATTTGGGACAGGGCCTATAAACGCCTCATCCGTTTGGGGAGGTGCGCATGCAGACAGGGGAAGCTTTCTGTGCGGTGCCCAGCGAAAGTATAAACAAGGGCTTGAGTCCTGTGTATGTCCGATCTCACGGTAATTTAAACATATTTTACGAGGTGGCGAACTTGTAAGATTTTTGTATTTGACGAGTTGCTCAATTACTATTATTTTGTATGAATGACCTACCACTAACCCCGCCCCTAAAAACTACCCATCAGCCACCGCGTACAAACATTGTGAGCGTTGGTATGTCACACAGAGAGGAGATTCCCTGACAGCGCGCCAGTACGGATTTAAGTTCTTATTTTTGCTTCTTATCACGTGTCAATGGTTAAATAGCACTTGATAGCACACTGGCACAGCCAAAGGATGACAGAAAAAAACTGATGCTGCGTTAATTGTGTTTTTAATGCATTAAACTGATAAAAAGTAATTGCAAGCGTTAACACGCTAATTTTGACAGCCCTAATATTTAAACATATTTTTTATTGAAAAATATATACTTATAAAATGTATATGTAGGATATCTTATACCCATTCATAAATAAATGTAAAAATAAAAAAGTAGTGAGATTTTTTAGGCTTACGACCACAAATGGCCTACCAACTTTTGCAATTATGGATTGCCCTTTAGACTGAACACAGTTTCAAAAAGCAACCATTACTTCTCGGGCAGAAGCGAACCAGAGGATTTTAATCATATCTCCTTTTACCCTTTTCAAAAACAACAATTAATGAAACTTAACATGTGCATCAATTTCAAACGTCTATTGTGGCAGGTCACTCCCACTCATGTTTTCTAGAGGAAAAGACAAAGACACCTCATTTGTGTCGGTGAAAGCATGTTGCGGTGATCTGTCAGTTTAGACAGCAAGGCTGTTTAACTCCACTAATTGTCAGAGTAACATGAAAAACAAAGCTCTTTTTATCTATAATTTAATTATGTACAGAGCAACAGTCGCCATGCAGTACAAATCAGAGACAGAGGGGGGACTGCCTGAACCTTGAGCTATGCGAGTCTGTCACCAGAGGCGGCAATAAACTCCATGCATTGATTGATCTGCACTCATTAAACTGAAGAACCAAAGCCTGCTCGTGTCTCTAATGTGAGCAGTATTATTAGTCAAACAAAACCGATTTAAGCTTTTAACCACAGCTTGCATTGTATTCTGTTCAAAATGTGTGTTAAAGAGTGAAATCTGCAGTTTCATGTCATTTAGAAAGTAAAGCACACTCTATTTGACTTGAAATACTTTTATTTGTCAGACGAAGCTTCAGAGTCCTGCCTCAGCGTTACTGTGGATTCACGTCACAGGCATGTATAAGTGCTATGTATAACTGTGTCTTTAAATAAGCTCTTTATGGGGAGCTGTTCAGTTTACTCGGAAATCAAATACGTGTTTATGAAAAGATTAAAAATGAAGAAAAAAATCAGTTATATAACTCCACAGGCACCGCTCTCATGATTATCATGTCAACAACATGACTATCTCTATTTCCCAATGTGTCAGTTTCCTGGTCTGTACGGACTACAGGGACACTTGTGTAGTTGTACACCGATTTTGCAGTTGACAGATGAAGACATCCAGATGGCCGTGTGGAGTTAGTCACACTAGCTCGCTACGCTAGCCCAGCATAGACCTAAGCAGGGTTATGGCCATTTGATGATGTCTGTTTTGGCCTTTCATGTCATTCTACAAGCTTAGCGAGCTACGCTACCACTTAGTCCCAGGATAAACAGACAAATCACGTCTTGAAACGCAAGTGTGGAGGCGTTTGACACGCACATCTGGAGATGAATAGTGCTCAGGCTTTCAAAATCACTAACAGAAATCTGGACTTTCATCAAGGTGACTGTACAAAAAGATTTTACTCCCACCCGCGTGTCTTGTCTCGCTCTCTTCACGATCGATGGAGATGAAAGCAAGGAATGGAAAGCAAAATTGGCTGAGTGATTTACAGTTGATGAGATATGACCTCTTTCTCATATATCATTCCATCTACACAAATTCCTTTTAGGTTAAAGGTAGCACTGATGCTAAAGGAAGAAAGTTGCCAAAGGCTGGAGACCTAGACGGTTCATTCATATATCCTTAATAAGAAGTTCAATTAAAAGTTCAATATCAGTCAGACTAAAGCAATACTTTGTTTTCTATAAAATGACCCATAGTCCAAAATAAATAATAACAGTCTGTTTTTTTGCAAAGTCGAACTATCCAGCCTGGTCTCATTGTGTATATAACATTTACAGGTACAAACACATACTTTGATATGGAAATGTCAAATATGAATATATAGACAACCAGTGTAGGGGGTAAAGTAACATTATGGTTATTGTAGTTAAATGTGAGCATGCATTTGCTCGTCTCACTTGCAAAATTTTGAATGTGTTAAATAAAACAAATATATTTATGCATTTAATCTCACTTTATTGACCAGTGTATATAAGCAAAAATACTTTGATATGGAAATGTCAAATATGAATATATAGACAACCAGTGTAGGGGGTAAAGTAACATTATGGTTATTGTAGTTAAATGTGAGCATGCATTTGCTCGTCTCACTTGCAAAATTTTGAATGTGTTAAATAAAACAAATATATTTATGCATTTAATCTCACTTTATTGACCAGTGTATATAAGCAAAAATAACTTTGTTTCTATTGATGAAGTAACTGTTAAACTTTCTTGTGCAATCCAGAATGGCAGCACAGCTGAAAGGTTTGTTTGTTTGTGCTGTACATGGGAATTAGCATTTTCTTCAGCCTTATTTCAAATTTGGTGTGACAGGACCTTTGTATTTGGCCAAAATATTTATTAAAACAAACAAGCCCAGTTCAGGTGAGAAAAAGTAAGTTTTCTTAAAAAGTAACGCAATTAGTTACTTTTTAGGGGAGTAACGCAATACTTTTCCTAGTAACTTTCCCCAACACTGTAGACAACATCTAAAATTTACATATTACTACGTGTTTACAGCTATAGAAATATATTTGTAAACTTACATTTTTATAATTTTATAGATTTTTCAATTTGCCTTTTATTCCTTAAAACTCATATTTGATCGACAAAATTACATATTTAAATGTTGTTGTTTTTTCCTGGGAATTTTTATTTATTTATGCCTTTAAATAATAGCTTGAATGTAACTACACCCTGGCTTCATGTAGTATATGTGGATGCATGAATATGCAAATGAGCCCCGCCTCCACTCACTCACACCAGCGTTTGTGAGACTTTTAAGGAGAAAATACTCAGCATTGGTGTTGACTTATGAATTTTCACATGGTTTGTCTGAAAGCATATTAAAAACACCACATAGACATATAAACAATATTAAAAACTTGATTTTCACCACAGGGGGTCTTTAAATTAGCACAAATTACACAATTAAATCTCACAACGGTGCATCAATTCAATCTTCCATTCTTCAGTTCTTCAACACGGCGCAGCTGTTCAGCCCAAAAAAATATATGGCTCTTAGCTTACCTTTCAAATAAACCTCCTGCCCAGGTACAGCAGACAGGCATGGACCAAATGAAGCAACGGTCTAACATTACTCAGCCGACTCTTATAAATCAACCAGCCGTGAGAGAAAGAGAGAGAGAAAACAGCCCATGTGGGTTTTCCATGGTGTGAAATAGTAGACGGTGGCCCCTGTTTGAATGTGAAGGATGGCTAGCAGAAAGGTGTATAATTTCAGTGTTACCACAGCTGCCTCAGGCAGCCCTTAAATGCTGACGGTACTCAATTTGCTGATCCGTGACCCGCCAGCCGCGTTGCATCACCTCGCTATGCTGCCATCCGTACGAGCGTGTTATCCAGACATCACTCCCTTGGAATTAATGTTAATTTGTTTGTGCAAATATGCTGCATGATAAGACATTAAAGGCTTCGTATAATCTCCCCTGTGACTTACGAACCAGCACAATATGTTTCATTTTATGACTACAATTATTATCTAAATTTATAATGGATGAACATAATAACTTCAAATCATGCAATAACAGCTGTCGTTATCAGGCTGAGCGGGAAAATAGGTGTGAATTTGCTGTCCTTGAGGCGCGTAACAAATATGGAGCATATTGATTTTTAATTTCACAAAAGCACAACCAATAGTGATCCAAAAACCTTCAGCAATTATTGTTCAATCAGAAGGCTAATGACAAAAAACACAGGCCCAAATGAGCTCACTTTAGGGAAAGCCATTGAACACACACAGACACACACACACACACGCTTTAATGAGATGCACTCAAGCATCTGTAGTGATGAAAGTGAGTTTCCAAAACTGTCATTATGTTGCTTTGGTTGTATTTGGAGTAATGGTAGATGTTTCACACATATAAAAAATGAATGGAAGAAGTCATAACACTCATTATGGAGGCTATGGTCCCTTAAGAGCCAAGTTATTTAAACTTAACATTGACAAATGGGTTAGGCGATTTCAGTCTTTCCTCATTCACATCCCAGACAGCAACATATTGTGGGCTCAGATACGGCCCACATCAGGTACACAGTGAATCCACATGTACCAGATGTGGCCCGGATCTGGGCTGACACTATGTTGCTGTCTGGGATAGATAGGAGGCATACATGCCTGACTGGAAATTCCCAGTGCTTTAACTAAGATGGCTGCAGAGTGCTGGGCTGACTTTGTGCACCTTGGCACTCAGGTGATTGGACTAGTGTTATGGTTATGATAAATCATAAAGGCATGATGATATACAAACCTTGAGATATCAGTTCGCCTGAGAAGCACCATCGGTTGAGTGTTCAGTTGGAAGGGGAAAAAGACAACTGATAATCATTATATGGATCCCACTGGCAGTTATGGCAATTAAATGAGACATATAATCGTAAAAAAAAATGCCGATTTGTGGCATGTCTGGAGATTTCATGCAACAGTAAGCATGACAGGCACTAATAAACATGCAATTCCACAAGAACTTCAACTTCCACTCCCTATCTAATTACCATAAATGTAATAGTAATATTTCACAATTCCATTGTATTATACAGATGCATTGTGATTAAGTTTGCCTAATATATTAATTTATTAAATTTTTTCATGCATGAGAGTGATTCTATAATTGGGGATACATTTTGCATTTCAAAAAGTTAAGGGGAAAAAATGTTCACTCACAGAAATTCTTTCAGTATCGTATTGAAAACATATTCAATTTGAATAGTTACTGCCTTTTTTTTTTTTTTGTTACTTTTCACAAAAAAATAAGGCAATATTTGAACTAAGTGCAAGTAGCAATAGCATGCTATATACACCGAGTTCAAATAGTGATAGATGCTATTTACACTCAGTGAAACACATTTTCTTAGCGATAGATGATATTTACACTAAGTGCAAATAGCTGTAGATGCTATTTACTAAGTTAAATAGCATACTAAGTTGATATATTCAATATAAGTTATTCAACACCATATAAAAGTAGCAGTTCTTTGCAATATGTGTAAATAGTAATTACATGTAATTTATACTTTTTGACAGATACATACTATTTACACCTCAGTGTTGTTACAATAAAAGGATGCAATAAATAACATTGAGTGTAAATGATTATATACATTAAAATGATTAAATGGATTCTGCCTGAATGGGACAATAAAAGCCCTACCTACACCTACCCAATAAAGGCTTTTATTATTATTAAACATTTCATTAGGCACTTTATTTCCACATTTAGAACATTTTCTTAATTTTTATCGAAAGTAAATGCATTTCTGGTGTGATTTGTGATGAAAAAAGAGATAAGAACAAACTCTGCCCAAGGCGGATTCGAACCCAGTCAATCGCTTCAAAATCAAGATGCTTTAAGCCATGCGCTTCACTGAGTGCACCACTGAGGATGTTGAAATCTGAGCCCTTTTTTAAATCTGGTTTGACCCAACCAGGCATTGGTAGGCGGAGCTAGTGCGAATAGCACTTACCAACAAGCTCCGAAAAAGGAATTTCTTTATAATATTGTTTATCAACTTATAGAGATTGCTAATGTGTCGTCATCATGACGTATTCCCGGTGGTGAACGCAAAGCATTTTGGGAATCTGCGGCACAAACGTTGGGCGCCAGACTTCTTTGCATGTAGGGTTGAACGCAGTGTTCATGCCGTCTACCTGCTGTGTTATAAACTGCAATAGTCGTTCTCATGATAGAAGTGGCATAAAGCTTAAGATATCCATTTATTGTTTTTCAGCGTGGAAAAATAATGACGGTGTAGAGTTTTGTTGAATTCTGACTGCATGCAGATAAATGAGAGAGAGCGAGGACTGTGGTGCTTAAAACATTAGTATACCTTCACACGGACGACAGTTTTCTGCCCCACTTTTACAATCTCCAGGTCCTGGACCCATCCATCCTCGGTAGCGACTTGAATTTACTGAAAACTTTGTGTGTGTACGCACTAACACTAACGCCCTTTTTTACACACACTCCGTCTGCAGTGCGTGTTGCGGTTCAGGAGCCGCCCTGTTGTGCTTTCACATATGCTGCGTTTGCAGTGCGCATATGATCCGCTGTTGTATACCACAAACACAGCATTTATTCATTATTTTTTATTTCAAATCCAAAAGTTGTTACTGAACATGGCTTGTCAGAATTGCAATTCTCTTTGTTTACACTTTCATAGATGTCAGGTTTTAACGTAGCCTACTACATTTTAAAGTTTATTCATTAATTAATTAATTTATATAGCCTAGTACTTTAGATTTAGCACACACAAGTGGCAAAACATTTAAACATAGGTTATAGCCTAAAATCACAAACATTTTAAAACAGCCGACTCTCGTCTTTTCTTTCGTTTTTAAACCTTTTTAAAAGAAATCCATATATGTGGGTGCTGGAAGTTAGGCAACAGTTTGACGTCCCTTGACCAATCGCTCAGCTCGTAAGGATCCAGTCCTTTGATTCCCTTTATTTTCTCATTATATCTCGTCTTTCGATATGGTCCGACAATGTTTTCTTTAGTCCTCTGCATTTTGTAGGATTATATTCAGTTTTTCTCTCTCGTTTTTAATTATTTTCATGCCAGAACACTAGCCTGCTATGCCAGGCCATGTAAACGGGCCAAACATACCCAAAATTCTTTGCGTTCTGATGACGTTGCCGCCCAGTTGGTCACATGTCTTAGCAATCTCTATTAGGCGATGTGTAGAAATGACATTGTTAACATTGTTAAGTTTGACAGTAACAGGATTTACTTTTTTATTTTTTAGCCAAACTCCACTTGCTAGCATAAATGCTAAGAGCACATGGCACTGATACAATCATGATTAAAAGACTTTTAAACAACCCACTGTGTTATCAGTGTTACCACACTATCAAAAAGAAAGCAGAGTTTATCAATTTTGACATTTTACAAAATAACTCTTGGTGTAAGAACTTTTTAGATTAAAATATTTGCTGAGATAGAGCACACACACCTTTCAGTGCTGCAGAGCTTATCAGGAAGTGACATCATTTACTGTATTCACCAATTAAAAGGCAAAGTATGGTATAGTAACAGAATTGATGCAAGATTTATGCACGTTTTCAGTTCCTCAATATAGTAACGCACCAACGATGCGCCTGAACACACCTCGTTCTCAGACCTGCACACCCATGGGTGAACAGATGGCGCGAGTGCATTTGCTATTTAAACAGCGTGACCCTGGACGTGAAAATGATACCTGCATCGGGCTGAAACTAGCAAAAAACACCTGCGTCACATCTGGCTATTGCATGGTATGTCGGTACCTTCCTATCTATTTTGCATGGCTGAATGTTTAGTATAACTAAACTGTGTGTTAATAAATAAATAGATATTGTTGTATATCTATTATGTTTTGTGTTTCTGTATTTAAAATTTCATCAGAACCGTCAATGTATGTTAAAAAAAGAGAAGTAAATTGATATTTGATAATACAACATCAAGTGTTTACTGTGTCACTATTTTGGCTCAATATATTATTTGTTTGTTAAAATATGCTAAAAAGTAAACAAGCCAATACGCAAGTGATTTTCAAAAATACCCAAGGAGTATTGGCTTGAAGCGTCAGATCCTTGGTACATGCCACTCATTGATTTCAATTCCAGATTGTGTAGCTGCATTAAAAGAAAATCCAGGATATGATGGGAACAGATGTTTCCTTAGTGGTCAAAGACGGATTATGGTTTTGTGAGGTTTTGGGGCACCCCTCTTGATGCAAGATGTAATGTCCAAACAACAAGAAATGGTATATTGCAAGATCTAAATGATCTAAATGAACACATTGTGTGCTCTAAACAAAACGAGATGAAAATGCACTGCGACTAGTAGCTATAGAACATCAAAGTTGCCATAAGATGTTCAGAAGGCCCTGCAAGGGCTTTGTTTATTTCACACTGTGCCAACTTCATTAACTTCACATTGTGCCAATCTAAGCTTGAGGCCCCTAGCAGTCATTTGCCCTGGGGCCGTGGCCCTCATTGGCCTGGGTCTGTAATCCGTCTTTGCGTAGAGTTTAATCCGCATTGTTTTTGTTTTTAAAATTAATTGTTTTTCATAGAAAACTTTTGAACAAAACTGTCATAGTCACAACTATGACAACTTCGTCTCACCACTGTAGAATGGAAGCAGTGAAAAGTTTGCATCATCTTGTTTAAAAAACGAACACACAAGAAGGCAGGAAGGCGAGGGAAAGGGGAGGAGAACTGCCTTAGCCCTTATTGATAGTCTGAGTACCCATAATGAGATGCCAGCAGCTCTCGGCAAAGTTTGGAGTCATCTCCATCATTAAGGCGCACACATGGACTTTTGACTTTAAGCATAGGTAAAATTTCCTTGAGGGAAAGAAAAGAGGGATTATGTAAGCTTTGAGGGGATTGGAGCACGTACATCCCAGTTCCTCTGCCTTGTTTCATCTTTTGAGTCAGTTAATTCTTTGTAGGGTAAAGGAGGAGGTGAAAGCGCTGACTGCCGGCTGAATATTCTCTCTCTCTCTTTCATTTGTGCTCTTCCGCTACGTCATTCTCCTTCACTTCTCTCTCACCTTTTCTTCCTCTCCGTCTTACAGTCTTCCATTTGCACTTTCTCTCTCATTTCCAAATGCAGTGCTCTTTTACTCTTGCTCCTTTTTTGTTGCTCCTGTCACCTCACAAGTTGTTTTCACTGTTTGCTCTTCTCTGCACCCCTCTTTCCATCACAGTGGGGTATAACATACTGATGCTGACAGGAAGACTCCAGAGTCACATCCGAGTTAGCTGGCAGCTCATTTTCCCAAGCTTATGCCAAACAGACTGCTGTGTACAAATAGGCAGAGCTGACCCCACTCTGTGCCGCATACAGTAAGTGTCCATGCTAAAACCTACTCTGAAAATGTTCCGCTAAGCGCTACGGCACAAACAACCACTTGTTTCCATTTCAAAAGTGCTGGTGTTGTGTGCAGGTCTGAATAGGGAATGTCAGTTCTAATTCCGGAGTTTGAGTTTAGGAAGTAAACAGAATGCTGATTTGGAATGTTGGAATTTAAGGATGCAGAATTGTGCAGTATTCCCATGATGGCAAAGTTGAATTTTCAGCATCATAACTCCAGTCTTCGGTGTCACATGATCCTTCATGAATCATACTAATATGC
The DNA here is from genome assembly GCA_023029165.1 of Gobiocypris rarus. NCBI lineage: Eukaryota > Metazoa > Chordata > Actinopteri > Cypriniformes > Gobionidae > Gobiocypris > Gobiocypris rarus. The sequence continues at coordinate 33,463,971 of CM040917.1, forward strand.
TGATTTGGTGCTTAACAAACATATTATTATTATGTTGTTGTTGTTGTTGTTTTTAAATCACTTTTTATCACTTGAATGCATACTTGCTGAAAAAAAAGAATTTCTTTCAAAACTATATACAGTGCCCTCCACTAATATTGGCACCCTTGGTAAATATGAGCAAAGGCAGCTGTGAGAATAAGGGCCAGGATAATAAAATAAGGGCACTGTATACTGTATTTAAAAATTATATTAACTTTTTTTTTTTTTACTTGTTTAATTTATTTGAATTGTATTCAGCAAATTCTTCTTTCTGTCATTGCATGTCAGATTCAATATCCTGTGCTACTTAATCTAATGCTAACCATGAATTGAAACCGTGTCAGTTCCTAAATTCTAAATGATGTTCAGGTCTGGTCTGTTGTGCAGAAATTAGTTTATGCTGAGTTTCTCTGCACTGTGTTTTCAGCAGGAGTGTGTTCTTTCAGGATGACAGTTCTGACTCAGTACAGTGTGCTGTTAAGTGAGGAAAGACAGTCTTCTGGTCAATAAAACATTATTGATACCTCATGTTAACCTTTACATCATCTTGTTATAATCTTCGAGAGTCTGTTATGATGAGTCATAAGAGATGTAGCAAGTGCAGTATGCTGCATAGCTAAATTATTAATGGAGTATTTTTGTCCTTGCAGCAATGCAGGCAAACATTGGTTCTGGCAATTTATCAGTAAGGGAAGTTGTAACATTACCAGTAAATTACCGGTATGATGCTGTGTGTGAACGCAGAATGAAGATTCACACGCTCAAGTCTGCTTTGGGCCAATCAAAGTTCTTGTGGAGATTGCGTGATTACTCCGCACTGTTTACAGTAAGTTTTTTAATAGTTTTTCTATTTAAATATGAGCTAGATGATCATCTCTGTGCATCGTGTCACCTAGCTTTTTTGTCCAGAAAGCTAATTTCATTTCATTTCGATAATATTTGTTATTTTGTTAATTCATTTTTTTGGGTTATTTTTTAAAATATTTTATTTACCTTTAAATTACTAGATTTTATCGATAAATAATAAATAAATAATAATGCAGGCACATTCTTTACATTCTTTCAACTTAAATTCAAAATAACTCATGTACAACCCTTTGAATTCAGCTCAAAATATCTTACATTGGGTTTCTTTGCTGACCCTTTTGTGAAAAAAACGATATTTCATGACTCTTACCACTAGATGGCATTACGCTGCATTCACACGGGCTGTTGGCGTCAACGTTTCACGAAGGTTGTGTCTGAAGCTTTACTTTTCCTGTGTTGCATGAACGCAATTGGCTAGCGTCTGCACTAGGGTATTTGCATAGGCGATCTGATTGGCTGACACCTGCGTTGGCGCTTGAAAAGTTGAAAACTTTGTAACTTCTGCCATGAGCAACGGCAGTGAGCAAGGCAACACAGCAACCCACAATTCAGTTCGGCAATGCATGACGATGCCCATTCGAAGTAAATGAGAAGCATTGACAAATGTGAATGCTGCAATATAGCTCTATATGAAGCAAATGAGCTGTTCTGCTGGGTCCTAAAGTCTGTTTTCCTTACAGTATGTTTGCATTCAGATACACATGTAGACATTGTAAGATAATTATAAAGTTTTAGAATTTTGAGTTTGAATTTAGGGCATTTTGGGTGTTTTCTATGTGTACTGAAGCATTCCTCGCATTCCATTCATTCCTAAGGGGGTCAAATTGACCCACGAGGGAAGGATTTGTTACTTTTTTTAAATTTCAACCACAAAACTCCTTGAATCCAGTCATTTTTTTGTGTGTATTCGTGGTTCAAGTATGACAAAAGTCCTAGGGTCTTGGACCACTCCAATGAGCAATCAATATTGAAATTTTGGGGTCAAAATGACCCGAGCAAAATGCGTTTCGTTTGATCACCCCCTTATGCCTGTCACTCAGATGTCAAAAGTGCTATCAAAATGAAAACAGATATAGTGAAACTAAAGCGCTTCTCCTCGTGTGGGTGAATGAACACATCGACGTGGCGTTTAAAGATAATTTCCGATTACTGACATAATAGAATTTACCGGTATTTTGTTGCTGATGTGTGAATGGTCTCTTACTGGTTAAAAGCCAGAACGCCGTTGCTTGTGTAAACAGCATATTTATGTATTTCCCGGTGTGAAATTGACTATTTACATGAGAGAGCTTCAGGTGATGAACTAGCACACATGGTTATTATGTTAACATCTTAAGAACATGCCAACAATATTGAAATTATCCTTTGGGTGTGATTCCGATCTAAAAGTAGGAGAATATTAGAAATGTGTCAGTGATGACAGGCACCGCAAAGTAATAATCTGCTGGACCTTGAGGACGGAAGAGATTTATAGGGATGGGGAAAAAAGATTTCGGTTCAGGCCTCGAGTGGCAAAGCTGCTTCGAAACATGAATTTAATTGAAGAAGCATCGGCCACACAATGATATCAGATAATTAAATCAAGAAACAATTGTGCTTTATGTCTTCTTAAAATCTCTGACTTAACATGTGAAATCTGAAACCATCACTTGGGGAGACGGGAAGCCTCACAAAAAAAGGAAGAAAAAAAACCTTTTTAATTCCCATGGATAACTTAGCATCAGAGGAACCGGAGAGCTTGTCGTCATGGAGGGCAAGATTAGCAATTATTCTTCATTCCGAGAGCTCTTCACCATCGCCGGTTATGTATAACAAAGGCTCTCAAAGTTTGCACTTTGCCTCTGAATAGGTATAAAATCCCTTTTTTCTATTAAATTGAAATCTCTCCCCTGACATAACAGATATGGCATCTGAAAACTTAATAAGTCATTTTCACAGCTCATCAGCCATTCCTGTTCCAGAAGCTTCGTCCTAGCGCCGTGGACATCGCAAGCCTCAGAGGCCAGGAGGATAATGTACTTTCTGTCAAATCGTGACACTTGATTGACATGCTGAGACAGGTATTAGGCCTCATTTTCTACCCGTACATCCCTGCGTTAATATCTCTAGATGGCTGTGAGGAAAAAGAGGATGAAAATAGATTTGTTTGGATGAGTGTTTACTCCCCTGGATGCTTTAGAAACAAAGCTCTTAACAACATCCTATCAAAGCCGAATCTGATACGTTTGATGGCATGAAGTGGAATATCTGACCTCAATCTTAGCGACAGTCACACTTCTACAGAATGGATAAAGAATTTCCCCTCCTTAAAAAACACTAGATATACTCATGGTCTTGATCGTAATGCTAATGTTAATTTGGATCCTTGGGTTCTTTGTTTTTACTATGAAAACTCTCCTAACTGTAAGAAGACTCCTATTGAGCCATGCACAAAGGAAACATAAAACAACCTTGTTTCTTTCAGATTCGTGATTCGTTGATCCTTTCAGATCCTCATAGCTCTCTTTCAGCATTTCAGCATTCATTCTGTTCTCTACTCTGCCTGCGCTTGTGGAAAGGCAAAGGCTGTCAAGAGGGCACATCTTTCTTTCCCATGATGCACTGCAGTCACATATTTGCACTAACAACTGTAAAGCTGTGTGACAGGACTGATCATGTGTTGAGAACAGACATGCTTGATCACTCAAAATAGTGTAATGATCATAGTCTCAATCAGCTCCTTAGTTTCCTAGGTGGTGAATCAGTATATCGTGCACACGAATGTGGTCGACTCTCTGATCAGTGCCCTAACTACTGAACTAGGAGCTGATTGAGAAGCAGCGCTTGACTGAAAGACACGCGCCAGAATCAAGTTCTCTTGCGAACAATAACACACAGAATTGTCTGTATATTTCCTGTTAGACAGGTAGGGAGGCCTAGCCTGGTCCTACCAGACTCTCGTACATTTCATTCGAACAGAGAGTCTGGACACTCTCCATTGACAAGCGTTAACTTCCCTGAAGGCGGGTACTCTGTTGAAGTTTAAACTATTGGATCTGCCCCGAGACACTCTGGATCTGCCATAACCAATCGCTAACATTTGGTCGCTGATTGGACCGGTTGTACAGTTGAGCTTCTATTTATGTGAATAAAAGCCTAAAATTAATCATCATAAACCATCATGTTCATCATATAAAGCAATCCAGTCTCTTCAGAACGTTTGGACTAAACCACTTGAATACATATGGATTAGTTTTATTACACATCTCTTTATGAATCTTTTTAAACATCAGTGTGGTTGTGTGGACAGAAATTTAAAAAACTTGAAGATGGACAAAAGTCTTAGGTTTGGAACAACATGAGAGTGAATAAATAATTGTTTTGTTTTTGCAGATTTCTTTAAGTCTTTAAAATCTGATTCTTTTTATTAGCTACACACACAGGTGTTATGGGGACATCCCATAGAACACTATTTTTATACTGTACAAACTGTATATTCTAACCCTAAACCTACCCATCACAGAAAAATGTCTGCGTCTATAAGTTTTCAAAAAACATCACATAATTTATAAGCTGTTTTCCTCATGTGAACCAAAACAAATGTCAAGGATTTAATTTTGTCTCCATAATGTAGAGTTTACCTGAACCATGTGATGGCAGGAACCATTGGAATAAAATGTAATTTTTTATTATAAACAAACTATGCCCTTACCTCCAGACCTGCCACTATGACTATCTCTGCTACCAAAAACTGACTCCAAACAGCTGTCTATTTCTACTAAAATATAATGCATATAGCAGTCAGGAAGAGTCTCATTTATAATCACACTCCCTTGTGTCTTTATTACAGACCACTCGAGGCAAGGTTTGAACAATCCGACGGATATGAGATAATACACAGATTTATCAATTCATACGCTCTACTCTGTTCATTTCTAGCCCACCTATTAAAGCTCCATTCGTTTCCTGCCCTGAAAACTCTAAAGAACATGGCTATAGCATAACAAATGAAAATAGTAAATAATATGCAGCACTCCTGGCAAATATGATAAGTCAGACTTGGCAGAAACAGCTGGAAAGAGGCCACTGGTTTTCAGGTTGTGAGTGGTGTAGAAACTGATAAGGTTTTAAAAAGAAGGAGGGAAGGTATAGCTGGTAATTAATCCAGAAAAGCCTGGTAAATTTCAGCACAGTTGTAAAAAGTATATGGGATATGTATGTATTTTTTCCCCTTATGATTATTTATTACAAAAATATTTAAAAGCCATTTGTGCATTCACTGACCTGAATATGCATAACCTTTTCTATGGTTTTTATTTAATTAAAAAACATGAAAAAGGAAATGATGTCAAAGATAGGACACCCTGCAGACTGTTATGTGTGTCAGTTAATAAGATCGCAGATCATTTGACACAGCAAAGGTAGACACGGTTGCAATATCACATGGTGTGACTCCCCAAAAACAAGATATTTATGAATTAATAATTCAGTGTTAATAATTCATATACTGTACTTGTCACAGTCATGTTCTGTTTGTTTTGGTTTTCAGTCATCACGTGTTCCTTTGTTCCATATTCCCGCCACTCTTCAGTCACCATGGACACTACCGATCGTCACTGCTGTTTTGTCTTTGTGTTTAGTTCCTGCTTGTGTTCTGTCCCGTGTCCGGTATTTATTTATATTGCACGCTGTTTGGCATGTTGGCTTGGAATCATTCTAATAAACCCAGTATATTATATTATATTCATCTTCTTCATTGGAACCTAAGCGTTACAGTACTGTATATAAATATTAAAAGTTTAAAAGTTTTGGACCAGTGCAAAGATTTTTAATGTTTTAGAAGGTAAAGTCTCTTATGCTCACTAATTCTACATTTATTTAATCAAATACAGTAAAAACTGAATTATTGTGAAATTTTAAATACAAGGTTTCGTTACACTTTATTTTAAGGTGACAGAACAGTTCAACCGTTCAGCAAGTCTCTCTCTCTCTCTCTCTCTCTCTCTCTCTCTCTCTCTCTCTCTCTGAAAGCTACACTTTCAGCAGTCACATGATCCTTCAGAAATCATTCTAATCTGCTGATTTGCTGCTCAAGAATTGTTTCTTATCAATGTTGAAAACGGTTGTGCTGTTTAATATTTGTGTGAAAATCATGATACATTTTGTTTTCAGGATTAGAAATATAAAAATGACAATATATATTGGAAATGTTTATTTTTGTAACATTTTAATGAATCATTACTAAATAAAAGTATTCATTTATTTCGAAAAATATATTACTGGACCCAAACTTTTAAATGATAGTGTGTATAATCTGTATATAAATGCAGGACCTAAAATTAACACTCTCCAAGTGCCAAATGTGAGTTAAAATCAGCGTTGGCCAGTAAGATTTTTTTTTTTTTAATTCTAACTATGCAATGTTAGAGCGCTTGAATGAACAAATTCACTCAAATGTAAACAAATCTCAATGATTATCCTAGTAAACGAATGATCTGTGCATGCATTTGATCTTAAAGTGACAGCATCCTGATAATCTGCTACCGTCTTTAATGTTCATCGAAACAAAACACTCACTGCTCTAGAACATTAAAAAGATATGAAGACTATATGCAGTGTTATTTATCTGAAAACTGTTAGAGCTGCCTTTTTATTTCATTTGTATCTTTGTAGTCATATTGAATTAATTATTGTATTCATTATTGCTTGTAATTGTTCTTATTTTATTGCTGCCAGTACTTGTCTGAAAACTCTAAGTAAGTTTGGCCTTTGGCAGGTGTGGCAAAAAATAAAATTTAGGCCCTGTGTAAATGTATTCAAGTTGCACATTTTTAAGCAAAATTTTCCCTATTTTTTCTTATATCTGTATGTCATTTACCCGTATTCTAGCTCTCCTGCTAGGCCATATAATAGGCCGTCAGTAGCATTCACAACACTGAGGCTGTACATAACAATGCTCTATCCATGCACTGGTAGTTTAGAGAGTCCTGCTGCTAGTTGTGGTGGGGGTGTCGAGGAAGAGGACTGCATAAACAGAGCTCCTCCTGCCACTTGACCCAGCAGGTAGAAATCGCTGAGGTACATTCTCCCATTCAGTGGTCTACATCCATCTCCCAACCCCAGGGTTCCTATCTCGCACTCTGACTCCAGCTCAAATCCCGGCTAATGCTCCGAGCTCTGAATGTTTATTCTCATTTTCCAGCTTATTTGTCGTGTCAATTTATGAGGGATGTCGGCGAATGGAGCCTGTCATTTCCTTTGGCTCATACGAGTGCGGTTGTGAAACTGTGCCAGTATTCGAGTTCCGCTCATGGTTGCCCAAATCCGACTGCTCTTTGCTGACATTTTACAAAGGAAAATCAATTTCTGAGCATTACCAAATTCAAAAATTAGCATTCTCTCTACCTTTCCTGCAAATTTGTTCTTTCTTTCTTTCGCTTGCTCCTTCTTTCTGTGCGGTGTTAATTATGCCAAGACATCGAGCCCCACTGTTGGTCGCTCTATATATCCGGACAGGTAGAAAAGTGGACGGCTGCCAGCAAAGCTTGACTGTTATTTCAGACACAAGTCAAAACACTTTATTTTCCTGTTGACACAACCCTGCCAATAAGTTCTTGCTTGGAGGACTGAGACGGAGGGAAGAGTTGAAGAATCTTACACTTTCCTAATTTCTGTTTCATCCTTTCATCAGTTTCCCCCTCTGTGATTTTAAACTCATCTCACAAAACGCATCAGACAGTCATAAACAGGATGCACTCAAAAAAATATTTGGCAACACTTTGTTTTATGGTTCAATGCTCGCTATTAACTAGTTGCTGTAAACCCTAACGCTCAAAATAATTAATTAGTTTGAGTAGAGACAACTCAAATTAAAAAAATTAGTTCAATCAAACAAACTTTTAAGAGTATTTAGAACTTTCTTTTTCTTTTGAGTTCACAAAAACTCACAGATTTCAAGTCATCTGTTTCATTGTTTTGAGTTTTATGAACTTGTTTCTTTTAATTTAGACACATTTTAATTGAACTGAAACCAGGCTGGGATTTCTATAATGCTTTGCCATGACACTAATAAGGGAGAGTGAATGCCTAATTTTTTTTGTGTGCAAGATTAATGTTAAATGGGAGATTTAGTGTTTAATGTTTTATTATGCAAGAAGAGTTTCTGTTATGTTGGTTTTTGTAGGGTTACCACATGAGCTTAATTTAAAAACAGATATATGTTAAATGTATTATATTGCTGTACTCATTCAGCAAGTGCTGTGCTAATGCTATCGTATAATTGTGAAACCACTTAGCAAGGTGGCCTTTATTGAATTAGCTAGTCAAGTTTCCACTACTAATAATTTGAGATTACATGAAGTTAAATGTAAGAATTATTTTACTCAAATAGTTCATGTTCAGAGCAATTAAAAAGTATGGATACGAAATAAAAAAATCTGTTTTGATTGCAAGGGATTTCGACTGATTGCCTCAATTTTATTTTATTTTTTTGAAAAAGTTTTTTTTTTTAGTTTTGCCAATTGATTTGGGTTTACAGTGGATATTGGCTGTATATTAGTGCATAGCACATATTAATGCCTTATTCTGCATGACCTTATTCTACATCCCATAAACCTAAACTTAAACGCAACTAAAACCGCCTTACTATTAATAAGCAGTAAATTAGGCGTTTATTGAGGCAAAAGTTGTAGTTAATAGTGAATCTGTTCCCCAAAGTGTTACCAATTATTGTTTGCCTCATGTTCAGTTTAATTAATTAAAATGAGCTAAAGTAACCCAATTCTTTAACATCATCATAACTTAATTTAATTGTGTTCAATCAACCTAATATATTTCAAACTGATGTTTACTTAATTAATTTGTGTTAAAACTACATGAATCATTTCTGTTGACATAACTAACTGGGCAGGGAATCTGTAGTTCCCAGCATGCTTTGCAAGGGACTGCATTGGGAGAGTAAATTTAGGGTTTAAAGTGTTATTTTATATGTTTTTCAGTAAAGGGGAAAGATGTTGTTATTGATAGTGTTCAATGATCAGGAGTTTAATGGTTTTGAATTTTGTGGCTATACCATTATGCAGAAGAGTGGCGCCTGTGTTTAAGCTGTAGGCACACCAGTCTTTTCATAATTTTCCTTACATTATGTAAAATGATGAACAATGAAACTGCTTGTAATTGATATTCCAATTAAATGTTTAAATTTAAGTTTGACAAGCATAAAGTCATTTTATTAATGTATCGATTTTATGTAAACCAGATTTGATCAAATTGATTTGGACCAATTCAATTACATTTAATTGCACAAATTTCTTTTTTTTTATGACATATTTATTGCATGAAAATCCTGTCCTCAATTAAATATGAGTTTGTCCAATGAATTTTTTTAATACATTTTACCCCTCATGGAGCGAAAGCCCTTGTGAACATAACCGCACCTAAATTTAGAGTTGAACATGTTTGTATTAAGCTAGTCGTGGATAGTTTGTTTGTTTGATAAGATATCTGGATTCAGCAAGAGAACTTATATTAGTTGTGAGACTATATTGAAGTTCTCTTGCCTCAGGTGATTAGTGATCTCATTATAGTGTTGGAGAAGATAATCATTAACCTTTGCATGCTCTGAAACCCGTTCCCAACCTGACTATCCCATTGTAGCTATGCAATAATCACCTCCTTTAATTAGCCCATAGTAGAACCTTTCCCAGAAGAGCAGCGAGTCATTTAAGAAAATCACCCACATGAATCAATTATCGGCCACTACAAGCCCAGTGGACAATGAACTGTTTGCACAAATGAAGTATATTGTTTGTGCAATAAAACAGTTACAAGAGCCCAATATTGTGTTTGTGCCTGAGAGGCTTTGTAATTACTGGAAGCTTTTACCCATGTAGAAAATAATTGCGTAAACTTGAAGATCACTGTCCTACTTTCAGAAGAATTCTGATGAATTAATATCTCTAATGTACGTGATACTAAGAAAACAAGCAGTCCGGGTGGAATTGTCCTCATGGGGGGTCTGATGGAGTCTTGTTTCCATTCAAACTGTGGATTCATTGTGTGAATGTGAAATCTCGTATCCTCACCAAGGCTGCACTACTTGAATGAAAATAAAAACAGTAATATTGTGAAATTTAAAATAACTGTTTTATACTTAAATATTTAAAAACTTAATTTATCTCTGAAATGTCGAAGCTGATTTTTTTGCATCATTACTCCAGACTTCGGTGTCACATGGTCCTTCAGAAATCATTCTGATAATATGGTGATTTGCAACTTATTATCATCAATGTTAAAAACCATTGTGCTACTGACATTAATATCTCTCATGAGTAGAAGGTTACAAACAGTATTTATTTTAAATAGAATATTTTAGTAACATTATAATGGTCTTTACTTTCAATTTAATGTCATCAAAGCTGAATAAAAGTATTCATTTCTTTGGAAAAAAAACAAAAAAAAAACATCTTACTGACCCCAAAATTTTGAATGTTAGTGTATGTACATGTACACTATATTGCCAAAAGTTTTAGGACACCTACCTGTACATGCACATGAACTTTAATGACATCCCATTCTTAATCCGTATGGTTTAATATGGAGTTGGCCCACCCTTTTCAGCTTTAACAGCTTCAACTCTTCTGGGAAGGCTTTCCACAAGGTTCAGGAGTGTGTTTATGGGAATTTTTGACCATTCTTCTAGAAGCGCATTTGTGAGGTCAGACACTGATGTTGGACGAGAAGGCCTGGCTCGCAGTCTAATTCATCCCAAAGGTGTTCTATCGGGATGAGGTCAGGAATCTGTGCAGGCCAGTCAAGTTCATCCACACCAAACACGCTCATCCATGTCTTTATGGGCCGACGCTCTGTGCACTGGAGCGCAGTCATGTTGGAACAGGAAAGGGCCATCCCCAAACTGTTCCCACAAAGTTGGGAGCATGAAATTGTCCAAAATGTCTTGGTATGCTGAAGCATTAAGAGTTCCTTTCACTGGAACTAAGGGGACAAGCCCAACCCCTGAAAAACAACCCATGGAAGTGATGGGAACACCTGAATTAAGTGGTTTGGAGGGGTACACTATATTGCCAATACTTTTGGCAATATAGTGTATACAATACAAAACACATTTATGTTATGTATATTAAACTTTTTACAACACATATAGCTGATATTAATAGAATATTTCAATAGCTTACGTGATATGGCCTTTTCTTTTTTACCTTCTACCTACAAGCTGTGATGCAACTTTAATATGAATATTTTAAAACATTTCTGTGATATATAATTTTTGTGATATTACCCCACAGGCAGCCCTCTTTTTTAAATTCAGGAATTACAGAGATGTGGCTTCAGTCAGGAATTAAATTACTACATGACCCTGGTGTTTATTAAAAAAAAACTGTTGGTAATTTGGCCTGTAAATTCTCATCGGTGGTTATTAAAAACTGTCACGTTATACAAGGGACAAACAGGTGCGAGGACTCAAGTGCAGAAATGAATTTATTTATAAAAATAAAACAAACAAAATACAAAACAAAACCCACGAGGGGGAAAACTACATAAACTAGAAAAGACAAGAACATACCGACACGGGGAACTGGGAGACGTAGACAAGACAACGATCCGACAAGGACTGCAAACACACAGGAGCTTATAAAGGGGAGAAATCAAGCAGGGAGTGAGGCAAACACAGGTGGGGCAAATTAACCAATAACTTGAGATAACAAGGGGTGGGATCTGACAATGACAGAGGCACATGGCCACACTAACAAACCCACATGTGCACACAAGACAGGACAGGCATGTGACATTACCCCCTCCTTAAGGAGCGGCTGCAGGCGCTCCACTAGGGGCAGGAGGGACAGACCAGGGGGCACGGGAGGACCGACCAGGGGGCAGGAGGACAGACCAGGGGGCACGGGAGGGATAGACCAGGGCGGCACGGGAGGGACAGACCAGGGGCGGCACGGGAGAGGGACAGACCAGGGCGGCACGGGAGGGACAGACCAGGGCGGCACGGGGAGGGACAGACCAGGGCGGCGGAGAGGACAGACCAGGGGCGGCACGGGAGGGACAGACCAGAGGCGGCACGGGAGAGGACAGACCAGGGCGGCACGGGAGGGACAGACCAGGGCGGCACGGGAGGGACAGACCAGGGCGGCACGGGAGAGGACAGACCAGGGCGGCGCACGGGAGGACAGACCAGGGCGGCAGGAGGGACAGACCAGGCGGCACGGGAGGACAGACCAGGGGCGGCACGGGAGGGACAGACCAGGGCGGCACGGGAGGGACAGACCAGGGCGGCACGGGGAGGACAGACCAGGGGCGGCGGGAGGACAGACCAGGGGCGGCACGGGAGGGACAGACCAGGGAGGCGGGCGGGAGGGACAGACCAGGGCGGGACGGGAGAGACAGACCAGGGCGGGGCGGGAGACAGACCAGGGGCGGGGCGGGAGGAACAGACCAGGGGCGGGGCGGGAGGATCAGACCAGGGAGGCGGGAGGACAGACCAGGGCGGGCGGAGAGGACAGACCAGGGGCGGGACGGAAGGACAGACCAGGGCGGGGCCGGGAGGGACAGACCAGGGGCGGGGCGGAGGGAGGACAGACCAAAGAGTTCAGGAGGAGGGGGGGGAGGAGGCAGGAGGAGGAGGGGCGGCGGCGGGGACGGAAGGGCGTTCAGGCGGCCAGGGGCTGGAGTGGCCAGCAGGGTTCAGGCGGCCGGGGCCGGAGTGGCCAGCAGAGTTCAGGCGGCCGGGGAGCCAGCAGAGATCAGGCGACCGGGATGACCAGCAGAGTTCAGGCGGCCGGGATGGCCAGCAGAGTTCAGGCGGCCGGGAGAGCCGGAGTGGCCAGCAGAGTTCAGGCGGCCGGGGAGCCAGCAGAGATCAGGCGACCGGGATGACCAGCAGAGTTCAGGCGGCGGGATGGCCAGCAGAGTTCAGGTGGCCGGGATGGCCAGCAGAGTTCAGGCGGCCGGGATGGCCAGCAGAGTTCAGGCGGCCAGGGGGCGGGTGGCCAGCAGAGCTCAGGCTGCAGGGGCGGCCAGCAGGGTGCGAGCGGCGGGCGGCCAACAGGGTTCGGGCAGCCGGGCGGCCAACAGGGTTCAGGCGGCGGGCAGCACCTCCAGCACAGTGTCCGCCGGAAACGGGTCAGCGGAAAGCGGGACCGCCCGGCTCAGGGTCCGCCCGGAAACGGACCGCCCGGCTCAGGGTCCGCCGGAAGCGGGATCGCCGGCTCAGGGTCAGCCGGCTCAGGGTCAGCCGGCTCAGGGTCCGCCGGAAACTGGAACGCCGGCTCAGGGTCCGCGGAAAGCGGGACCGCCGGCTCAGGGTCCGCGGAAACGGGTCAGCCGGCTCAGGGTCCGCCGGCTCAGGGTCCGTCGGCTCAGGGTCCGTCGGCTCAGGGTCCGTCGGCTCAGGTCCGTCGGCTCAGGGTCCGTCGGCTCAGGGTCCGTCGGCTCAGGGTCCGTCGGCTCAGGGTCCGTCGGCTCAGGGTCCGTCGGCTCAGGGTCCGTCGGCTCAGGGTCCGTCGGGCTCAGGGTCCGTCGGCTCAGGGTCCGTCGGCTCAGGGTCCACCGGCTCAGGGTCCACCGGCTCAGGGTCCACCGGCTCAGGGTCCACCGGCTCAGGGTCCACCGGCTCAGGGTCCACCGGCTCAGGGTCCTCCGGAATAGGGATCACCGGGACTGGGACCACCGGGACTGGGACCACCGGGACTGGGACCACCGGGACTGGGACCACCGGGACTGCCTCTGGGGGCTCGGAGAAAGTCCTGTGCTTCTCCCACGCCCTCCAGAAGGCCACCATAACGTATCCGGTCACAGCCCTCCAGGCCATTTCGGACTCGGGACCACGGATCAGGACTCCCGGAACACGATCCACGGGACTGGGACCACCGAACACGATCCACCGGCACTGGGACCACCGGAACACGATCCACCGGCACAGGGACCACGGAACACGATCCATCGGCACAGGGACCACCGGAACACGATCCACCGGCACAGGGACCACCGGAACACGACCCACGGGACTGGGACCACGGAACTGGGACCACCGGCACACGATCCATCGGCACAGGGACCACCGGAACACGATCCACCGGCACAGGGACCACCGGAACACGATCCACCGGCACAGGGACCACCGGAACACGACCCACCGGGACTGGGACCACTGGAACGCGATCCACCGGGACTGGGACCACGGGACACGATCCACGGGACTGGGACCACGGAACAGTCACGGCGTCGCCTTCCTTCTCCTCCTCCGCTTAAGTACCACCGGACCCGGAACACAGACCCTCGGCCCAGTGACCACCGGCACACGATCCAACGGAACACGATCCACCGGAACAGGGTCCGTTGGCACAGGGACCACGGAGGTGACCCGTTCTTCCTCCTCCCTCTCCCCGAAGGGGTCATCGGAGGACTGGGGACTTGGCAGTCTGTGGGAAAAAATGGGGGTGGCCCAAGAGGTGGAAGACCACCCCTCAGGGCACTCCGCCCCATCACGGTCATACGTATACCCCACAAACTGCCAAAATGATAGTGTCCCCAGCATTCCCATCTCCCAGGCGATGACAGGATCATTGAGACTGTTGTTAAATATGTCCTTAAGTTCCGCCTGACTGATGTTAAGCCCCTCCGCTGCAAACAGGAACCGGTAAGCAAACTCCTTAATGCTGTTCTTCTCCTGCTTAAGGGAAAGGAGTTTGCTTAGTTGTTCCTCTCCTGATGCAGCGGAAGGGCAGGGAGATGGGAATAGGAAGATTCCCATTCTGCTGAGTCCTCAGATGGTCGGATCGTTCTGTCACGTTATACAAGGGACAAACAGGTGCGAGGACTCAAGTGCAGAAATGAATTTATATTATAAAATAAAACAAACAAAATACAAAACAAAACCCACGAGGAAAACTACATAAACTAGAAAAGACAAGAACATACCGACACGGGGAACTGGGAGACGTAGACAAGACAACGATCCGACAAGGACTGCAAACACACAGGAGCTTATAAAGGGGAGAAATCAAGCAGGGAGTGAGGCAAACACAGGTGGGGCAAATTAACCAATAACGAGATAACAAGGGGGTGGGATCTTGACAATGACAGAGGCACATGGCCACACTAACAAACCCACATGTGCACACAAGACAGGACAGGCATGTGACAAAAACACAGACATTTCCACTGCAATAAAATCACTGACTTGCCCTATCACATCTTAATGTACAGTAATTACCCTCCAAATGGGTCTTTTTAGGATTTTGATTTTTAGCACGATAGTCACAGATGAGGAATATATAATTAAACTGCTAAAAAAACATCTTCCATGGAACACAATATGTTCAAGATGCTCTTATTTTCATACAATGAATTTAAAAGGGGACCAAGTACAGCTGCAGTCATTATATAGAAAAGAGCATCTGGAACATTCTGTTTAATATCTCCTTTTTTATTTCTGAGTTTACTAAAAACACCCCAGGTGTTTTTCAGCGTTTCACCAACTGCCTGATCTTGTTGTGTTCTCCATTGCATAAGACAGCGAGCTGAATGGGAATTCTCTCGGTCTCTCCTTCAGTTTTCTCTCTGTCTCTCTCTGTGCTTGTGTGGAGGGTTTGGTGTTAAAGTGAACAGCATGGGACTGGCATGCGTTGGAGTCTCTGTATCTGACCGTAGATTGATTCTGACACATTCTTTACCAACTATCTCCCTGTGATAGAAACCAATGAATAAAAATCAGAAGCTATTTGTTGGCTGGTGAAGAGCCATATGTGAGATGGAGGGTCTCCTTTAATCCATGTAATAGGTTTTAATTCAAGACGTATGCGTGCTCAATCCTTTTCCAGTTTGGTTTGGGTGCTCTTCGGTCCAAGATGAAATATCTTAAGAGGCAGTGTAAGAAAAAAATCTCCTGATAGCGAGGCACTCCTTAATTAAAATGTCTTTATTAAAGAAATGACATGTCCTAAAAGGACAACTTTAAAATGCCAGCGTGGCGGCATGGGACCTTCTTCAGGGCATGAAGAAGGTCCCATGCCACTCTGTGCATTTTAAAGTTGTCCTTTAGGACATGTCATTTCTTTAATAAAGACATTTTAATTAAGGAGTGCCTCGGCTATCAGAGATTTTTCTCTACACTGCCATGTAATAGGTTATTGACTTTGACCCTTTGAGAGCTGGGTATGAGCTATTAGGTCGGATTTAACTTACATTACCGTTTAGCCTGTGGGATTATCAAACTTCTCTTTATTTCTGCTCTCGCTTACTGTGCTTCACCCCCAGAAAGCTTTAAAGAGATGTCGCTGAATGTACTCTCAAGGATGCCGTTTCACTCTTGGACTACTTTTGTAGTCCGCAGTTAATGAGAGAGACCCCAGAAAGTTCACGGGGGTTACGTGCTAAAACGCTGTTCTGTTGGGTCCCTTTGAATACCACATTAAATGGCATTTTCGAGCAGCGTTGAACTGCTGCAGTTTATTAAAGGGACGTCAAGCACTTCCATAACGCACTACAAAATCAAGTGATTCATACAGATTAGAATATAATCCCTGATCATGTTTCCCACTCTGTTCAAGCTGACAAAAAGATTATTAGAAAGCATTGGCATTACAGAGTAATGAAGACAGATGCCTGATGATAATAATAAAAGGCATGTGCCATTGGGTGATTAACTCATGTTAGGAAAATCGGATTGTTTGGGTTTCTTTTGTGATGATATTAATACATTTAGTCAATGTTACAGCATGTCATAATCATAAGATTTTGTCAATTGTACTTCTCTTCTCTTTCTTTAGCACACGTCTTTTTTTTTTTTTTTTTTTTTTTTTCCAGTGTTTTTTTTTGCAAGTTTTTTATCGCTTGGAGTCCTGGAGTCAGGCGTAACAACTGCAGTGTTTGGGTAGTTTTTGTGTTACCCTGATCCTGGGTCAGAAGTAACAACCCAGTGTTTGGGTAGTTTTTGTGTTACCCTGATCCTGGGTCAGATGTAGCAACCCAGTGTTTGGGTAGTTTTTGTTACCCTTATCCTGGGTCAGGCGTAGTAACCCAGTGTTTGGGTAGTTTTTGTGTTACCCTAATCCTGGGTCTAACGTAGTAACCCAGTGTTTGGGTAGTTTTGTGTTACCCTTATCCTGGGTCAGGCGTAGTAACCCAGTGTTTGAGTAGTTTTGTGTTACCTTGATCCTGGGTCAGACATAGCAACCCAGTGTTTGAGTAGTTTTTGTGTTACACTGATCCTGGGTCAGACATAGCAACCCAGTGTTTGAGTAGTTTTTGTGTTACCCAGATCCTGGGTCAGGCGTGACAACCCAGTGTTTGAGTAGTTTTGTGTTACCCAGATCCTGGGTCAGGCGTAATAACCCAGTGTTTGGGTAGTTTTGTGTTACCCTGATCCTGGGTCAGGCGTAACAACCCAGTGTTTGGGTAGTTTTGTGTTACCCTGATCCTGGGTCAGACATACAACCCAGTGTTTGAGTAGTTTTGTGTTACACTGATCCTGGGTCAGACATAGCAACCCAGTGTTAGAGTAGTTTTGTGTTACCCAGATCCTGGGTCAGGCGTAGTAACCCAGTGTTTGAGTAGTTTTTGGGTTACCCGGTCCTGGGTCAGGCGTAGTAACCCGGTGTTTGGGTAGTTTTGTGTTACCCTGATCCTGGGTCAGGCGTAACAACCCAGTGTTTGGGTAGTTTTGTGTTACCCTGATCCTGGGTCAGGCGTAACAACCCAGTGTTTGAGTAGTTTTTGTGTTACACTGATCCTGGGTCAGACATAGCAACCCAGTGTTTGAGTAGTTTTTGTGTTACCCAGATCCTGGGTCAGGCGTAGTAACCCAGTGTTTGAGTAGTTTTGGGTTACCCGGTCCTGGGTCAGGCGTAGTAACCCAGTGTTTGGGTAGTTTTTGTGTTACCCTGATCCTGGGTCAAAGCGTAGCAACCCGTGTTTGGGTAGTTTTGTGTTACCTTGATCCTGGGTCAGGCGTAGAAACCCAGTGTTTGGGTAGTTTTGTGTTACCTGATCCTGGGTCAGGCGTAACAACCCAGTGTTTGGGTAGTTTTTGTGTTACCCCTGATCCTGGGTCAAACATAGCAACCCAGTATTTGGGTAGTTTTGTGTTACCCTGATCCTGGGTCAGACATAGCAACCCAGTGTTTGGGTAGTTTTTGTGTTACCCTGATCCTGGGTCAGACATAACAACCCAGTGTTTGGGTAGTTTTTGTGTTACCCTGATCCTGGGTCAGGCGTAACAACCCAGTGTTTGGGTAGTTTTGTGTTACCCTGATCCTGGGTCAGACATAGCAACCCAGTGTTTGGGTAGTTTTGTGTTACCCTGATCCTGGGTCAGGCGTAGTAACCCAGTGTTTGGGTAGTTTTGTGTTACCCTGATCCTGGGTCAGACATAGCAACCCAGTGTTTGAGTAGTTTTTGTGTAACCCAGGTCCTGGGTCAGGCGTAGTAACCCAGTGTTTGGGTAGTTTTGTGTTACCCTGATCCTGGGTCAGACATAGCAACCCGGTGTTTGAGTAGTTTTTGTGTAACCCAGATCCTGGGTCAGAAGTAACAACCCAGTGTTTGGGTAGTTTTTGTGTTACCCTGATCCTGGGTCAGATGTAGCAACCCAGTTGTTGTTTTTTTGTGTGTGTTACTCTAACGCTATCTCATGACCAATTTGTACGTATTTTAATTCGTACGATTTGTCTAAACAGGTTTAGAGGCGGGGTTAGGGTGAGGTCATTCTTACGAATTTACGAATTGCTGTGTGATTGGGTTGGTTACCCAGCTCCTGGGTCAGACGTTGCATTAGAAAGGGGATAACAGAGACGATTGGAATTTGTAATTACTTCTAATTTTTAATGAGCTAATTGTTCCAATAATTGTTTAATGAGCTTATATATTGGTAATATGTATTAAAAACTATATAAAATATGCTATACTGTAAAATAAAACTGTGGTTGTGTCGAGTATTTAAAAAAAAAGTTCATCAGTAGACATTAATTTATTTATGAAGTAAAAAATCCAGTATTATAATTCAAATGAATCAGCTAGGCTGGGTTAAATAAACCACTCAATTTGCTAGGTAAAATTAACCCAACACATGTGTCTGTCCTATATTTATTTTTAACCCAGTGAAAAAATTGCATCTAATTGTAGTAGATGAAAATATTGTTCAACATTTAACAAAATAAAATGTCAAGACTGTCCTCATGGTGAAAAGCTGGCCTGAAATAACAATATAATGAGTGCACTATTATGTTTAGTCATTCAGCTGTGTATTGTTATAGAACATCCTGACTAGCATTTAGCTAGTCACTGATTTGCTGACTAATTTTAGATTCCTGCAACATATACCACTGATTATTCAGAGAATGTCCTGAAAAGGCCAAACAGATGAATCACAATAGGTTAGCTTTAAAAACGACACAATCCAACGATTTCACAGTGACTCATTGTCTAAGACTGCTTAGTTTATGTGGCTTGCTGCCTCATGTAAAAGAGAGACTTAATCATTAAACTATAGAGCGAAACTGTGTGAATTGTACTACAGCTCATTCTCTCGCTCTATGAGGCAGGAGCGATAAAAGCTTTGTCGAGGCTTGAAAATGCATGTTTGGAAATTCATCTTTGGGCAGCCATTACACCATCATTATCGAGTTTTGAGCGTGCTTTAAGATTGTCTTGATTGCCACAGTCAAAATCCCATGTCAAAGTTTGTTTTAATTACACTTAAACAGGTGTGCTAAGCAAGAGACAGATAACGGAATCATCAGCCGCATTTGCAAAACAATGAGCGTGAAGCAACAGACTTGGCTGTCATTTAAAATGACTTTGCATAATTATGCATCTATTGAATAACTTTGCATAATAATTCATGTGTAAATGCTCCCCATGAGAATCTAAAGCTTGGATCATAAACCTGAAAAACCGTGTGGGTTTGTGTGTAATTGCTGTCCATTCTCTTTAACCTGTGCCAGTGACAGGTCAAATGTATCCAGACTGTAACAGACACGCATGCACAATATTAACTCAACACAATCAATTTTTTGTCAGGGAAAAAAGGATAACAACAAACCATGTGATTAAAGGGGTCATGAACTGCAGTGTTTTATTGTTTATAATGTTTCCTGTGGTGCACTTATAATGCTAGTATGATTTTTACATCAAAAGGGTCATCATATAGAAATTAAAGCCATTTTTCCTACCCTGATTTTAGCCTCTGGCTCAGTTTGAAGGGGCGTGTCTACTGTGAGACTTCAGTGTAAACGCCCACTGCTGTGATTGGCTGCTGTGAGACTTCAGTGTAAACGCCCACTGCTGTGATTGGCTGACGACTTTGCATATAAAATAGCTAGTATTACATTTGGAACTCTCTCGAAAACTTTTAGCATGTTTAGCAAGCAATTACAGCTCTCAAGTTTAACTAATTGTAAAAAGTGTTGATTATAGCATTATATTCAGATCTATGGCATTATATTCAGATCTATGGCATTATATTCAGATCTATGGCATTATATTCAGATGGTTGCAGTGATGAGCATTGTAGCCGATCACAGACACTTTGAGCTCATGAATGCTATGATCTCGTCATTGCAACTCGATTTCTGCACAATGTAAATAAGAGATTTGTTAATTATTACGGGAGTTTTGGCACGAGGCCAGGACTCAGTCACTGATAAACTGCCGCTGTTTGATAGACAGCTCCAGCAAGTTTAAATAACAGATTATTTTCATCCTATTAAACAATCTGTGACTAAAATTCTGGATGAAGGAATGGGCTCTGATCTCCGAACTCATCAGGCATTACAAAAGAAGACTCAGAGCTGTATCTTGGGGAAAGGACGTTGCAATAATTGTGGCCAACGTGAACTAGAGTGAACTTTTCATTATGAGACCCTTTCAGATGGGCAGATATAAGGTATTGTGTGGGCCAAAATTGATGAAAAAAAAAATACTACTAATAATGATCCAATATGTGTTTTTGCTGTTTGCACGCATGAAACAAGATTTGATCTGTGGAAGCTTGTTTCCACCAAAGACCAAAAACGAAAAAAATGTATAATTGTGACTATTTCTCAAAAGTGTTGATCACAAATTGTTGGTTTCACAATTAATTTATATATATTTTTTTTGTATCACAATATGACTTTCTTTTTTATTATTTACGTCTCACAGTTACCTGCTTTCTTTTTTACTCTGAGGCTTCCGTAGCGATCTGTGCCAAAACAAAATCTGTAAATGCATCCGGTGAGACTAACTCAGCAGGCTCTGTTCATCGTGAAGGATCTAATTAGTGAAAACGTGCATCAGCTCAAAGTCAAACGAAACGATATCTTCTTCTCTTCTCAAATGTAGCGCAGCAGCGAGTCTGTGATGACCCTGTGGTCAGTAGGTCTGCACTTTTCTCCTCTATTTTTTGGCAGACCCAGGGGGACCCGTGGGCTGAAGCGAGGTGTTCCAACCCCCTTCTGCCATGTCAATTTCAGCCTCTAGCCCTGGCCGACCAGTCAGAGCCCCGTGTTTGTCCGGGTGCCAACTTCTGAAGGTAAACAACATGCACAAGGGCGCAGAGGTCAGGCTGCCGGACCGTCTGGACAGAGGCGGCTTTTCCCCTAAAGACAGATCCTGTCAGGGGCTGAGGCTGGCCTGTCTGTAGCCCGCAGAGCTTCGAAACCCGCCTGTCACTGTGGCTGACATCACGTCAAGCACTGGGCCTGTGGTTGTCATGGCGTAGTGCTGCTTTCTGTCTCAGACGCACATCTTAGAATTCAATGGTCGTATCCTTGTGTGTGTGAGGCTGGAAGATCTCGCTACAATTTAAAGGCTTGCTGTCAGTGAACACTGGCGTAAATGCTGAACAGCCCGAGGCTTGAATACTAAGGCTGCCTACATAAGAATATGTGTATAAACAACGACAAGAGGGTGTAAATTAATAAATGACTCTTGACCTTCTGGAAAATATAGCATAAAGCCTGTAGCTGTCTTTTGAAGTATGATAGCTGGTTTCTTTAAACTGGTTATTATCTGACAACAAGCTGGTTAAGATGGTCAAGCTGGTCTGTGAAACATAATGGGTGAACGACCAGCAAACGCCCAGCTGAAAACCATGCTACCTGTTCTGATTTGAAGATATAAATGTTTCAGACTGTAATCTTATCTGCTACACGATAAATAGCCCCTTGCCCGGATATAACCGATAGCGGGAAGAAATAGAGGAAATGAGAAAGCTGTGTGTTCCTAGTCAAGGTTACAATCGAAGGAGTTTGTATAATGTGAAGCAGGAAGTTCTATAGTAGAGGAATAAATAGAAAGCGACTGCTTTGCCAGACAACAACAAGAAGGATTTTAAATAGACAAATGTCATATTATTATAAAAGCATATGATTTTAATACCTGGTGACCATTCACCAGGTACATTGTAGATTCTTGTAATTATTTACAGTTATAATTATTTCTTCACAATCACAGATTTTGGATTAAAGAGATATTTTTATCTTTATATATACTGTATATATATATATATACACTGATAAGGCATAACATAATGACCTAATATTGTGTTTGTCCCCCTTTTGCTGTCAAAACAGTCCTGACCCGTCGAGGCATGGACTCCACTAGACCCCTGAAGGTGTGCTGTGGTATCTGGCAGCAAGATGTTAGCAGGAGATCCTTTAAGTCCTGTAAGTTGCGAGGTGTGTCCTCCATGGATCGGATTTGTTTGTTCAGCACATCCCACAGATGCTCGATTGGATTGAGATCTGGGGAATTTGGAGGCCAAGTCAACACCTCAAACTCGTTATTCTCCTTAAACCATTCCTGAACCATTTTTGCTTTGTGGCAGGGTGCATTATCCTTCTGAAAGAGCCACAGACACCAGGGAATACCGTTTCCATAGGGTGTACATGGTTAGCAACCATGTACGATTCACTTCTTCAGCAATTTGAGCTACAGCAGCTTGTCTGTTTGATCGAACCCTACGTGCATCAATGAGCCTTGGCCCTGTGGCGGTTCCCCACTCTTCCTTCCTTGGAGCACTTTTGATAGATCCTGACCACTGCAGACCGGGAACACCCCACAAGAGCTGCAGTTTTAGAGAAGCTCTGACCCAGTCGTCTAGCCATCACAATTTGGCCCTTGTCAAACTCACTCAAGTCCTTACGCTTGCTCATTTTTCCTACTTCTAACACATCAACTTTGAGGATAAAAGGTTCACTTGCTGCCTAATATATCCCACCCACTAACAAGTGCAGTGATTGAGATAATCAGTGTCATTCACTTCATCTGTCATAATGTTATGCCTGATCGGTGTGTGTGTATATTTTTTTTTTTTGAGAAACATCCAGCATGCATTGTACATTAGCTACTGTAAATGAGCACAGCTAAGACATTCATATCCAATATTTTTACATTAACAGTTGCACTATACTTTGCTTTTACAAATGGGAACCTTTTTTCAGTTGATTATGTTTTTGTCAAACACACACATACACAAATAGGCTGCAATTCAAAACATTGCTTCTAAATATATAAACAAACAACCAGAGGCATAGAAAACTTTTACGTTTGGTGTATAGGTTTAAATTAGTAAGTTTGATAACACTTCAGGAACACATATTCCCTTTTAACCATGACTTTTGCCTGAATAAACTCCCAATTTACTAATTTACTGCTTATTAATAGTCAGTAAAACAGACATAATCAGTAAAATAATCTTGAAAAATATTGGAGAAATGTTTTTTTAGTGACTGATTACATAATCAGATTCCAAAAAATGAAGTACTTGTAATTAGATAATTCAGACTAGTTACTTTTTTTATTGATTACATTCTAACAGCGCAGTCAAATGTTCATAATTCATTGATTTTCCTTACTACTTTTGTTTTTTTTTAATTATTTGAATCATCACTCAGTTGTGAAGGCTTTGGAAGGCTTTTGTATTTCAAACACATTAAAATGTACAGATTCATGTAATTTCATATTTACTTGCAATGCAGTGATTCCCCAACTTTTTTGTAAGCTGAAATGTCTTTGACCTAATATATTAACTTGAAGTACCCTAGAGATTTTTATTTGCAAGCTAGGTCAATAATAAAATTAAGTCAATAAAAATAATACTACTAATAATAAAATTAACTTCAGGTTCTCTGATGTTGGTTAATGGTCACATGACATGCAGAAAAGTATTTATTTTAATTAAATATTTTTATTGGCTTTTCATTAAACTCATGAACCCCAGTCGGGAAACCCTGATGTAATGTAATATTTAATGCACATGTTGTTGATAAAAAATGGAAAATATTTTCTTTCTCTTTGTATTACACATAAATATGGTACACGACTATTCTACTCAGATCAATGTGATAAACAAGTTAGGTCAAAAGTAATCTAAAAGTAATCCAAAAGTAGTCAGATTACTTTAAATGTATAATGTAATGGATTACGTTATTTTTGTCATGTAATTTATAATCAGTAACCCGGCTACGGCTATGTGTCCAACAGCAGAATGCTTTTATATGAAGGCCACAAGATATTCACCGCAATGCAAATATCAGCAGGTGAGATAATAAACTCTTGTGAATGAAATGCACTTCTGAGGTCACATTTTTCCATTCACAGAGTATCAAGACTTGGATTTTTCATGCTCGAGGTCACACTCGAGCACTGGGTTACTGTCTGCTCTGTGGAAATATGGCTGCAGTGCAGTGAGTCATAGTATAATTCACCCTCTTTGACTCTCACCCCTTTGTGACTCCTCTTAGCTTATCAATTAAACCGCCGCCAACGCACGGCGCTCTTCAAAGTGCTGCAGAGAGACATTTGGACCAGCCGTGTAACTTGACATGACACCTGACGACCTGAGTGCAGACGGCGGGTACTCTCGAGTGCTCGTGCACACACTTTTACGGTTTTACGTCTCAATCAAACCAGGCGGAACTGAGAGCGTTTTTGTCTGAAAGGAGAAGCTGGGAATCTAAGGAGCCTGCCAGCTTCTCACAGGTTCGGGAGAAGTCTGAGGCCTTAAGCTGATTAGAATGCTTGTGAATCAGCTTAAAACAGAAGGAGAACAAGACAAGCACTCAGGCCCGACCTCTGCTGCTCCCTCTAGCTCTGCCTTTGTCCTGAAGAGCTCTGACATGGCGAGGCGCATGTTTGTGCAAGAGCTCACGGGCTCAAGCAGGCAGCTGGGTCACAATTGATAACTTATTAAAAAAAAGACTCCAAACAAGGTGAAGACATATAAAGATAGAGGGAATTCTCATTTCGTCATTAAAGCAGTGCAAGGGGGCAGATGTTTCTGCGTAGCCATGGAGGTTGTGATGGGACCCCAGAGGAAAATATATATTTTTAGCATTCATTGCTCAGGAAATTGTATTCACTGCTCAGGAGGTTTTATTTATCAGTATTACCTTGGTCTCAGATGTTTCTGATGGAATTTATAGAAAAGTCAAGAAATAAGATAATCTGGAAGAATTTTTTAGTTCATATTATAGTTCGCAGTTCATAGTAACTGTGATTTTGCCAAGTAAGACATGTTCCTGGATCAACATATTTTGTTCAAAAATGTCCAAATATTCTGTCATAAGGGGATAGTTCACCCAAAGATTACCCCATGATTTACTCACCCTCGAGCCATCTTAGGTGCATTTCACTTTCTTCTTTAAGACAAACACAATCAGAGTATTAAAAAATACAATTGCTCTTCCAAGCTTTATAATGGCTGTCCTGTAAAGTGCATCCATCTCTTGTAAAAGTAATCCACACGACTCCAAACGATTAATAAAGGCCTTTTCTGTAAGAAAAATATCCATATTTAAAACTTTATAAACTAAAATAACTAGCTTCCGCCAAAAGAGTAACCCCTGACGTGATGCATGACGTTGGATGTTGGAGTAGCGTAAGCTTCGACGCCTCTTGCAGGTCAAACAAATAGTGCTGGGCAACAAGCTAAAGCTCCTCTTCTCTTTCATCGAAATCCTCTGACATTTTTCTTTAAAAACTCTTGTTTTAGCCTCCTACTTCATGACCAGTGTTTTGTTTTGCTCTTTCCTCTATGGTTCCACATCAGTACGTCATGCATCAGGTCAAGGGTTACTTATTTGCTGCAAATCGATGCGCATGGCCGTCTGTCGGAAGCTACCCAGACAGCAACATAGCGTCGGCCCACATCATGGTATAACATTATATTAGTTATATATACATGTTTATTCAGTTAATTAGCTAGGGTACTTTTTCTTTATAGCCTGACTACTTCTTTAAAGCAGTAGTTTGTTTACTTTAACTACTTAAAGTTAAATAGCTTGTAGTTGACAATCTATAATTTCAAAGATGCTTCCCCAACACTGATCTTCTCTAAACTCTAGAGGAGACACAAGACACAAGATGACTTGTTTGTTTGTTTTTTAAGAAGAAACTTCTGGGATGTAAGAGACTTAAAGGGATAGTTCATCCAAAAATGAAAATTATCCAATGGTTTTCTCACCCTCAAGCCTATAGGTGTATATGACATTCTTCTTTCGGACGAATACAATCTGAGTTATATTAAAAAACATCCTGGCTCTTTCAAGCATTATAATGGCAGCCCAGTATTTAAAGAGCCCAAAAAAAGTGCATCGATCCATTATAAAAGTGCTCCACATGGCTACGGGGGTTAATAAAGGCCTTCTGAAGTGAATCAATGGGTTTGTGTGAGAAAAAGATCTATATTTAAAACTTTATAAAGTAAAATATCTAGTTTCCGGCGGACCGCTGTCCGTATTTAACTTAGTGTAAGTGTAACGCCTCTCCTAATTCAAAACGCTTACGCTACGTCCGACATCATCGTCGTGCCAGTTGTGCTTTTTTCTGAGTTGAATACGGAAGGTGGTCTGAAGAAAGCTAGATATTTTACTTTATAAAGTTTTAAATATGGATATTTTTCTTACACAAACCCATCAATTCACTTCAGAAGGTCTTTATTAACCCCCGGAGCCATGTGGATTACTTTTATGATAGATGGATGCACTTTTTTGGGCTTCAAATTTTGAGCTCCCATTCACTGCCCTTATAAAGCTTGGAAGAGCCAGGACATTTTGTTATTAAAATTTTGGTAATATTCGTCTGAAAGAAGATTGTCATATACTGTACACCTAGCATGAGGGTGAGAAAATCATTGGGTCATTTTCATTTTTGGGTGAACTATCCCTTTAAATCTTTTCAATATTTTTGTTTCCTATGAGATCCCACTACTGCTAAACTAAATATATATATATATATATACGTATATATATAATAATTTTGTATCACATCATGTTGTGTTGCTATGCTAGAGTACATTTTAATATTACATGCACATGCAGTCTCTTCACACTCATTAAGGTGATTAGATTGAACTATTCCACTGCTCTAATTCATCCTCTGTGTTTTTCATTATGTGTTTTTATAGCCAACAACATCACGACTGTCACCAGAGACCATCGACTCCAGCCCGCCCATCTGCAGGTCACATTTGCAGTGGCGCTCTGGGAGCTGGAGATGAGCTGAGCATCTCTCTCCAGAACTGAAGCATTGCTGCTTTCCTGTAGGTGGTGGACCACTTGGCAGAGGATGAGAAGTGGGTTTATTTCGCCTGCAGAGGGGGATAATTAAAATGCAGGCAAGCTGCGCCTGTTTCTCTTCTTAATTTAACCATAACGCTAGATACTAAATAATAACCCATGCAGCTTTAAAGGAGGATACGTGTAACACATTCATGGCAGATTAATTAAATATGTTTGTGGGTTGTTTTATGGCCTCCAGGGGCTTCGTGCACTTTGGCCGAACCTGATAAATTAAAAATGTTGTACTTTGAGTGTAAGTTATCATCAGTATTTGGCCTGTTGACATGTTTGTGCTGAAGTGTGGCTTACAAAACTAAGAACAGGAGGTGGCAAGAATTGCTAAAATTGCTTTGATGATAGTTGTACCAAAGGCAACAGCTGTTATGTGCCTTGTTTTCGCTCTTGTCTTTGAGCTCCTGAACTTCTGTAGTTTTGTTCGGGAGAACAATCAAAGGCATTTACATTTGGGTGAGTTACACCTTCTATCTGTCTCCAACAGAGATGCAAAAGTGTTGAAATTACATCCGATACCGATGATAAGCATGTTTTTGTCATGTTTTACATGGCTATGTGGGAATTGAAAATATGCCATTTTTTACATTATTCATTTAAATCATAACGAATGAAATTTAATTTGATGTGACAAAACATTTTTTTTTTTACATGACATAGAAATAAGAGGGATATTTTACTTCATAAAAAGCACACATCCTGAAAAGTGAAGCCAAAGCGCCTTGATTACTCCCAGGTGGTTGGCCCCAGTATAGCTAATAAACCCGCCCCCCCATGTATTCTAATGGGACGTGAGACAAACTAAACAATCAAATTACACTTCAAATAATTTTTTCCAAAGATGGTTTCTGTCATTTTAGGTAGTTTTTATCACACTGATGGTAGTTCAAATGTTCGTTGTTTAAATAAGTTTGGTTTTAGTTTTTACTAAGTTTGGTTTTTGGTTTTACTGCACAGACTCAGGTCCCGAGGTCACTACTGAGTAGACTTAGGTCCTGAGGTCACTACTGAGCAGACTCAGGTCTTGAGGTCACTACTGAGCAGACTCAGGTCCTGAGGTCACTACTGAGCAGACTCAGGTTCCGAGGTCACTACTGAGCAGACTCAGGTCTTGAGGTCACTACTGAGCAGACTCAGGTCTTGAGGTCACTGAGCAGACTCAGGTCCTGAGGTCACTACTGAGCAGACTCAGGTTCCGAGGTCACTACTGAGCAGACTCAGGTCCGAGGTCACTACTGAGCAGACTCAGGTCCCGAGGTCACTGAGCAGACTCAGGTCCCGAGGTCACTACTGAGCAGACTCAGGTGCCGAGGTCACTACTGTGCAGACTCAGGTCCCGAGGTCACTACTGAGCAGACTCAGGTGCCGAGGTCCCTACTGAGCAGACTCAGGTCTTGAGGTCACTACTGTGCAGACTCAGGTCTTGAGGTCACTACTGAGCAGACTCAGGTCTTGAGGTCACTACTGAGCAGACTCAGGTCCCGAGGCCACCACTGCACAGACTCAGGTCTTGAGGTCACTACTGAGCAGACTCAGGTGCCGAGGTCACTACTGCACAGACTCAGGTCCCGAGGTCACTACTGAGCAGACTCAGGTCTTGAGGTCACTACTGCACAGACTCAGGTGCTGAGGTCACTTCTGCGCAGACTCAGGTCCCGAGGTCACTACTGTGCAGACTCAGGTGTCGAGGTCACTACTGCACAGACTCAGGTCCCGAGGTCACTACTGAGCAGACTCAGGTCTTGAGGTCACCACTGCACAGACTCAGGTGCTGAGGTCACTTCTCTGCGCAGACTCAGGTCCCGAGGTCACTACTGAGTAGACTTAGGTCCTGAGGTCACTACTGCAGACTCAGGTCCTGAGGTCACTACTGAGCAGACTCAGGTCTTGAGGTCACTACTGCACAGACTCAGGTGCTGAGGTCACTTCTGCGCAGACTCAGGTGTCGAGGTCACTACTGTGCAGACTCAGGTGTCGAGGTCACTACTGCACAGACTCAGGTGCTGAGGTCACTTCTGCGCAGACTCAGGTGTCGAGGTCACTACTGTGCAGACTCAGGTGTCGAGGTCACTACTGTGCAGACTCAGGTCCCGAGGTCACTACTGTGCAGAATCAGGTCCCGAGGTCACTACTGCGCAGACTCAGGTCCCGAGGTCACTACTGAGCAGACTCAGGTGTCGAGGTCACTACTGTGCAGACTCAGGTCCCGAGGTCACTACTGTGCAGACTCAGGTCCCGATGTCACTACTGCGCAGACTCAGGTGCGAGGTCACTACTGTGCAGACTCAGGTCTTGAGGTCACTACTGTGCAGACTCAGGTGCCGAGGTCACTACTGTGCAGACTCAGGTGCCGAGGTCACTACTGTGCAGACTCAGGTGCCGAGGTCACTACTGTGCAGACTCAGGTGTCGAGGTCACTACTGTGCAGACTCAGGTCCCGAGGTCACTACTGTGCAGACTCAGGTCTTGAGGTCACCACTGCACAGACTCAGGTCCCGAGGTCACTACTGTGCAGAATCAGGTCCCGATGTCACTACTGCGCAGACTCAGGTGCCGAGGTCACTACTGTGTAGACTCAGGTGCCGAGGTCACTACTGTGCAGACTCAGGTGCCGAGGTCACTACTGTGCAGACTCAGGTGTCGAGGTCACTACTGTGCAGACTCAGGTCCCGAGGTCACTACTGTGCAGAATCAGGTCCCGAGGTCACTACTGTGCAGAATCAGGTGTCGAGGTCACTACTGTGCAGAATCAGGTCGAGGTCACTACTGTGCAGAATCAGGTGTCGAGGTCACTACTGCACAGACTCAGGTCCCGAGGTCACTACTGTGCAGAATCAGGTCCCGATGTCACTACTGCGCAGACTCAGGTCCCGAGGTCACTACTGTGCAGAATCAGGTCCCAAATCTGTGCAAGATGTCAGCAACATATTTGGACATTGCATTGGTGGCTTCACTTGTCTATAATGGAAGATAATGAAGAGGCATTGTCCATCGTTTTTACAGTGCTTTACTTGCTTCATGACTACAATAGAACTGGAACTTTTACGCGCTTATTTCTTTTCTTTTCTTAAATACCTTTTAATCTTTTAATTATTTAATTCCCTTAAATATGACACCAATGTGACATTGCTTCAGTGTCACATGATCCTTCAGAAATCATTCTAATATGCTGATTTGCTGCTCAAGAATCATTTCTGATTATAAATGTTGAAAAAAGTTCTTTGGTAACCATGATACATTTTTGGGGAATTCTTTGATGAATAGAAAGTTCACTAGAACAGAAATTATTTGAAATGGAAATATTTTGTGACACTAAATAGAGAGGTGCAGGTATGACATCACTTTGTAGGCCAAAACCTAGAAGCGAGGAAACAAGGTCTGTGGTGAACACAAGTGTTCATGTTTTATTCTATGACATAAAATACATCAGTATTACCTCACCCGTCTTTAAAAAGGCGGTTGCTAACAAGTGGCTAAACGGGACAACAGAGGCTGTCGACGAGATGAAATGTCATCAAACTTAGTAGGTAAGATCAGTCTGCTTTTACAGCCTCATTATGCTTATAATTTGCTCTTATAAACTATTCTAACTCAAACATTTTTATATAAAATCTAAAAGAGTTAAGAGTACGGAAGCTAAGTGATGGTGGCGCTGAAGTCGAGCGACCGTGGTGTGGTTCATTTATAGCCTACCTTTTACTTTTTACTTCTGGCGACTGCATTTAGGCTTCAGAAGTCACAAACGTTGAGTTCATCTGTGATAATTATCTTGATGGACAAAACGTGCAAGTATCATTAACTTTTTTTGATCACAGAGCTTGTTTTTAGCGATAACCCAAAAGCCTATGGGGAAATCTTATTGGGTTTCCTCAAGGGAAGCAGAGTAATGCTAACTGCTGATTTGCCTACAAAGTGATGTCATACCTCCACCACTCTCATCTTTGCTGAATAAATGTATTCATTTCTTTTAAATCTTACTGAGCCCATACTTTTGAACAGTATTGTATGTTGTGTGGCTCAAAGCCTCCCCAGCGGTCCTATCCATCTCAAATGCATGGATGGCATTTACACATGGTCTTTTTATGACCGCATAGCTGTCCCATCAGTAAAAACGCATGAAGCACCCAAGTGTAAACACTCCTATTGATGTTCTGAGACAGCGTAGGGTCAAACAGTTGTTAACTACAACAAAAGACAAGAACATCTTAAAAGAAACTGCATGTTGTAAATGAACACATCAAAGATCTCTGCTGTGTGTGTTGGTCTTTCAGCTAAATTTAATGATTAGCATATTTGAACATACTCAAGTAGCCCCTTTGTACTTCCCACGTAAATTCAGATTTTCAGTTGAAAGCCATCTTTGAAAAGAAAAAAAAAGAGAAAAATAGCCATTACATTTTTGAGTGACATCCGTGTGCAGAGAACCTGAATATCTGCCAAGAGACTTAAAGAAGAGCCATTCAGTGTGGGATTTCGAAAAGAGCAACATAAAGCAGAAACATGTCCAGAGGTGCTGTGCTGTTTTGCACGTCACCTGTCCAGATTAGCTTTGGGATGAGGCCTCCCCGCTGTGCCAGCTGCACATTCAGAGGCTTTAGGGAACTTCCTGGAGTGTCAGTATCGCTGGTGAGGTGAAGAGAGTGTGAGGGTGTTTTTCTGAGGACGCAGAGGCTGGCGCTTGCGTTTGTAAGTATAAGGCATCTGTTCTGGAAGAGACAAGCCTCTGGCACCACATCCAGTCCCTAAGGCCACTATACTGCAGCAGGTCTCCACAGAAAGAAAGAAAACATATGAAGGGGGTTAGGATGAGAGAGTGAGCAAGAGAAGTACACTCAGAGAGAGAGCGAGACACACTGGAATGCTGTATATTGATTATCGAAAGATTAGTATGTTTGCTTACCTGTCCCTTCAATATTACACTTCCCCTGAGCCACTGTGGACTAAAAGCAGATGTTAGGGATGTTTGCACATGGTCAGTCTAAAATAAAATAAATTAAAAAATAAAATAATGCAAATCAGTAGAGATGCACAATATACTGGTACCATATTGGTTATCAGCTGATATTAGAGATTTTTTTATTTATCGGTATCAATCAATATTGGATATTTAATTGCACATTACATTTGCCATCACCTAATCTAAATAATAATAAAAATAATAATAACACTAATGACGCTTGTCAGAATATCTTTTATGTTCCACAGGACATGAGGGTAAGTAATGACAGAATTTATAAAAAATCTTTAAAAACAGTAATTTAATTACACTGTTAAAGTCCCCCTGTAATCAATAACTGTATCCCTCGAAATTAATTTTTGATTACCAAAATTACATATTTAAACATTTATGCCTTAATATAGCTTGAATGTAACTCTACACCCTTGCCTCATTTAGTATGCGGACCCATAAATATGCAAATGAGCCCTACCGCCACTCACTCACCCAGCTCAGAGATCCACTCGCTCAACTTTTGCTCAAGTTACTTTAATATTCAACGTTGGTCATCTACAACGTTGACCATTTAACGGTAATTAATATAATTAGCCTTTAGCTTGACTATGTTATCAAACAGCTAATAATATGTTGCTAATGTCACACAAACCATGTTCCTGTTTGCCATCTCAGTCTGCCTTCTAACAATCAGCATCCTTAGAAACGCTTTGAACATCATAGAACGCCAGAGGAGAAAGGCATATACACTCACCTAAAGGATTATTAGTTTAAGTTAATTATTTAGTTAAACTATATCAGCTAGAGTTGTAATTATTTGATGTATATCATATGTCATGATGTTAACATAATTTTTTTAACCACAAATAAGCATAATCTGCTGAAAAGAATGATAATGGCTTAAATACTCAGTGTGCCACTATATATATAGCATCTGGTTAAACTGGATTATGCGCGTTTAGCGAATAAGACATTTCTTTTGTGCCAAATATCGTACACAAAAATGACGCAAATCTTTAGTGAATTTGCCCTGGAGTAGCCAGATCTCCAATAACAGATGTTTAAAGTCTTTCCCATTTTTTGTCATTCTGCTGAATGTTGGCCAACTGTGTAACATCCTCCCCAGAGCAGAAACAGTTTCCTTCGTTTTTTACGATTACCTTTACTCTCGATTGAGAATAGCCAAAGGGAGAAGAGCATATGTGACGTGTGTGTGTTCCTCACCCAGGCCACAGGAAACATGAAAATCTCAGTTTAGCCCGGAAGACACATTTGTGTTTCACACCAGATACTGTTGATCTGCCGTGCAACAATTTCACTGCTTCCCCTCCCGCAGTAGGCCAGGCCCTGGGGCGCACCACACCACCAATGTCTCTCTCTCTCTTTCTCACACACACACACACATACCAAACCCCTCATCTATTCAACAATTGTTCTCACTGCACACTGTCAGCTCAACAAACTAAAGACGTGCTGGAATCTCCTTTTTGGCTTTTGTTGTCCACACAGAATAAGTGTCAAAACTGTCAATCACAGTGTTCTCATAAAAGTGGTTTAGTTTCAAAAATGGTCTGCGGTTTTTGGAATGAATCAGTGACTGTATGAAAGAAGAAGCAGCCTTTGAATTGTTATATATATATATATATAAATAAATACTCAGATACGTCCATTGTGTTCACTCTTGATGGAAAGAAGAAAAAGGGCAAATATAATTTTGTTTGCAATTTACACAAGTTCCTCAATTATCAGCGTAGGCAACGCAGCGCTGGGTTGGCGGGTAAGTATTGTGAATGAAATTGAACCTGACTGCTCCAGGTTGGCTCACGGCGTGAGCGAGATTGATTCGCACACGAGGACGCCTTCCTGGAAATGTTCTCCAAGTTATTTCCAAGGCACAACGTTTTAGCGATCAATGGCAATCCACAAAATTTTCCGTACGCTGCAGTAAGTTTGAGGAAGCCCCGTCGAGTTCTTTCCTGTCATTCCTGCTGTTTCTTCAGTCTGCAACAATGGATGTTACAGACACGTTGTGACAGAGAAAAACACAAACCGTTTCTTTGGCGTGAGAGTGGCATCTCCAGTCGTTTTGAGTTCTCGGGCTCGCCGGCAGGGTAGGTGGATGACCCGCTAAGAAACGAGATGTGCATGGTATTTTCTGTCAGGTACTGATGCCTGTGGTCACCAGAGACCAATCTCGGGTGTCCTTTACCTTGTCAAATGTCAGAGATAAAATCTGCCGTGGCATGGAGTTCAAATCTGCAGGGAAACACATACACATAACATGCATAATCGCACACTGCATCTGTGCTTGCCTTGTTAGTTTGTTTTGATTTATGTTGTTGAGTATTTTATGTTAGGAGAGTTATGCCGGCCCATTTACTTTAGCTACAGAAGGTTGATAAAACCTCAAAAGTAGCTTTAAAAAACCCACTGGAGAAAAAAATAAAGAAAAAATATAATTAAAATACTCTTATGTATTAAAATCCTTTAATGCACAGCAAGCCGTGGATTATCCCGTTTATACCATGGTCATTTGCCAGCATTGACCACTTAAAGCCGTTATTGATGTTTGCAGCGCAATATCTGACCGGAAGGGTAAACCTGGCAGTTATTTTCATCAGTTACGGCTTGTTAAATCTAGCATTCAGCCCGCTTTGAATCAGACACAGAGATAAAGTATTGTGTAAGATTACATTAATTAATAAATTCTAACATTTATTTGAAATAATTGTCACGAGAGAGAGATCCGAGGGATCTGTGTCTATTCAGCGCCTCTCTCTCCATAACAATGAAGCTGCAAGTTTAATGGTTTCATTACTTCAAAATAGCGATGTAATGCCCTTGTTGCTGATAAATATAATGTAGCGAATCAATTTTATTTCTAAAAGTCACAGGCTAGCATTGATGAGTTTCTGTGCTTCTGAATGTGTGTGTGTGTGTGTGTGCAGCTCGATCTCTGCTCTCTCTGTGTGAGTGACGCATGTGTGTGCGTGCTTCAATGAAAACAGCACATTAATAAACGTGATTAAACTGACTTGGAACTACCTGTGCCTTAAAAGCTTTTATTGCACACCTTCCAGCCAATCAGAATTGCATATTCAGACAGGCCATG
This sequence comes from Gobiocypris rarus, assembly GCA_023029165.1. Taxonomy (NCBI): domain Eukaryota; kingdom Metazoa; phylum Chordata; class Actinopteri; order Cypriniformes; family Gobionidae; genus Gobiocypris; species Gobiocypris rarus. The sequence continues at coordinate 33,499,480 of CM040917.1, forward strand.
CTAAGTTTAAAAGGTACATAACACACACAATGTGTGTTATGTGTGTTAATCTTGAGTATCTATAGAGTAGTATTGCATCCTTCATATCTCTGAAGAGTCTTTAGTTTTACCATATTTATAAAAGACTTTCCGAAAACAGCCGAGCTCGGGGAGGCGTGCAGTGGGCGGAACTAAAAAATCATGAGCACACACACGCACACACACACACACACACACACACACACACACACACACACACGTTGTGTTTCCATGTTTTATGGGGACATTCCATAGGCGTAATGCATTTTATACTGTACAAACCGTATTTTCTATCCCCTACACTGCCCCTGCCCCTAAACCTACCCATCACTGGAGACATGCTGCATTTTACATTTTCAAAAAAACATCACTTAGTGTGATTTATAAGATGTTTTCCTCATGGGGACCAAAAAATATATTGCCATCTTTGTGGGGACATTTTGTCCCCATACCGTAGAGATTACCAGTCCACACACACACACACACACACACACACACACACACACACACACACATATCATGGCATTATCCCTAGATAACTTTCGGCCCACTATACATTTGTGTTGTTCACATTATATGCACTTACACGCCAATTACCAACAAAACACAGACATTTGATGCAGTTTCACTCAGCGCCTGTGGTTTCGAATCATGAAGAACTCTGTTGCTTCTCCGGAAAACAAACTGCATCCACCGTTTCCTTAATGCTGGGTTATTTTGGAAGCAGAACAAGGTTATCTTTCCCTCACAACCAGAAACACACTTCTTCAGTGACATTGTTGATGATGTGGTCTTAAAACACAATGACAGCACTGCTGACGGCTCCCGTAACCCGAACGAAGCTCGTTGATGGGCGCGCTCTTGCTCTCGCTCTGGTTGATGTGTGTGCACGCTCATCCGGGAGAAGTGCCCATATAAGGAATTTCACCCTTTATGATATCATACAGGGCCATACTCTGAAAAAACTTTCCGAAACTTGTTCTGTTGAAACTTTATTTGGCACATAAATTCTCTGTCATACGTCCAACTCATGTTTAGCATTAGAATCAAACTCTTTAACAGTGTAAATAAGTCAGAATGCATGAAATATGTAGCAGACCCTGCTTTTAATAAATTGTTGATGCATTGAAACAATTATGCCACTGAATAGTTTTTTAATAGAGTAATTAAGTCACTGAACAGCTTTTAATGTCATATTATTATGGTTTGTGTACATCATTTGAGGAGTACTTCTTCTTATTTACTTCATATATTATATTTCCAAACCACCCTCATTGCATAAATTGTGTAGTATTGTTAAGTGGCCTGTTCTCTGATGCTTTAATATTATACTATAATATTCAAATTATAGCCATAATCCAGGTTTAAGCAATAAGCTTGGTAGGATGTGAATCTAAAATGTATACTCAGTTGTATAAATCTGCACATGTGGCTTTAATGGCAGAGTTTAGTTAATATTCTAGCTTGACGACTTGCTCTTAAGGTGTTTATTATTGGTCAGATATTTATAGTTGAATGTTTACAGCTCAGTGGCCTGCACCTTTTAAAACATCAGTGTGCGCAATATCAAATTTCCGACCCCTGCGAATTAATGGCAGCGTCCATACGATCTTCAAGGAAATGATGCATTATTATGATGCGTCACTGACAGCTCGCCTATAAACACATACATCTCTCCTCTCACTTCCTCTGTCGTCCTACAGTCACGCTGCCCCAACAATCGCATGTGCAAAAAAAAAGCTGTGCCCTTTGTTGTTTCAGAAGGGAGTAACTACAGGCTCTGATTTCAGCCTGATAGGCACACTCTCCCCCTCAGACAATTAATATTTCACCTGATAGGCTAAAGGGACAGGCTTTGAAAACAGATTAGAATGGAGGCAATTTAAAAATGCAAAATGAAACCATTTTACCTCAGCGCAAGTGTAAGTCATCTCGGGCCAGCTGTAAAGGCCAGACGGCGAGGCTCATTTCTCAATTATAATAAAAGCGCCTCTTTTTGCAGCCTACTGTTTGTTCTCTTCCAGCCTCAGCCCTTTGTGAACTTGGCCTGATCGTATTCATCCCCCAAAAGAATAGCGCTCGTGGTGTGCTATTTCATATCAGCGCTCAGGTATACCCGGAGTTGCCACCTTCACTTTAGATACCCTTGCTGTTTGTAAATATGTGAGATATGAGTGATGCGGGCTCTAATGGATTATTACCCTTCAAACAGCCCTTTGACCTGAACCTCCCATGATTCCACCGCAGCGAAACTCAACCGCATGGCTAAATTATTCTTGGAAGGACCCCTGGAGAGTCTGACTTTCTGCCCTCATCGTTGCCTGACAGAACTGGCCTCCGACATTCCTGAGTGTGACAGTGCAGCGTTCCACAGCGGCTGTCACAGCAAAACTGGATTTTGGGCAAGTCAAGGTATATGACACTAATGACACTGTTAAACTTTTCCCAAGTTACTGGGTCAATGATAATGAAATGAATGCTCTATATTTTAGTTCGATAATGTTTTTTATTTAATATTTTGCATTTTTAGGGGATTTTCATGGTATTAAATATTTACACTGGATTTATAATCCATTTATTCACCTTTTTGAGAATTGGCCTGTACATTTCCAACCTAAACTGTCGTGAATCTTGAATGCTTTAGAGCACAGACTTAAAGGGATAGTTCACCCCAAAATTAGAATTTTATGTTTATCTGCTTACCCACAAGGCATCCAAGATATAGGTGTCTTTGATTCTTCAGTAGAATACAAATTAAGATTTTTAACTCCAAACGTTGCAGTCTGTCAGTCGTATAATGCATGTGCATATAATGCATATAATGCAATCTCCTTTGAACTTTGAGCGTTGTAATTTTGCAGATGTCATTTATGCTCAAACAGCAACATTACACACTAACTAAAGTTAAACAAGTGAAATCATAATCAACCACCCCTTTAAACTATAAAGAGAAAAAGACATGATTGGTAGGAAACCAGTTACAATTTAAAAGTTAAAATGTATAGATATTTTAAGAAAGAAATCGTTTACCTGTTGAGAATGTATTGACAGACAGTGTAATTGGATGGCTGAGCTCCAGAAAATCAGTAATGAGGTGGCTTTGACAGTTACAGATTTGAAAAAGGTGGGGAAAAAACCCTTACACAAAGAACCATTTCAGAATATTAAGGATTCTTCAGGACGATACGGTTCTAAATAGAACTGTTACTGGTGTAAAGAACCATCTTTTTTAGAGTGTACTTTACCTAGCTACTTATCTACTTTAAAATACCAATAACCTCCACAATAGGGGCACAACGGAAACCCACATGATAAATCATGAAAGTTCATCATAAGCGGCCAGTTCATAAAACATGGTCAATACTCGTATATAGACGGTGCACAGGGTCATACACACAAAGACAAAACACCATCAGGGTAACACACGTCACTAAAATAATGCAATAAACAACATCAAATTCAACACACTAATGACAAAAAATAAAACGAAACAAAAAAATAAAATAAAAATGCAATGACTATATTTATTTGAAGTGACAATGAAATACTTACAATGAAATACTTACAAAATTTAAGATATGTCCATCAAAATACAGAAATCAGAAGGAAGAAAACTGAAAAACTTAACACAAACACTGGTTGAGGAGAATCTGTTCAAATTGAGATGGATTAAGCTGGCTTATTTGATTACATTTTATGTTACATTTCACTTATGAGCCAATTTTTGATAAATAATATCCAATTAGTGACCTGTTGTGTGACACCCAGATCTACGTTTGAATCTTAATCGGAGTCTTAATCTGTCGTGGTGTGTGGCAGAGGGTTAAATACTTTGGATATTGTAATTAGGGGATTTACATACAAATGAGGAAAAGGTCATCCAAATGACAGACCCTAAATGAGAGTTTTTTTAGACTGGGGGTGAATGGCTTTGCTAATGTGTCTCAAAGTCAATATTTGAGTCTGCTGATATAGTCCTTCGCCTCTCTGCTTCCATTGTGGGCCTGTCAGACAACGTCGCTTTGTTTATGATGTCTCAATTCAGCATCATTTGAAAAGCAATGGTGCTCTAGCAGCCATTTAACTCTGAAAGGAGACGTTGAGACATCACTTTAGGGCCGTTTCGTCTTCGGTTTCACAATTGACGCAAAATTAATCAGCTTCAGCTGTTTTTTGGGATAAGCGTTGCTCCGACGTTTTTTGCTTACTAATGCAATTTTGAAAGAAGTGTTCCCGGGTTAAGGATACCATATAGATCTACACAGAAAATCCATTTCTCCCCAATGAAATCTGAAATATTTATGTTATCTGCCCCCAGAGAGCGCTTTATATGCTCAAAGTGTGAAAATCTTCTGAAACAGTCTGCCGTTTCTGGCTTTGTGAGGGATTATTTCTTTATTTATTCTGACTCACTACATGGCCACGTCCTGTCGTTCTTGCCAAATTGCTCGAGAAATTTATAAACATTTTCTGAAAGCCTGTGTGCACATTCAAACTGTCAAGTCTCTGGTGCTGAGGAGTATTTCTGGTGCTGAGGCTCTAAAAATACACCCAGGCAGACTGGAGAGACTTCAGCCCCTCGCAGAGCCGTCTGCCTTGACTGGAAGCTCTGGAAGCTCCGGAAGCCGAAAGGAAGATGTGAACGAGACAGATGAATACTATAGTCCGACCGTGAGTGAGAGGCCTGTGTTTGCATGTGTGTGTGTGATTGTGTACGTGTGTGACGTAAATGTGTAGAGATATCCAACTATCAAGGAGGTGTTTGGAAGGGGCTGTCAACGCTTGGGTATGCAGACTGAGCCAAGGGGAGAAACATTTCAGAGATGGTGAGATTTGTGTGTGTGCCATGTAGTATATGTGGGTGGTTATTTGTTCGGAGCAATGCAATGCATATGCAATCGAAAATAAAACCTTGGGGCTGTGGCCTAGTGGCTTCCGCATGTATTGTGCTCATGTGGGAAATGTCAGTTTGAATCTGATTTTATTTCCCCTCCTTATTGTTTCCTGTCTTCTCTCTAAAAGTGAAACGATGGTAGCTTAATGTATATTGAGCTTGTGTGGAAAAAGTGAGTTTGAAGGCGACTTTTCTTCCTCATATTTTCCTCTCGTCTCTCTATATAAAAGGGTCTACACTGATAAAACATAGTGACTACAGAAAGAAATGTAATTTCTACATGAAAATGTTTGTACTGCATTTGTACTACAAACAAACTTAAGTATACTAGTTTACTATTTTAATGCCTGTAGTAATTTTTGTTTTGTTTATGAAAATACCAACACGATCTCATGACAATGCGTATAAATAGTATGAGTGTGCAATCTCGTAGAATGTATACGCCAAAATGAGTTTTGGCGTGCATATGATACGCACTTTATGGCGTGTATATGACACACTTTTGGGTAGGGTGAGAGGGGGTTCGTACATATAATACGCCATAAAGTGCGTACCATATGCACGCCAAAATGAGTTTTGGCGTATACATTCTACGAGATTGCACACTCGTACTATTGATACGCATTTTCGTGAGATCGGGCTCGAAAATACACTTTGAAGTGTACTCTCAGTAAACTACTAGTTTACCCACTATACGCCTAATGAACGGCCCTTCCCTTTCAAAAATGAAGTATACTTCAAGTATAAAAGTATTCTTAAGTAATGTATAGTTTAAGTATACTTTATGGAGTAATATCAATGTACCAGTAAACTTGTACTATTTCAATACTGCTTGGGACTAAATTGGCCTACTTTTTAGTATATAAAAGTATACTTTTAAGTGTACTAGAAGTGTAACAGTAGTAAACTTTTAGTGCACATATACTAGTTTAGTAGGTTTAAGTATACTTTCACTTACCTATATGTGACTTTCTCAGTTTGTGTGAATCCACATATGCAGAGGACTTCTTGAATGTATTCAGAGTATTTCCTTGTTGAAAATAATGTATTTTCACCAAATATCCTGTGTTGGAATTGACTTGTTAATAAAGTAATGTGATAATGTCAACCCTGTTGTCTGTGTTCATTTTGCTAACTATATTTATGTTTTTAGTCATTTTTGTCTTTTGGGACAGTGAGAAATAAGCAATCGTTACTACAATTTAAAATGTTTAATTGGGCAAATTGAATTTCTGTGAATTAAATTGTATCAATTTACAGAAATTCTATTTGGCCAACTGAAAAATTTTGATGTGACCAGTCACTTGAAAATTTTAAATTGGAGGGACTGAATTTTTTACAGTGTTGGTAAAATAAATTGTTCCATTGGGTCAACATATTATATCTAATTGAGCCCATGTTAACAGACTGTTGCCACAATTGATCAAATTCAATTCACAGAAATTCAATTTGGCCAATTGAAAAATGTAGATGTGACCAGTCACTAGAAAATTTTAAATTGGAGAGGCCTGAAATGTTTTACAGTGCATGGGGTTCCGAGTATTTCTTGTTTCCCACATTCATTTCACACATGTCTAGTACAATTATGTGATTTTGTTTTAATAATACAGTGTATTTTTTTCTGATATACCCCAAAAAAATGGAAGTGAAATGTGACAACATGCCCCATAGGTGGAGTATACTTAATAAGGTTGATTTTTCGCTGTTTTCCAACAGTATTTACACTGTTTTATCATTGCATTTGTTGTTAAGTTTAGTAACTTGGTGTTTTGTGACATATGGAGTTTATTTTCTACTTGAAATGACAGAATGACCCTCAATAACTATCCATCGAATGTTACCGTCACTGTGTATTGTGTACCAAGTATTGAGGTATCTGTGTACATGTGCAATAAAAATGAGAAACTCCTAGATTTGAAATTAAATTGTACTACTGTTACACTTCTAGTACACTTAAAAGTATACTTATATACTAAAAAGTAGGCCAATTTAGTCCCAAGCAGTATTGAAATAGTGCACACAAGTTTCCTGGTACATTGATATTGGTATACTTACTCCATGACTTATACTTAAAATATACTTAAACATTACTTAAGAATACTTCATAAAATGATTTATTTTTTTTGTGAGGGAAGTTTGGCGTATACTGTATATGACATCACAGTCGTATTGTGAGTGTGTATGTGTGGATAAAACTGTGTCTGGTCCTGTATGTGAGTTAATACTCCTTATCAGGATCACTGGGAGGAAAGGGAGGACAGCGTACGGCCAATTTAACACATGAAGGCACACACTCACCGCTGGAATGGGCTACAGATAGAAGAGATGAGAGATCAGTCTGTTTGTTAGCCCCTTTCACTCCACCTGCACTGTGTGTGTGTGTGTGTGTGTGTGTGTGTGTGTGTGTGTGTGTGTGTGTGTGTGTGTGTGTGTGTGTGTGTGTGTGTGTGTGTGTGGTCGGGGGGTTACTGTGGCCACAGCAATACAATAGACAGCGGGGCACGGTCAAGCCGTTTAGTTCAGCAGTGCAAACACAGCAAGACATAATGGATAGATAATAAACACAGGGTTACAGAAAATAAGCATCAGCGTACACGCTAACACAACTATTATTTGAATCCGTTCTCGTTCTCTCGTTCTCTCTGTCTCTTTATTACAACATTCCTTCATGTCCTGTAACCCATTTGAGTAGTCATGTTACACAGGTTGTCCTCCCTAGACTCCCATAGGTTCATCTTTTTTCTTTCTTTTTTTTTTAATCGATTCCAACCCGCCTGCATTCTAGTCTCCCTATTTGTCCAGATTTATGCTCCCTCTTTCTTTCTGTCCCCGTCTGTTTTTTCCTCACTCTCTCTCTCTCTCTCTCTCTGTTCTCCAGAAGAATAATCCTTCCTCAGTAAAATCTTTAAAAGCCCTCGCTGTCCCTTATTGAATTACTGTCATCTGTCTGTCTATGAGGAAGTTTATGTGCAGATGATTTTTATGTCTACTAAAGATTTTATAACTAACCATAAGGCCTACTGTGAGTTATAAACTAAAGGCTAAATCATTTAGGAATATTATTTTTCTCAAATGGATGAAACATGTCAGTGCATTCATGCATGTTTTGAGATAAAATGACTTACAATGTGTTTTATATCTACAGTTTTGGGTTCTCCTACTTTTGTTAGTTTTTATTTTATGTAAAATTCATCATTAACCTTTTTTACTTCTTAGCTAATTACAGATGGGATTTATTGTTTGTTTAATAATTTAATAAGTCTCATTAATTTAGAAGATATACATAAACATTAATTTGAAGATAAACAAACCTTAATGAATATTCAGTTACTAAAAAAAAAAATTTTTATTCACTTTCAAAGTAATTATCATGGTAATTGAGACTTATTAATAAAAATGATGAATTAAATTTACATTTAACAGATGCTTTTGTCCAAAGCGACTCGCATTGCATTCAAGGTATACTCCATTCCGAGACAATTAAACCCATGACCTTGGCGTTGCTAGCAGTGCTTTCTACTATTGGAACTAGAGGAATGTATAAAAAGTTATGGAGCTCTCGTGGGTATACAAATCATTTGGTTTAGTAATACTTTGTAAAAATTCTGCATCTGTAATTTCAGTGTGAAAACAGGTTTATGCAATGGAAGTAAATTCACTGAACTAGTATCATGCCTCATGTAGTTAAAGGCACAGTATTTAAGTTTGGCCACTATAGGGCACTTATTCAAAACAAAGGCGTAGCTTGATGACGGTGAATGAGCGTGGAATCATGGGAGTTGTAGCCTTGACTCTTCACCTCCACAGCCGATGGAAAGGAATCCGACGGACTCGGGCAGAAATCATGTTCATGAATGAGTGAATGTATTAAAGTGTTATTAGCGTAACGGTGGTGTGAAGCAGGTGTGTGTGTGTGTGGGGGAACGCAGTGCTGTTTTACACGCTTACAACAATCAGACTAAACACATTTGAGTGTGTTGAGAGTTATGTTATAACGTTGTGCGTTCGCTCGGCGGCTGCTGTGAGACACTTGTTGCACTTTACAGTAAATCTAGATCGATATTAGAATATCATATTAATAAACACAGGATGACTAAATGATTGTTGCTAAATGACATGCAATTCATTTTTAAATATATTGTATGATGGAGAAAGCTCTCTCTGATTATGCTGTTAGCCACTTGATAAAATAGTGTCGTCTCTGAGGTAAAAACGTTACTCGCAGTGAATCAAGAAAACAAGCGATTCAAACAATAAGACTAACCGTGTTGAGCTGGAGAACAATGATCAGTTTCTGTTGATTAATGATCCAAACAGTTGCTCGCCTGTCTAATAAAACACACATTATATTAAAGCATCTTCAGTGTTTCCATGGTTTCCACGGAAATCAAGGGTAGCGCGGATATGATGTCATTGACAGGCGACGCTCAGACACGACCCGTAACACTGGGTAAAATAGAGGATTTCTTTGGATTTAAACATTGTTGGAAACATTTGGGATAATGTAAGTACACAGGTCAACAAAATATATAATGACATTGTTCTAGTGATATTTGGATATTTTAAAGGCACAATGTGTAGTTTGTCGCTCCTAGAGGTCACTCATTCATGTATCTTGATGACATCACAATTGAGCCCGAATTCATGGGAGTTGTTGTCTTCACCTCTACAGCCGATGGAAAAGAATCAGATGGGACTCAGGCAGAAATCAAATTCATGGATGAGCTAATTAAATTTATGAGCGTTACTGTAGTATGAAGCAGGGTGGAGCGGGACGAGGCGCTGGAGCGATTGCTAATGAGAGACGAGCGCGACACACGGCTCGAGAGCAGCGCAGCTTTTATTCTGCCAGAGACGAGCACTTCCACTTCTTCCGCTCATGTGTATGTGGGAAAATCAGCATTGTTTTCTGTTGATGAATGTATCCAAACAGTTGCTCACCTGTCATAAAACATATATCTTAAAGTGTCTCTGGTGTTTCCATGGTTTCTTCAAAATAAAACCGAGGGTAACGTGGGTATTATGTCATTCATAGGTGACACAAATTGCTTATTTCTCTGAATTTAAAAATTCTTGGAAACATTTGGGATAATGTAAGTACACAAGTCAACAAAATATATACTGTAACTGTTCTAGTGGTGTTTGGATATTTTATCCAAAAATCTTACATAGTGTGCCTTTAATCTAAAAATCTTACATACCTTTTAAAAAAAATAATAATAATATATTTTTATATATTTCATTTACCATTTCAATAAGAGAGGTTTGTGTTCATTTTGTTTTTAGTACCTAGATTACAGTGATGCAAAAGAGAATATTTCATTTTCTCCATTTGGACAAACTGTCAAAATCTTACTGCAAAAAAAGTCCTATTTTCATCTCTGTCCCTCTTCCTCCTCAGTGTCATCCACTGTTCATTTTCACGGCACACAAGTGAGCGGCTGACCTCCACATTACCTCATTCACCTGCTCAGGTGTTCTGCTATGTAGACAGCTCTAACAAGAAAAGGAAAAAGAGCCATCACTCCTTCCCGAGCTGGGTTGAGATGTCAAAGGTCACCCTGCACTTCTTCCCTAGGCTCATTACGTCATGTCGTTTTTCCTGCATTCTCTAACCCCTCTCCCTTTCTCTCCAATGGCATTTGTGTAAACACAGCTGTGTTGTTGACATTAAAGGGCCTTGTTCTTTTGATCCCCTCTGAAAAATCGGTGTCCCTCTTTTCCTCTCCCTACATCAGAGAACACACGCGTCCGATAAAACAACCACAAGTGCAACTGTATCTGCTTGAACTGCAGGTGCCGTTCTTCATGTTCTGCGCGGCATCAAATAAACACATATTGCACCATTACGAGAGGATCGAGAGGGCCGTTAGCACTCGCTGCACACAATCGTCATGTGGCCGCCAGTAAACAGCAATCAGGGAAGCAAGGATGCCAGTAAGCGGATCGGTGCCGTGAGACGTACATGTAAATTGAGAGTCAAAGTAATCAGGAGCTTCTCAGCAAAGCATAGAGGCTCAAATTTTACCAATGAGAGAAAAAAAACTAGATTTGTGGATTAGAGAGCGTCAAAAAAAGTGCTTACGAAAGAAGTTCAAACACAATAGATGGGCCGCATGGGAGCCCTGGTGTAGACTTTCCCCAGGCTGTTTGTCTCATTAGGGACTCTATTGATTAATAACATCCCTGGAAAGCAGCAGTATTAGTCGAATTAGGAGTCCGGGGGGAATTCAATGGGAAGAGAGGAGGGGATAACCTTGCACTAGCCCAGGGCTCTGTCTCGCGGTATTTCCCCTCGTGCACACTGAATGAAATCAAGCCTGCTAGGCACCCGGTCTCTGAACCCTAATCCAATATCATTAGTATTCTCATGTTTGGCTTGGCAATGCCTGACGTGATTAATGTGGCCATGGAGTTGACAGAGAGAGATCATGAGTTGTGTTGATGGTCCGCTTCACATAATCAGATGTGGGTTTGTGATTGATTCTTTCGTTAATTCGCTCAGCCTCCCTCTGCCGTGCACTTTTCTTCCTGTGAGTTTGTCTTTTTCTTTTATTTAGTTTTTCGTGGGGCTACTGTGTCATATAATCTGGCTCATTCACAGTGAAACGCACTCGAGTTGTTTATGCGCTTGTGTAGTGAGAGTGAAAATCTAGGGAAGTACACATGTTCTTACTGATGCTGAAGCATTATGTGTAGAGCTCAGTGAGAGCAGGAGATACTGTTTTTATCTAAAACCTTCAAATGTCAGGCTTGACCTTTATTGAGAATCCATAAACCATTTCATCTATCTATCTATCTATCTATCTATCTATCTATCTATCTATCTATCTATCTATCTATCTATCTATCTATCTATCTATCTATCTATCTATCTATCTATCTATCTATCTATCATTCTATCTATCTATCTATCTATCTATCTATCTATCTATCTATCTATCATTCTATCTATCATTCTATCGTTCTATCGTTCTATCTATCTTTCTGTCTATCTATCTATCGTTCTATCGTTCTATCTATCGTTCTATCTATCTAAGACTATTATATTTAACTATTGAATGAATATTCATTAATCACGTTTCTAAATTCATCTCCCTGTATGATCTCTCAGCGGTATAGCAGAACTTCTAAATTTTGGACTGAGCTGAATATTTGTGGACTTATTAGGTTAGGTATGAGGGCCAGCTGGTGTGGTCGAGTGGGTCTGCCGAGTGGATGCTGATGAATCCAGTCTGATAATGAGCGTTAAGCATGCTGAGAATCCACACACATTTCAATCATTACAACTCAACCTCCAGGGAGAGAGGAATGCAGAAAGAGAGAAAATGAAGGGGGACGTAGAGGCAAGAAAAGACACAAAGAGCCTCCACGGCAGAGTGAAAATCTTCGTTTTTCTCTACAGCCTCAGCACTGCGAGTCTTGGCACAGACAAACGGCAGGTATCACCTTCCTCCAAGCCTGGGCCTAACGCAGTGGCTGCTCTTTACGCTTGAAGGAAACACTTAACGAAGTGTGTGTGTGTGTTCGTGTTCATGTTTTTCTATCTTGGTGGGGACTTCAACCTGACTGCACACAGACTCATGGGGACACGTGTCACTGTGGGGACCTAAATTGAGGTCCCCATGAGGAAAAAGCTTATAAATCATACAAAATTAGTTTTTTTGAAAATGTAAAAATGCAGCATGTCTCATGTGATGGGTAGGTTTAGGGGCGGGGGCAGTGTAAGGGGATAGAAAATACAGTTTGTACAGTACAAAACCTATTAAGTCTATGGAGAGTCCTCACAAAGATAGTAAACCAGACGTGCGTGTGTGTGTGTACTTGTAGAAATAAAGCCAGGACCAGAAGTTCCTCTGAGGAGTACCGGATCCCAGCTCATCGAGGGCTGTTGAGGGACCAGGACAGGGGGACGCAGGAACAAAATAATGACGGATGGTGCTGATTGGACATCTTGTGTGAATTAAAGTTGGTTTGACTCTGCTCCTTGTCCCTGCGTGCGGCAGATCGGATAACAAAGCCAGGCTTGTGAAGGTAAACCGATCCTATCAACAGACTCCATTCGGCAGCTCCACAGGTCTGCCCACAGAAAAGTTTTTCTTTTTCTCTGTGCTGAAAGAGAAGACCAGTGGACTCACACACACACACACACACACACACAAATAAGCACCTACATACTTTGGACACACACAGCTACTTACTGCTTCACACACACATTCAACAGGCCGTGAAATGGGGCCTTATCAGCCTGACGGCAAATGAGATGTAAAAGGTCTTTTCAGGTATGCACATTCCTTCCTGTCATCCTCAAGAGCATCATTCGTCTTAGTTTCCAATAAAGAAAAGTCCACATTATTTAGCTCACATCTTGTCCTTGAGGTGCAGTAAAAACATAGCTCTCCAGTTATAGTCATTTTAACCAATACAGTCATTTAAACACCATTTTAATTATGTATAATAATACTCAGGTAAAGGTGGCGTGGATTGTTAAATTATTTAATAAAGACAATATTTTTTTAAATAATATAATATTACGACAGTATATTGTGCTATGCCAATTACATAACATACATTTATTAACATAAAATTGACTATACCATATCATACTATGCCATATGGGGCGGCAGTGGCTCAGTGGTTCATGTAGATTGTCTGCAAACCGGAAGGTTGGTGGTTCGATCCCCGGCTCCACCTGACCAAGTGTCAAGGTGTCCATGAGCAATTAAGACACCTAATCCCAGCTACTCCCGACGAGCTGGATGGCGCCTTACATGGCTGACACCGCTGTCGGTGTGTGAATGAGAGAGTGAATGGGTGAATGTGAGGCAACATGTAAAGCGCTTTGGATGGCCATTGGTCTGTTAAAAGCGCTATATAAATGCAGTCCATTTACCATTTACCATATTGTTATGTACCGTACTCTACTGTACTATGCTAATATCCCATTTTATAAATTATACCTGACTACATTACCGTTCAAATGTTTGGGGTTTGTTTGTTTTTTGTGTGTGATATTTTAATATATTTTAAAAAGCTATTTATTCCTGTGATTTCAGCTGAATTTCGGTACAGTACTGTATAGTACAGTGTATAATACCATACTATACCGTAACTTACTATACTATAGTATAGAATCGACTTTAAACTGCCTAAATTATGCGTTTGTAATGTCATTAGAAACCCTCAACCGCCATTTCACTGACGACTGCTTCTCAAATCTCAGAGTTCAGCACTGGATTCGCAAAACGCTTGCTCTTGAAAGACGGGTCGGTGCCAGATTATTTGGATCAGCTCCGCAGAATCACAACCTGTAACTATGAATAATTATTGATGTATATGTTACAGTGTGTGAAATCTGGCATTGTGTAGAATGTCTAGGGAATATATAGAAGGCCTGAAGTTCGTTGGCAAAGTATGAAATGTTTTATATTTCACACATTTCCTAGGCATTCTATATAATGCCAAAGGGCCAGCCGACAGAGTATAGAATACTACCGCTTGGGTCTTTGTTCGGCGGTGGCGTGCCGGTAGCGAAGCACTTGAGCTTCCACTCCCGCCACAGAGGCTCAGCCCTTTTCTTCCCGGACGGTTGCTGTGTCACGATGTCAGAACAGGAAGAAAGTGTAGTGCCATTCAAAATGCCATTCTAGCCTTCCTTGCTGCAACAAGTAGCTCAACGCCACTTTTGCTTTCATGTTTTTCTGGTAAGAACATTCTTTACTGTATGTCATAGTTCTTCGTTATTTTCAAAAGCATGTTTAATGCTAATAAAAGTGTAATAAAGTGTACTAGTCATTCTGTATAATACCTAGGTATGCAGCATAATCACAAAAAACAGACATTTCATACTTTGCCTACAAACGTCACGCATTCTATATATTCCATAGGCATTCTATATAATACCTGCTTTTCACACATTGCGGGTTACATATATATATATATTTCAACCAGGTGTGCAAAATGTGTCGTTTTGTGTTTTATTTTGTGTAAGTTTCCGGCTAACTCGCGTTATTACGGTCTTACTGAGATACTTCTGCTCATCAGCTGTGGGCCACTATTACCTCAAACTGTGTGTATTAATGCAGATCGCCTGTCGTTCTTACTACTCTGAGTAAAGAGAAAGGATGGAGTGAGATTTGCTTTCCATCAGTCATTGGCGTCAGTGCTGGGCTCACGTATGCGCTTTTATTGATACAGTCCCGCATGTGCACAAATAAATGAGAAATACACACATGGGTTTGTTGATGGACACACTTGTTAATGCTGATGGGGAGGAATTACAGATCAACATCCCATAATGAACCTCAAAATGAGTAGCGTATCACTGAGAAACTCCTGCTCAAGTCGTGCTTGTGAAGGAGGTTCAGGTTGAATAACTAGTTCTTCAATGTTTCATCATCGGACTCGCGCTCGGATTGATGTGGTAAAATCGACATCATCGTTACTGTCTTTACAGTGTGTACAATCACTGAGCTTTAGGAAGCCTCCGGAGCTGAAGTTCAGTTATGGTGATGGGTGTTTAGCTTCTGACACGAGCTGTACACGAAGACTGATTCATCCATTGAGTCATTTGTGAATCATTGAAAAATGTGATGATGTGCAATGTGTATGATCTTTGATGCATGTAAACGTGTTGTAGGAGACTCCAAAACAAAATTAGGAGCCTTTAAAATAGCATAAAAGGGGCACTTTAATACATTTACTTCTGAAGCATAAGATATCTTGAATGCAGTTTATTCAGTGTATTTTTCTCACTCCATTAACTTTTTTTTTTCTTTTTTCTTGATGTAAGCATAAAACTAATGTTGTTAGATCTATGCTTTATACAGGCTTTTTGCCAGTGGACTAAGAAAAACAACCCTTAAAACAAAACTTTAATAGTCTTAAGTCTCTTAGAGCAGTTCATGTTGACCATAATAACGTGCTTATTATAGAGAACAAAGACCTTTTTTCATAAGAAATGCTTTAAGGTAAAAAGACATTCTGACAAGCATAGTATATTTGAAAGCCATAATTCGCATCCCTGATATTTTCCTCCTCAATGATGAACTGAAATAATACAATGAGTGTAGTGTGTGTCAACACATCTAATATGAGTCGAGAGAAGGATTCGTGTGATAATGTGAATGTGCGCAACATCGACGCTTGCATTACACATAGAATGAACCAACCCGGCTGCCAGCGGAGCACTCAAGATGGCAGGCATTCTTGGGAGGCCATGGGGTCAAGCGAGCTGCCCTCGGAGCACAAGAGAGGTGGAATTTGATGCTCGGCCCGTTCCAATGCTCCCGTCTCTGTTTCATATTCATTTCTCCGTCAGAGAGGGATTGTGTGGGTGGATCTGGAGGAACGGGGTTGAGAAGCTCACAACTGTAAATATTGCAGACTGAAGTCTAGCAGATCATTTTTACATTAACGCATTAAGGAAATGTATTTTATTGTCTTTATTTGAGTTATACGTGTAGATATAAGTGTCACCGTAGATTAGAGAGATACGATTTAATTCTTACTGAACATTGCGAATTTGGCAAGGGATATGAGGTATTTCCAGCTTGTTCATTTTTATTGCACTTTCTTCCCTCCTCCGGCTCATTTGTTTGTGTTTAGCTTAATCTTCATACTGCAGTTTTTCAGAACAAGTCTCCAGGTATCGATTGCATAAATCCTCCTAATTTGTGTGTGTGAGATTGTGTGAGAAAGAGAGAGACCGTGTGTAAAGTCCTTAGCCAACATCAAGACAAGGCTGTGACGGATGTGGGAATGAAAGATCACATCTGTGTATTTTCCATTTGTCAGCGGTGGATCAACACATCTGGTTATTAATTATGGCCAATATTAGACTTCTTTCAGGAAAATGCTGTGTGTCTTGGCGCTGAGCTTCTGTCTTTGTGTTTTCCTCATTGAAGATTGAAGAGTTGGATAAAGAGCTGCACTTTTGATTGGTTGCCGATCAAGTTCAAATATTGCACTTTGTCTCTTCGTAAAGCTGTCAGTGTGTAAAAAATGTGATCCCATTCATTTGATGATATATGCTGATTAAACCCAGCTAACAAATTTATGTTATTATGCCATTATAAGAGACCATTCTGTGAAACTATAAAGTGTAAAAAATTTTAATGTTTAAGAATGTTTTCTTTGGTTATGTGCAGAAGTATATAAGCATGGTTTAGGCTGTCGAAAAGATCAAAATGCATAATATTACTGCTTTTGATGAGAAAAGCCCTCAAATGAAGATTTCAAAGATTATTGCAGCAGACGAGCAAAACATTAAACAGACAAAAAACATTTAATATTTTAAAAATGTTTTTCTTTGGTTTTATAAACTTTCAGGAAAATGTTAACATGATTTTTGATCAAAATTAATTGCATATTTAAATGCATTTGCCTAGAAAAACCCTCAAGATTAAGATAATTTAAAGATGCATTGTTGAGCAGATAACCCTAGTGAAAAAAACTGTAATTCTACAAATACATTTGCATATTTATGTACTTAAAGGGTTACTTTGTATCAGTAGAAACCCAGTATATTCAAATTACCGTACTTTCCGCCCTCCTGAGACGAGAGAATTATGCATTTTATTTCTGGAAGAAATATTTTTGGCCAGAGGTTAAAGACTACAGCCAGTAGTAGGAGCTAGTTCCGCATGTTTTCAACCCGCCCATGGGGGGTGGGATCTCACTCACAGAATGTGTATGCGCACGGCCGCTCGGCTCGGGATTTCATAACGGAGCGGTGCGGAAGTGAGTGTTTCAACTTTTCAATGAATTCCTATTAAAGTTAAGCTTCCAAAGGCATGATCTGAAAACGCGCCAGACTGAACACGAGCTGTGAATGCAGCCGCGCTCACCTCAGCTCCGCTCAGGGCTCTCGTGATGAATGAAATCTGACTCCTGCTGCGTTTGTGCCGAGACTTTCGTTCAGCTCACTCACACTTTATTGAAAAGACACGTTCAGTTTTTAACTGTAGTGTCTATTCTCTAATTAAACGAAATTATTTTATTACTATGAAAATCAAAACGACGTGAGGGCGGTGTCATGGTGGGCAAGTGATAACCAGTAGCCGTGGCTTTGGGAGTGGCCTCGTAGGGAAGCAGTGCAATCTGGGAGTTGTTGTCTTTCATCCAAATGAGACCATACATTTTCTGTCTTTTCTCAGTCTAGAAGGCACCAAAATGAGATTTGTTTCTAAACACATTATAAATGTTAGAAATGTATTGTTGAAACACATTACAAAGACTGTGAACTATGTAGTACTGAATTCAGAATTTAGACCATTAAACTGTTTTTCACCATTGCTGTGTTCCGGATTTTTTGGGCGGAGCTGAACCGACTATCTCCCGCTCCGGCCTTCATCCTCCCGTCCCGCCGACATCTGGTGCAGTCGTGAGTGGTACGTGAGTGTTGTCTTGTGTGCTTACGGCAGCTTTCCCGCAGGGGGCGAGGTTTTGGCGCAGACAAAGGACACGCCCCCAGCGTTTAAAAGCGGAGAATGCTGCTTATTTTTTCAAGATTTTGATGAGCTATTTTATGTACTTAGCTGATTTTTTATGATTCAAATTTGGCTGGGTGGTTAATAACACATTTATATGTGGTGTGAGAAACTCAGAACACGTGTTTAATTTTGACTTTACAGGGACTTTAAAGTCTGCTAAATTGGAACAACTAATTTTGTAGTGCTGAGGTTCAACTGATATACTTAAGTATATTTGATTGTGCTAAAATGGAATTATTGCAAGTATAGGTGCTCTATAAATATCTTTCATTTAAATACTGATATCACGCAGTAAGCTAGTTATTTGAGTTTATAAAGCTTTAAATATGGATATTTTTCTTACACAAACGCATCGCTTCACTTCAGAAGGCATGTTTTAACTCCTCTGGAGTCGTATGGAGTATTTTTATGATGGATGGGTGCACTTTTAGTGACTTCAAAATCTTGTCCCCATTCACTGCCATTATAAAACTTGGATTAGCCAGGATATGTTTTAATATAACTCTGATTATATTTGTCTATACACCTAGGATGGCTTGAGGGTGAGTAAATCATGGATAATTTCATTTTTGGGTGAACTATCCCTTTAAGAAATGTGCATTGTGCAATAAAGAAGTAATCCAAATAATGTTTCATTATAATATTTATATCAATAAGTATTAAGCGATATGTCAGTAAATATGTGAATGGATTTGTAGTATACATTAATTTGGTAAAGGCTTTTTTCACAAGGGAAGTAAATTATTGAATAGACAAAAGCTGGCTTTAGAATTCAATCAATCAATCAACTTTATTTATATAGCGCTTTTACAATGACGATTGTTTCAAAGCAGCTTCACAGTGCAAACAGGACAACATTGCAACAAAATTTGATTTGGCTAGTTTAATTTGGATAGTTTATAGAATTATATATGACCAAATTAATAAATTCTATTTGTATATTTAGTTGAGTAACTTGGATCATAATTTGAGTGTCCCCAACTGAGCAAGCCAAGCCAAAGGCGACAGTGGCAAGGAACCAAAACTCCATCAGGGCATGATGGAGAAAATAAACACTGGAGAAACCAGACTCAGTCGGTGCCAGTTCTCCTCTGGCCTATTATTAACAGTGTATAATTATTACTCTGGCAACCTTGCAGGTCTTAAATCATATTAGATAGGAATATTCGAAATTTTGGGTATGACTTGACGAGACGGGCTCATTTAGGATGGCGCGTCGATTACACAAGAATATGAATACTTGAAAGATCGGAGTTATTGCGCTGGAGACGGGTTAACCGAGGATCACGTTCGGTGAGGCGAATTCAGAGGAGACACTAATGGACACGGTCTCAGCAGACACTCCAGGATGAGCGGTCATGTCCGGATGCAGGTCCACCATCCGATCCGGACACGCCCGGATCCGCCGACTGCAGTAAACCTCGGGATAAACAGAGAGACTAACATTAGTGTGGATGCCACTCTTTTTATGATGTAACGAGTACATCAGGTGTTATGGGAAGTGTTCCCGGTTCCGCTGACCTAGTTAATGCAGCCTAACAATCAGTCATTTGATTTGAATAAAGAAAGTTAAAAATGTTCTATGTGTATGCCATAGTAAAGAGATGTGTTTTTAGTCTAGATTTAAACTGACAGAGTGTGTCTGCTTCCCGAACAATGCTAGGAAGACTGTTCCAGAGTTTAGGTGCTAAATAGGAAAAGGATCGACCGCCTGCAGTTGATTTAGATATTCTAGGTATTTTCAACTGGCCAGAGTTTAGAGACCGCAATTGACGTGATGGAGTATATTGCGTTAAGAGCTCGCTAAGTACTGGGAGCTAAACCATTTATTGCTTTATAAGTAATAAGCAAGATTTTAAAATTTATGCGATGTTTAATAGGAGCCAGTGCAGTGTTGACAGAACTGGACTAATATGATCGTACTTCCTGGTTCTAGTAAGAACTCGAGCTGCTGCGTTTGGACCAGCTGGAGTTTATTTATTAGGCGCGAGCAGGGCAACCACCCAGTAGAGCATTACAATAATCTAGCCTTGAGCTCATGAACGCATGTACTAGTTGTTCAGCATTTTGCATTGAAAGCATGTGACGTAATTTAGATATATTTTTAAGATGGTAGAATGCAGTTTTACAGATGCTAGAAACGTGGCTTTCAAATGAAAGATTGGTATCAAAGAGCACACCCAGGTTCCTCACTGAGGACTTGACAGAGCAGCCATCGAGGGTTAGACAGTATTCTAGGGCACTACTTGTGGAGCTTTTCTGTCCAATAATTAAAAATTCAGTTTTATCTGAATTCAATACATTGTTTGTTTCATTTGCATTTCAGTGAACATAAGAGTATTACTGGCCTAAAGTCCACAATGATCAATTTTACAATCAATGTCCGAGGTCAACTCGGGAAAATTCATTATTATGGAATTAGCATACGGGTCAGAGGGCATACAGTAAGTGCATTGTTTATATTGTTAATTTACTACATTAACATGTTAAATCGACTTTTAATATAAAGTCAAATGGACAAGCATAACAGCTGGCAGTGTATATTGTCTTCGGTTTCATCTTTTGTTTTAAGCAGGAAGTTGTCCTGGTCTGGGAAGCACAGCTGCAGATCATAAGAGCGGCGATATTTACAGTTCAGGATCGTTCTGACGAGGGCAAAGAAAGGCAATAAATCTCCCTGCATGCTGTCCGTCCATGAGCCAGCATAACAACAGCAAAATAGAACTTAACGGGAACCGCTGTCACATTCTGAACTGAAAATATTTTCATTCCTGAGACAAGGACACCGCGTCCAGCTCAAGGGTCATTCGCCCCCCACTCCCGTCCCCACATACTCACACTTGCTCAAAAATGCATATACCATTTCTAAATGCATTGCAGGTCTTATTTGGAACACCTTCTTGCGTTCTCTGTCTCTGGCCCCCTATGAGAAGGCAAGACCCTCCTCCCCCCTCCGTGTCCAGGCCAGACTCCCTGGCATTTCCCACTTCGCTGTGGCCAGTTGTTGTTGGTGGACTGAAAACCAGAGGAAAATAAAGAGATCTAAATGTCAGCAGGGAAGTGCAGTGCATTCCGCGCCCCTGCATCTCCTGAGCGGTCACCTAGAACAGCGTGTGATCCCGAGACAAAGCTGCCCACGGATGGAGGTGGGGGTGGAAGTGGAGACATTACCCAGAATGCAAGCCTGCGGGATTGTCACCGGGTCCAGCAGAATATCTCTCTGGTCCATCTCTACCTGCAGGGTCTGGGCCACTTTTCATTTAGATTCTTTTACGGGATATTGCGTTTTTCTGGGTCGGGTCGGGATGACGAGGGACTGACGGTGACATAAATGAAGAAGCTTGTACCTGATCCAGCGACACATACTCGCTGCTCTGTTCTTTTCATGCACACACATGCCATACGGACACATAATGAAAATACATGGGAAGACTACATGGAGATTTAAAGGTGTTTCCTGTACACTGCGGGACATTTTCTTTTTCTTTGCCTTCCTTCCAAGCCCTTTTTTTCCTCAAAGGTGTTTTCAGCGAGAGCATGAAAGATGCATGAGGAAGGGAAAGGTCACCACTGAAAAAATAAAAAATAAAGGCCTTTTTGTCGCAGCACGAGCGAGAGAGAATGGTAATTTGATTTAGTCTTTTATTTCTTTTTTGTCTCTCTGGCAGATTGTTGGCAAAGAGAGACGGTGAGCCGTAAAAAAGGGACCCCTCGGCTTGGCAGTTCATCGAGCGACACGCCACTCTCAAATTAGCTTTGTTTCTTAAATGCTCTCATAAGAGAACAGCGCACTCTTGGTGCCTTTGAAAGCTCCAGAGATCATGAATTCCTTGTTTATGTGAACTTGAAAAGATGCTGGCGCATTTCACTGGAAGGCGATATTTACATACAGCATGGCATGGCCGTGCATTTGATTTAGATCCGCAGTAGCCCAACTGATCCCCGTCCAAAAACATGCTCTTAGCCTCCACTGCCGTCTCATGGAATACATTATTCTATTTTACTCTATATTAGGTTTACCTCAAATGCAACACCAGTAAGCCAGCGCTAGATCTCTGAGCATGTGCAGAATATTATGTGGGATCGTTTGAATAAAGCTTGGAGTTTTGACTAAAGCATTTAGCTCACCGCAGATGGTGAAAAAATAACATTTACTGCTACTGTGGATGTTTTTAGTTATTCTACGCAGACCTTTCCCTGTGGGGACCTCATGAAAAAGTCTGCAAATATCCGAAGCCTGGTTGAATGAATTAAAGTTCACCAGGAAAAAAAGAGAATATTTAACTATACAGCATCAGGAAGACATGACATGTTTTGCAAAGTCCGGTCTCAAAGGGATAGTTCACCTAAAAACAAAAATGTTTGCAAGCAGTTATTTCCCATCGGGGCCTCTCAAGCTCTTAAAAGCATGTAAAAGTGCCAGAAAAAAAACGTTTTGTTTCTGTATGTTGCATGCACTAGATCCCAAAGCTTTGTCTGAGGAATAGATTTAATTTAAGTCATTATTAACTAAAAAATCTTCCTCTCCAATGAGATGTTAAAGCCCACCTGTAGTCAATAATTGTATCACTTAAAACTGATCTTTGATCACAAAAATGTTCCAGTGAATAAAATGTCAAAAATAATTTAAATGTTCTGCTTCATTGGAATGGGATGACACTTTTGTTGCATTAGCTATGTGAACACAGAAATGATGATGTTAAAAGGGTCGGGAATAAAAGTCACACGTGGCTCCTTCGCAGTCAAAATTTTTACTGCACATAGAAAATAAATGGGAAATACGAAAAAATATGCAAACTCAGATAATCTTTTGGTGGTACAAACTACAAATCAGCCACTGTGCAGAAATTTTTTTTCACAGTTTTGGGACATGCACATGAACTTTATGTCCAAAATGTCTTGGTGACTGAAGAATAAAATAATACTTTAATTGGAACTAAGGAGGCAACCCCTAAAAAAAACCCCACACCATAACCCCCCTCCACCAAACTTTACACTAACCGTTCTCCTGGCAACCGCCAAACCCAGACTCGTCCATTGGATTGCCAGACAGAGAATCACAAAGCGTGATTGGTCACTCCAGAGAACATGTCTCCACTTCGTGGCTGAGTTGCAGTTGTTCTCAATTGCTTCTACTTTGTTTTAATACCACTAACAGTTGACCGTGGAATATTTAGTAGTGAGGAAATTTCACAAATGGACTTATTGCACAGATAGCAACCTATAACAATACCACGCTTGAGTTCACTGAGCTCCTGAGAGAGACCCATTCTTTCACAAATGTCTGTAGAAGCGTCTGCATGCCTAGTGCTTGATTTTATACACCTGTGGTCATGGAAGTGATTGAACACCTGAATTCAACGATTTAGAGGGGTGTCCCAATACTTTTGGCAATATAGCGTATATGAACTAGCGTGAAATAACACAGAGAAAGTTTTTACAAATACATGAAATACCATAGGTTTAGGGTGTGTGTGTGTGTGTGTGTGTGTGTGTGTGTGATGTGTAGGTTTAGGGTGTGTGTGTGATGGGTAGATTTATGGGTAGGGCCAGTGTAGGGGGATAGAATAAAACGGCATTGCTAAACAAGCGATTGAGCGTCTTGATAACACGCCAAAATGGCATACGAATTGGCGTGTCATACATACACCCTTTTTTTATGAGATCAGTCTGGAAATACAATCAATAATTCATCCACAATGCAGTAAAAAAAAAAAAATAGAATAATAATTAACAGCAAGGAAGAGGTTACACAAGAGTACAAAACAGACACAGCCACTCAAGCACACACGTACTTACACACACCACACACTTTTATACACACAAGTGAACTGGTGTGGCTGTAACAATATGGTAAAATTGAGCCAAATAACTCAAATAAGAGGTTGAAATCAGATTAATTAAGCTGTGATAAAGCACACCTGTTCATTTTTGTTACATTTTTATTTAATTTGTATGTTCAGATTTGGCTGTAGTAAAATCAATGCAAATACTGACACTTCAAACCAACATAAAAGAAAAATAAAATCTAAGCCTTGACAAAAAAGTAGTCTTTGAGAATGTCTAAGTATAAATCCAAATCCACAACTATCCAAAAAAACATCTAAAAAGCACTAGAGAGTTTATAAGACAGTTTATACAGAACTATGTAAGAATCTAGAGGTTACATCATGGCATTACATATGTTTTTCTTTTTTTAAATCCCACCAGATGGCACTAATCTAACTTCACACAGTGGATTTTAATTGCCTTGTCTCTATTTTAACATGGGATACTGCTTCAGTTGGAATATATATATATATATATATATATATATATATATATATATATATATATATATATATATATATATATATATATATAGGTCCTTCTCAAACAATTAGCATATTGTGATAAAAGTTCATTAATTTCCATAATGTAATGATAAAATTAAAATTTCATATATTTTAGATTCATTGCACACCAACTGAAATATTTCAGGTCTTTTATAGTTTTAATACAGGAATTTTGGGTTTTCATGAGCTGTATGCCAAAATCATCAATCTCAAAAAAATTGCATATTTCATCCGACCAATAAAAGAAAAGTGTTTTTAATACAAAAAAAGTCAACCTTCAAATAATTATGTTCAGTTATGCACTCAATACTTGGTGGGGAATCCTTTTGCAGAAATGACTGCTTCAATGCGGCGTGGCATGGAGGCAATCAGCCTGTGGCACTGCTGAGGTGTTATGGAGGCCCAGGATGCTTCGATAGCGGCCTTAAGCTCATCCAGAGTGTTGGGTCTTGCGTCTCTCAACTTTCTCTTCACAATATCCCACAGATTCTCTATGGGGTTCAGGTCAGGAGAGTTGGCAGGCCAATTGAGCACAGTAATACCATGGTCAGTAAACCATTTACCAGTGGTTTTGGCACTGTGAGCAGGTGCCAGGTCGTGCTGAAAAACCAAATCTTCATCTCCATAAAGCTTTTCAGCAGATGGAAGCATGAAGTGCTCCAAAATCTCCTGATAGCTAGCTGCATTGACCCTGCCCTTGATGTAACACAGTGGACCAACACCAGCAGCTGACATGGCACCCCAGACCATCACTGGCTGTGGGTACTTGACACTGGACTTCAGGCATTTTGGCATTTCCTTCTCCCCCAGTCTTCCTCCAGACTCTGGCACCTTGATTTCCGAATGACATGCAAAATTTGAGCGACAGTCCAGTGCCGTTTCTCTGTAGCCCAGGTCAGGCTTGACCTGGGGAATGCGACACCTGTAGCCCATTTCCTGCACACGCCTGTGCACGGTGGCTCTGGATGTTTCTACTCCAGACTCAGTCCACTGCTTCCGCAGGTCCCCCAAGGTCTGGAATCGGTCCTTCTCCACAATCTTCCTCAGGGTCCGGTCACCTCTTCTCATTGTGCAGCGTTTTTTGCCACACTTTTTCCTTTCCACAGACTTCCCACTGAGGTGCCTTGATACAGCACTCTGGGAACAGCCTATTCATTCAGAAATGTCTTTCTGTGTCTTACCCTCTCGCTTGAGGGTGTCAATGATGGCCTTCTGGACAGCAGTCAGGTCGGCAGTCTTACCCATGATTGCGGTTTTGAGTAATGAACCAGGCTGGGAGTTTTTAAAAGCCTCAGGAATCTTTTGCAGGTCTTTAGAGTTCATTAGTTGATTCAGATGATTAGGTTAAAAGCTCGTTTAGAGAACCTTTTCATGATATGCAAATCTTTTGAGATAGGAATTTTGGGTTTTAATGAGCTGTTTGCAAAAATCATCAGTATTAAAACAATAAAAGAACTGAAATATTTCAGTTGGTGTGCGGTGAATCTAAAATATATTAAATTTTAATTTTATCATTACATTATGGAAAATAATGAACTTTTATCACAATATGCAATTATTTTGAGAAGGACCTGTATATATATATAAATTATTTATTAAATATTGCATAGTATCATAAAATCCCCTCAAAATTCTTAATAATAATCCAAAATTATTGAAAAAAATTTAATTAAATTGGTTTTCCTGGAAAGAAAAAAAAATGTTACATTTAAAGGCTTCTGTCATTTTTGACCACAGAGGAGCCAAGTATGACCCCTAAACAAGAGGATCAGAGAGTTAAGAAAGAAAAAGCACCATAAAATATGGTTAGAAGAACTGTTGCCAAACACATAACATTCAAGAAACATAATAATCACTGCAATAATGATCCAATCATAGACTCTTAAGCATTTGCCTATATAAATTCAAACAGTGACTTTTTTACTGCCAGTCCAGACTGTATGCTAATTGTCAATCATCTTTTATGATAATAATCCTGACATAAATGTGCTGTGGATGTGTACTTCCCTCTCTCTTTGTATCTTTCTGTGTCATTTCTCATGTCCATCCCTCTCTATTTCACTCTCCATCTGTATCTTCTGGTAACTCAAAGCTTGACCGAGCAGTCTGGTCTCTCTGTTTCTTCTCTCTTGGATCATTTGCTGGCCAACGCCTGATACCTGATACATCTTGCAGCCCCGCAGCCTGCATGGCTAATCTGGCTCTGCCAAATGGCCAGAGACCACCAATTCTGAAGGTCTCCATTGTGGATCAGCTGAACCTTGTCCAGGAGCAAAGTCTCTCTAATTAACCCCATATGCTTGTACAAAGTCCACATCCCACCCGCAGGCCAGCACTGTGATCCAGTAAGAGAATATGCTTTAATATCAATGTCACAAGCACCAAACCTTTGTAATTAGAACAAGGAATGTATTTGTGAAGCTACAAACTAGTTGTCGCCCAAGAAAAATTATACAATTATAGTAGAGCATGTTGTCACACTATATGGGGTCAAATTCAAACAGCACAACAATTATCAAACCATTGTTTGATCTTTCATAAGATATTATGGGAGTTTTTCGTGAAAACAATTGCATTTTCTGTTTGAAATTAAAAGTTTAAAAGTGACTTTCATTCTTTTCACTTGTTTACCCAAGATTTATATCCAAAGAAATTATGACAATTATTCTCATTTTAAAGGGTTTTGAACTATATGTTTGAAACTGACACACAAATAACAACTAAGCATTTGTATTGTTGAACCTTTGACTCAAAATTGTACTGTTACTAAGATACAGCCTGATACAAGAAACACACATATGATCATTAAATGTTTGTATTCCAATTATTACCAAGGAAAAATGAGACTAAGAGGTCAGAGACAAAAACAAACTTGTAAAGATGAATAAATCAGATGTGTTTTTATATAAAAAGCAGCTTAATGTGTTCTGTGGATTAACAAAGTCACAAGCTTTGGACACGGGTCAGTGTGTGTGAAGACAGCCATCAAAAGCTTCGGCCAGCAAACACAAACGGTTTGGCATGGCTGCTCTCTCTCTCATTGTGCTGGAAGAGTGATGCTGTGGTTGCAAATTAGCCTTGTGCAATCGAAAGAAAGAAAAACCGCTGAGTGAGAGAAGAGGTGAGGCTGCAGGCCTGCAGGTATTGAGGAGTTACAGTATCTCTACATCAAATTCATAAACAAAAAAGATAAAGGGAGGACTATTTCCAACAGTTCAAGCTTTAAGAACTTTATTAAGATACTTGATTCATATTTACATCAATGGTGCTCATACATATGTATCCTACTAGTTTTTGAATATTAATTTACTTTGATTTTCACCATATTCACATCATTAGAATTTCTACAACGATGATCTTAAACTTTAAGAAATCTTACCAAGCCCAATCTATCTACAGTCAACTCCAGAATTATTGAGCATTATTAATCTGCATTATCGTTTTAGTCTTTCATTAAAACAATTCACAAAATTCTAACCTTTTATTGAAGTAAAACAATTGAAAGTGAGGGGAAACTTATTTCTTAATAATATTAATAATAATTAAGAAGTTCAATCAACTAAAGATGTTCTGAATCTGCCGGGAAGAGGACGTGTGTGTATATTATCGCTCTAATGCACGAGAGGAGGAGAGTTTGAGTGGACAAAGACTCTCCGAGATCACAGCTGGAGAAGTGCAGAGATTAGTTGAGTCTTGGGGTCAGAAAGACTAAAAAATTGATCAAACAGCTCCTACATCACCACATGTTGTTTGGGAGGGATTCAAGAAAAATCCAGAAAAAAACTCCAGCATATTCAGTGTCAGACACGACTGGAGCTTCAGACGGGACCTGGTTCTGTGCTCAGATCAAACTAAAAGAAGAGCTTTTTGGTACAAACACACCATGGCTTTGGTGCAAACAGGGATCAAAAATCCCCCCTGCCCTCGGTTAAATACACCGCTGGATCTTTAATGTTGTGGGTCTGTTTTTTTGCTGGAGGTCCTGGACTGGTTCAGATTCATGGTATCATGGATTCTAGCAAATACCAACAGATAAAAATCAAAAC
Organism: Gobiocypris rarus; assembly: GCA_023029165.1. Lineage (NCBI taxonomy): Eukaryota > Metazoa > Chordata > Actinopteri > Cypriniformes > Gobionidae > Gobiocypris > Gobiocypris rarus. The sequence continues at coordinate 33,528,266 of CM040917.1, forward strand.
CTGACGCTTCTGCTAGAAATCTGATAAAGGGCCGTGGTTGGATCTTCCATCAGGACAATGATCCGAAACAAACATCAAAATCAACACAAAAATGTGTGACTGAGCACAAAATGAAGCTTCTGCCATGGCCGTCCCAGTTCCTGACCTGAACCCTATAGAGAATGAGTGATGAACTGAAGAGAAGAGCTGGGAATCTGAAGGATCTGGAGAGATTCTGGATGAAGGAATGGGCTCTGATCTCCAAACTCATCCGGCATTACAGAAGAAGACTCAGAGCTGTATCTTGGGGAAAGGACGTCGCAATAATTGTGGCCAACGTGAACAACGAAAGAAAACATTTATTTCATAATGAGATTTTCCCCAACTTTCAATTAATTTACTTCAATGATAAATTTGAATTTTGTAAAATTTTTAATGAAAGATCAAAAGGATAAACAATGCAGATGTATTTTCACAGCCGCTTTTGATCATATTTAACAAGGGTGCCAATCCTTCTAGAGTTGACTGTGTAACATTGCAGCAGTGTTACAGTGGTTAATCTTTCTAAATCTGCCTTTTTGAACATCCTGTTAAAAGAACCGCTAACTGTTGCGCTCTGTAATTAAATGAAATCACTAGTCTTTTTGTCCATTCCCAGAGGCCAGAGCACACAATGCAGGAGTCCTGACTGCGGTGGCTTCAGGGCGGCGTGAGGGCGAACGCTCAGCTGAGCACAGGTGCTGGACTGTCGGTATTTAATGCAACACTTCTTTGTCCTGCTGGACTGTGAATGGACACAGAACTCTTCATCTGAGCTTGTCACTGTCACATGAGCAGAGCAGTGATGTGGGAAGAGAGGGAACAGACCTTCAGTCACAGCTCATCTCCTGAACTTCCTCCCTGAGGAGGTTATCTGAGGTGAAAGAAAGAGTCACGGGGGAAATCACGAGCAGATTTGTTATTGCTGGATTTTAAAGTGTCATTCAGACTCTCCACAGAACAGTTTGAATGCATTAGTTCAGTCGGAGTGTAGGTTTTAATAGTTTAACGGAGCTGTCTGATGCCTCCTCATTGTTGAAAGGATTATTTTGTCTTAGATTAAGACAATAATAAAAAATGAAGCTAGTCTGACATGACAAGCATTTATTAAAGACAATGTAAATAAAACAATAATTGTGAAAGAAAGTTTAAAATAAGAAATACCATCACAGTGTGAAATCAACAAGTCTTTGGGACTCTTAAAGCATCATTGTGAGATATATTTACAATTATAAGTCAGATTTGTATGAAATTAAGCAGACATTTGTGAGACATAAAGTGACAAAAAGAAATAAAGTCACAGTTTGAGATATATTGGGTCTCATAAAACCATATTGTGAGATATAAAGTCACAATTACCCTTTTTTATTTCTTTCTACATAAACAGCCGTACACAGAAGCACTCATCAGCAATTCCAATGGGCCTTTAACTCTTTCCTTTGATCATTTTCACAAAAACCTCATGGCCCACTGAATATTTAGAACATGCAATATGTCAAAAGAAAGAGCAGACCCTCTGCTTTTAAACAAATGTTGTCTCACAAATAACAGAACATTCCGTGTTTGGCAAGGAAGCGTTTTCTCACAAATAATGGAAAATTCCTTGTTTGGCGGGGAAGCATTTTCTCACATATAACGAAAAATTCAGAGTTTGGTGGGAAAGCGTTTCATCACAAATAACGGAAAAATCTGTGTTTGGCGGGGAAAGAGTTAAATGTTAAACAGTAAAATAAATAAATCATCTGATATTTCCAATCTTTCATTCCTAATGGCCATGATATCTCAACTATGCTGGTCCACTCCAAAAACTTGAAGAGGTACGAATAAACATGAAACTCCCTTCATAAAAACTCCCCTTAACAAAACATCTTATTATTCAAGGCAGCTGAACACAAAGTTAACAAGCATCAGATTTTACATTTCTTGATTTACATGCAATCTGAACACAAAGAAAAGAAAGAAAACACACAAAAGAGACAAAAACAGCTTTTCCCACTTGCACTCCCTCTGAGAGAAAGAGGGTGTCCTTATTGTTCTGATTGCCATTGAAGCAGCCAAGTAAACAAACAAACAAACTCCATCCGAGTGTTTAAAGACAATAGGGGAGGCTCTGCACTGAGTCTCAATCTGTGAAATGCTAATCTCTTTTCATGCTGCCGGCCCGCGTGCCTTTTGTCCTCTGCCTGGGCCTCACCGAGGGCCGTGACTTCATTGGAATAAGTGGCAGAGGCCTGGCACCTCTCTCTGGGCCGGACTTCACGGAGGGGAGGAGATAGGAGAGAGATCCGTTAGAGTCCATCCAAGCCGCCTGTCAGCTCTACTTATTGATGCCTGAGCCACCGGCGACCGGCTGAGTGATTGCTGGACAGGCCCGGGCTGATTGATGTGATGGACGATTGGCCGCTTGTGTGAATGTCACAAACACACACTAACACACACTCCTCTCTAAGGTCGTCACAGGAAATACAGATAGTGACGAGGGGCGTGATTTCATTACCCAAAACACTGCGAGTGCATTGGGGGAGCAGGATGTTCCCCATTGGCTTCCTGACACTCTGGGTTGATTGATAAGGCAGTTGGCTCGATGGATCAGACAGACAGTCGTATTCCTACACTTTGTTTATGGTTTGGACAGCGGCAGATGAGCTCTGGGAAACAGACCTGTGTGAGCCACGCTGCTCTGAGGCGCTTCCATGAGAACGCATACAGCTCAGTCGCAGTGAAGGGCGGTGTTAGTTTAGACCAAAACTATATCTTTTCATTGGAACTGTTTTAAATCGTGTAATTGTTGGTAACTAAACTAAAACTATTGGATTAAAAAACTTTGCATTAATTAAAATAAAATAAGTACTAAAATTACTAAAACTGAAATACAAATCAATTGAAATTGTTTTTATGAGGTATTTCCCATAAAGGGACTATGTTGCTATTTTTTTTTAGCTTTTTTTGTATATTATCCTGCACTTTCAATCTGAAATCGAAATCAAAAATCAAAAAATATTTCAATATATTTTTGTTGTGTAAAATATAAAGTCAGAATGAATCTATACATCACACAGTTGTGAGAGAAAACGCCAAGCAATTATCTTTTAAATTATTTTAATCTGTGGTGAAAACAAGCTTTCACATCCATAGATATGTGACGAAAAGAAATACAAATCATGGAAAATATTGTGTTTGTACATAGTATCAAGTTAAGAGGTAATTTGTCAAATTAAAGTGTAAAAAGATGACATTGTGATGGTAGTGATTTTCAGAAAAGTCTTCTGTGATGTATGATTATACACACTGTTGCATATTGTCAGTAGACAAATTACATATAGTAGTGAGAACAGCGAGTTTCACAAGAGTTTATTTTGTCAAAGTACACAGGGCCAGAAGAGCTCATATCTGAAGAAACACCCATCTATAGTTGGCACTTTGATAGCTACTCATGTTCTCTTATTTGCTGTGAACATGACACTAATAAGACAGCTACAGAAGACAGGTTTGCTTTTGCAATTATGTTGCATCAGACTAACATAACAAGGTTCTTTCACACAGTCTTTGACAAAATGAAAACATGGTTATTTCTATGTATGAAATCAGTATATGACCGGCATCTAAAGAGCAGAAAAGTGCCTTTTTTATCTGTTGATGAGATTCTCATAACCCTGCGTGTTGCGACCAATTTTCGATGACCAGTAAAGCCGGTAAGATGCCATACATCAAGCATATGCTGGCACCGGTTTAAGGCCTCTAACAGATGTCGCCATACTGACTAGCATCCATGCCTCATCCATGCAATAAATGAACTAGCTGGATGGATGAAGCTCAAGATGTTGACAGCCTCGACCATCTGGGCCCAGCGTATAGCTCAACTGCTAGAGAGTAGCAAATGTGTGTTGATAAAAAGAGAAAGTATGGGATGATTTCAGAGCTTTTCATTAGCAGGGCAGGACTATTGGCATTCTGTTGAGTTTTAGTGCTGTTGTATCTCTCCAGATTTTTCTCTCTCTCTCAGTTTCCAGCTGGTTTGGTGGGTAATTAGATGGCATGGATGAACTTTGTGCCCATACAGAGGGCAGATGGGTGTCTGGGTCAGAGCCCAGTCACAGAGAGTGCCAGCCTTCTCAGTAGTGGCCATAGATCGAAATGGACAAAGTTCAAGGCTCATAACAGTCGGGTTTATTCTATTCAGAGGTGGACTCTGATGGTATGTGTGGGGGTATTTTGTATTAATTGTAGGCCTGTTAATCGATTAAAAATGTCCGAAGTGCCCCCTATGGTTTTCGAATATTCCCTTTCATGTAGGGTGACCAAACGTCCTGTTTTCCCAGGACATGTCCTGTTTTCAAGTCCTGTCCTGGCCGTCCTGGCTGTTTTTTAGAAAGTGATGAAAATGTCCTGGTTTTCATCATTTTCCATTGGGCCATTAAATTGATCGGCACGCGAGTATCAGTTGCAGCGTAGGCGCTCCTACCCCGCACATGATGCAGCCGATTTGCATTAAAGTAACCCGCCCACCCACGTGTAATGCATCTATCTAGAAAGTAACAAAGAAGAGGCTGCGCGCGCCACAGAAGAAGAGACAGCTGTAAACATTCTGCAAAGTTGTAAAGTCGAAGGTGCACGATAAAGTTATTGTCTCCCAAAAGAAAGAATCGACACTGAATCACCTAAACGAGTCATTTTTGTTTTGAATCTCACTGCGTTAGGGTTCTACATCATTAAAAAAATCATCGTCCATCTGTGAAAATCTTGACCCTTAAAGGTAATTTTACTGACGACTGCTTCTCAAATCTTGAGTTCAACACGGGATTCAACACGGGATTCGCAAAACACTTGCTCTTGAGAGACGGGTCAGTACCAGTTTATTTGGACCAGCTCCGAATCACAACATGTAAGCATAAATAATTATTGATGTATATATTTACCCAGTGTTCAAAATATGTAGTTTTGTAATTTAAATTGTGTGAATTTCCAGATCAATGTGTATTGTGAGAAAATGAAAGTGTTTTTGACCTTTGATGCATGTAAACCTGTTGTAGGAGACTCAAAATGCTTATGTTTTACATGCTTAAAACAATACTAAATACATTTGAGTCTGTTGAAAGTTATGTTGCATTACTACATTCGCTCTGCGGCTGCTATGAGAGACTTGTTGCATATTAATAAACACAGGGTGACTAAATGACTGTTGCAAAATGACATGCAATTAATTTTTTAATATATTGTATGATAGAGAAAGCTCTCTCTGATTATGCTGTTAGCCACTTGATAAAATAGTGTCGTCTCTGAGGTAAAAACGTTACTCGCGGTGAATCAAGAAAACAAGCGATTCAAACAATAAGACTAACTGTGTCAAGCTGTATAACGATTCGTTTTCTGTTCATAAATGTATATTCAAACAGTTGCTCGTCTGTCTAATAAAACGCACACTATATAAAAGCGTCTTCTGTGTTTTCATGGTTTTTACAGGAATTAAGGGTAGCGCGGATATGATGTCATTGACAAGCGACGTAAGGACACGACCCGTAACACTGGGTAAAATAGAGGATTTCTCTGGATTTAAACATTGTTGGAAATATTTGGGATAATGTACACAGGTCAACAAAATATATAATGACATTATTCTAGTGATATTTGGATATTTTAAATCTAAAAATCTTACATATTGTGCCTTTAAATAGTTCAGTTTTCTCATGAGATCAGGTTTTAACAACTGACTATTGGATTTTGTGAACATTAGTTGAGTTGAAAGTCAGTTTGTGGGGCATTTCAGGGCTTTAAGGCCAGGAAACACCGATCCGACTTCAAAGAACAAGCCGCAACACACATTGACGGTGGAGCTGTCTCATGACGGCTGCGTCTGTGCAAAAAAGTTGAGCTTGAACACGGCGCCAAAACTACAGCAGGCAGCCAACAAGCATGTACAGTACGCTCTGCGCCTGCTTGAGAGATAATAACAGTCCACAACACCCGATCACAGTAGTCTGCATTCATCACTCAAAAAAGGGAATGTGAACTAGGAATGTGAATATGCAAACCTTAAACAAAGCAGCGCTCGCTTACCATTTTGAATATGAATCATGCTGATCAGTCTCCACTTATAGCCCTATCCTAACCCTAATCATTCCTAATGTAATAACTCTGATGTATTTTACATACAGTCAGCATATAGTAGGTGCCGATTCTAAGCATTTCCTTACATTAAACCTAGCTCTTTGACCTATATAGTGCAATGGGACTGAATCAAATTCTCCATGTAAGAGCTGCAGGGGGAACATGCACGGAAAATTGTGTGCAAAGGGCAAGAGGCAGCTCTGCGAAACCTCCCTGCAGAAATTTATATCTGACATATCACCAACATCAAGAGGACCTGCAGGAGCCACCTGACAAAGACAAACGTTTCATTCGAAAGGTTGAAGTAGCAATCCGACGATTTACTCCCTATATTTTTCAGGGCTCAGGAATCAAAAAGTGAATAAATCAAAAAAAAGCCCTGTGACAGATTCAGGTCATAGGCCGAGCAGACACTTAATCACAAGAGAGACATCGAGAGCAATATGTTTGTGTGTAGTTAGAGTAATGGTGATGGACTATTATTAAAAACCACAGTTTATATTAAACTGTTGACAGGGCAAGTCTATGGCGGCATGATTAAATGCATGTTGCACAAGGTTCACAAACATTTACTTAACATGTGAGAGTTCAGTAATGGTTGATTCATATTAAATGTGTTTAATGTTAGTGTGCAGCAGCATCAGTGATGGGGAAACTATTCTGAAAATGCAGAATGTGCATAATGTGCATGTATTTTAAATCTACTCCTTAAAAGGGGTCCTTGATTATAATTTCATTTTTTTAACTTTAGTTAGTGTGTTGTTCCTGTTGCCTGCGAAGTTACAATGCTTAAAGTTCAAAGCAAAGGGAGATATTTTCTTTTACAGAAATCACTTTTTAAGGACTACAACAAACGGCTGTTAGGGACTATAATGAGCTTCTTCTTCCAGGGTTAGTGACATCACTAACCCTAACATTTGCATATACCCCACCCCCGGGAACACACAACAAAGGCCATGTTGAGAAGTGGAAGAGTTGTTGTAGAGAGTCTGTTCAAGCTGTTGCATCCGTCTTTTCACATTTACTGCAATACAGTATGTAACAAACATGCAATAGCATGTCATAAAAGCAAGATGACAACGTTATAACCGTAATTAAACTAAACTATGCCTGTTCTATCTTCATGCAGCAGATATTCTCTGGCTCGAGTGAGTGATTTATAGATTATCATGACAGAATATGCTAATCAATGACTTGAAGATAGTTCACTCCACATCAGCCATAATTTCATCAACTAGCCATTCAGAAACGTCCTGTCTCATTCTACATGTTGTCGCTTCTTCTTGAGTCTCTCCATCATTGTCCGACTCCGGATTGGACATAAAAGGCTGAACAGTTTTGGACATTTTCAGTGCGTGTGTGTGTGAGGTAATTGGAGTTGCTAACACAAGCTCTTGAAGCTCCGCCCTTCTTGAAAGGGGGCTGGGAGCATCAGCTCATTTGCATTTAAAGGGACACACAAAAACAGCACATTTTGGCTTAACATGCTATAAAAAATGATCTGTGGGGTATTTTGAGCTAAAACTTCACATGCATACTCTAAGGATATCAGGGACTTATTTTACATATTGTAAGGGGCATAATATGACCCCTTTAAATAAATACATAAAAGAGCACAAAAATAATACTATAAAACAATATACTCCACACACCTTTTACTCAGCGAGGATGCATTGAATACGTCAAAAGTGAGAGAAAAGACATTGTTACAAAAAAGTTACTATTTCTCTGTTTTTTTCATTCTATTCATTAAAGAATACAAAATATTCATATAAGCAGTACAGCTGTTTTAAATATTAATAGTAATATAGTTTGAGATTTGTCAACCACCAAATCTGCATATAGGAATGATTTCTGAAGGATCTTTTGCTCACCAAGGCTGCATTTATTTAACCAAAAATACAGTAAAAATTGTAAAAATAAATGTGAAATATTACAATTTAAAATAGCTGTTTTCTATTTGAAAATATATCTTAAATTTTTTTTTATATTTTTTTATATATTTAAATAGAAAATATATAGTTTTAAATTATAATATAATTTCAAATATGTACTGTTTTTACTGTATTTTTGGTCAAATAAATGCAGCCTTATTGAGCATAAGATCCTTCTTTTAAAACATTTTAAATTAAGTAATTTACAATTACCTTATACAAGTATACAGTTATATATTATTATAGCTTCAGTACACTTTCCTATTCTCTCTGACCGCAAAGCACTTGGACGTGCCATACTAATTACGGCTTCAGAAGTGGAGAGTAGGATCGTCTGACAAGCACGTGACTGCAGCGCTGCTCTTCCTACATTTAAATGAGACCGAATCTGGAGTCACGACTGTCTTCTGGACAGCCGTGTCACGTATTTTAAAGTCAATTTGGCTTAGCCGCTCATGCACACTCTTGCATGCGTACACACCGTGTCCAGCCTGGGAGATTGGAACAATTGTCTCCTCCACAACATTCCCCCTCCCTGCCTGATTTGGGGCAAGCTGCATGGAGAGCCTGCCCCGGGTGTTATCAGGGACCAGCCAATGAATATACAGTTAAACAAACAGCCATCTAAGTCTAAGACCACCATGGATAACATTATTATGTCCCGCGTCTGCGGCGGCGTGGGGCGTAAGAAAGAGGCAGGCCCCGTTTGAGAAACTCTTGTGGGGATTTAACCACAGCAGAATTCTGATCGGGCTTGGAACCGGTCCCAGAAAGCCGAGTTAATAGCCTTTCACTCCATTGAATAATGCTTTGAATCACTAATGTGGCTTGTATGCAGGGCCTGTAGTTTAACGTGCCTTTGAAAAGACTTCATTTCCGACGCTACATTGCAGCAAAGGAGAGAGCTAATGTGTTTGTCAAGGTCAGATTCTGTGGTTCTCCGCTCACACATGGACACCCAGGGTCCAAAATTAACATTACGTTTTAAAATGGGCTTTGGTGAGAAAATTAAACGTAACTCGTCAGTAACTGCAATGTAACATATGCGTTTGTTTATATAAAGTTCAATAGTAAGAATGCTAATCTGACCAATGCTAATGTAAGTGACTCAATTCAGTGATTCAAATCAAAGTCATGTGATCAAAACAACTGTAAACAAAAGTAAACACCTTTTTCCCACCTCCAGAACTCCATCCCATATGGATAATTCATTGCATTAAACTACCAAAGACTGAAGCACAAAATCAAAAATGCTTTTGTGCAGTTACACTATTTGCCACCTATATATTTATTAAATAAATAAATAGTTAAATACTTCAAGGTCATATATTGGCATCCTCATTTGTAAAACTGTAGTTTTTTTCAAAAATGTCAAAATGTAGAGAGTTTAATATGATGGGTAGGTTTCATTATCTGTATATAAGTCTATGTCCATATTTAAAGCTGTAAATTTATAACAGCTATGGGGCGTTGTTAGGCACGAAATAAAGATAAATTCCCTGTAAACTACCACTTCATGGGACTTATTCCTTTTATAAAACTTTACCACACAATACAAATATTAAAGCCAAAATATATGTATCAATGCAACTTTCAGGAATTAAAATCACTAAAAGCCTTCCTTCTGCTGGAAAAGATAGTCCCTGATCGTGAACAGCAACCACTGATATAAATGTTCTCTATATAGATCAGTGACAGCAACAGAAGTTACATCATTACACCATTAGATCTTAATGAGTGATTCACTCGATAGTGAAGACTTTTATATTGAAAGGACTTAAACTTGTTGTGTGAACACGGGAACAAGACGCAACTGACAAATGAGCGCTGTCTGTGCACTGTCTGTGGCTGCGTCCAAAACCTGGAAAATGCTGCCTACAGAGGACACATTTCAAAGTAGGAAGGCAGCAAGGCACGTCCAGAGAGACCTCCATCTGATCGAGTTTAAGGCATCATAGATGCATCCTTCGCTGCCTTTGATATCCCACAATCCTGTGCGTTCCATTCTGTGACAGTTGAGCTAGAGAAAGAAAAAGATAGCGTCCGGAAGTTGCATTTGCTGGTAAATGTTCTACTTTTGATGTCATTTCTAGCGAGAAAGTACTAATGTAGTAATTCAATATTTGTTTAGTTCTCACCAAAGCTCTCTCTATTTTACTGTAGGGTGTTGTGCAGCGATACAGAGAACCGCTGGGTGAAGCAGTCAGTCGTTTTTTATTGTGAATAAAACAACTATTGACCAATCAGAATCAAGGACTGGAACTAACTGTTTTATAAAGCTAAGTAAGTGTGTGTGCGTGCGTGCGTGCGTGTGTGTGTGTGTGTCATTTTACCATTAGTGGTAGCTAAACTAGCGGCTAATCTCCTAGTGGTATGCAAATCCAGTCTGCTAAGGAATTAGCTTACAAGCTAATAAACTAAACTGAAAAAAACCCTGAACAATAAATCTTTACTTTGACCATTTATAGCTTCTGTTATATATCTGATATATAATGTGAAGTATATTCATTGATTTATACTCGTAGTAAAAATTGCATGCATCAAGCTAATTTGTAGGATTTTTAATCAGGCACTGAATAGAGAGCCCATCAAAGTTCTTTCAGCTAAGAGGATAAGTTTGGCAGATAATTAAGAAGTAAATTTTGCATTTTGTACCTTACAAAACTTCACACAAGATGTTTTGTACTGCGTGTAAGCAAAGGCACACGTGTCAGAATTGAGGCGAAAGGAGCAAACGACAGAGGTATCGACAAGTCTCTTTTCTCCTTGGCCGTCTGACCTCTCTCTTTCTCTCACTCCTTCTCTATCTGTGAATATCTCACTCCATTTCTTCAAATGCATCCTCACACAGGCACAAGTCTGAAAAGAATGGTATTCTGGTGCTAAAAGCCTGCCCCATATACCTATAAACCAATCAATAAAACATTTTCCTGCATTTCAGGCTCCAGCACAAAGAAATAAATAAAATCGAAGAATACATTTTTTATTCCTTCATGCTTGGCCAAGGTGCTTGCGCTCAGATACACCCATTAGTGAGATAATATGATATATTGGGCTGAAGCCTGCTTAACTCTGACTCAATCAACACACCCATAACACCAACCCACGTAAACAAGACAATACCGTGATGGAAGGACGCTGAGAACAACAGAGCGCATGCATGATTCAGACAGTAAACAATTGCTTACATAATTGTCACAATGATCGAAAAAAATAATGAGTGTGAATTTTTCTCTGGAGCTCTGAGCTTATAGGTCTTTGGCTGGTGGTTTGGAGACGCATGGCTGGAGAGTGCTTGTATTGCGAGGCATTACATTAGTGGGTGGGTTTCTCCAGTCAAAGCACATGACCTCAAGCAGCTTTCAGACTGACCGAATAGCTTCAGACTGCAAAGACACAAACCACAAACATTAGATTAATGCTAATTAAGCAACAATGAACATCAGACACACATGATACGCCCCTGACGCTCTCATTTCTAAAATCCCTTAAGAAAAAGAAGAATACTTCAAGTTCATTTTATGAAGTAGGGGAGCGCGGGGCACAAGCTAACGCGGGGTTAGTTGTGACACGCATGGTTCAACACTTTCCACACATGCCAGGATGACGAAACTTTGTGTATTTACTAGTTGCCATATCAACGTTATTTAGAGAAAAATCGCTCCAAAATTTAAAAATCTTTGGAAGATATCACTGAACATTTATTTAACCATAGCAAAAGTATTTGTGTTCATTTGAAATAAGACAAATGTGATAATATTTGAATCTAATATCTGTTATTTAAGACTTGAGATGGTTCTTTAATGCTGATCTAACAGCAGAAGACACGAGCCGCGGTTTAAATCCCAGTTGGGGTGTGTTGTCACGTTACAACGAGCCCCTATTAGAACTACACTATTATATTCTATACTTTTATGAATTCCTTTGAGAAACCATGAGAAAAGGGTGAATGTTCAGAAATTATTCATTATTATTATGTTTTGAACTATGCTGTATAGCTGTATTTAGCAATGTGTTTGTTGTCAAACTCAAACATTTGTGTATTTCTAATTATAAAAAAGGCCTTTATTTTAAAAAGTTTTTTTGATTGTATCAGATAATATTTTTAGCTGTCATTTGGTCATGTTACAATGTGCCCCCTAACATGTTACAGTGTATGGGGCATGTTGTCACATTTCACTTCCATTCTTTCGGGGTAAATCAAGAAAAAAGTATACACTGTATTAATGAAACAAAACCACATAACTGTACTAGATGTGGGAAATTAATGTGGGAAAAAATAAATACTCTGAACCCCAAGTGGATTTACACAAACTAAGACAGTCAAAAAGCATTATAGGTTGAACCCTGGTTGTGAATACAATCGGAGTTATATTAAAAAAGTCCTGGCTAATCCAAGCTTTATAATGGCAATGAATTGTTGTCCCATTTATGGAGTCCATTAAAGTGCATATATCCATCATATAACTGCTGCACACGGCTCCGGGGGGTTAATAAAGGCCTTCTGAAGCGAAGCGGTGCATTTGTGTAAGAAAAATAACCAAATTTCAAACTTTATAGACTAAAATAACTAACTTCCGGCAAAAAGTCATGCTCATCGATTTACGGCGAAAGAGTAACCCTGAACTTAAAAATTAACTTTTTTATGTTTATTATTTTATGTTTATTGTTATGAAAAATGCACAAAAATACTATTTAAATTTTTTATAATAAATATATATTTTCAAAAACACGTTTTACTCTAAAACTGCAAGAAAATAAAAGCCATAAATGTAAACAAGTTGTGTTCCAAATGTGAGCTTGACATCTCAAAAAAACTAATTGTTTGGGCGCAGGACCAAAAGATGAAAAATTAATCTCCCATTAATTTCCAGTGCAGTCATTTTTCACGAGAGGAGTACAAGTGGGACTATTTTTTTCAGGACCATTTAATCTTTTCGAATCATGTCCAGGATTTTGCGTGTTCACATTGCAAGTGCCAAAACCTTTACCAAGGTCCATCCCATCCCGATGAATAAAATATTCAAATAAAAAAAAATTAACAAACAAATTAAAAAAATTAAATGAAATCAACAAAAAGTGATTTTCTAAGAACTTGGCATATGTGTTTTTAACTAGATTCTTTCTTTTCATTATTGTGAAGACTCTTACATGTCACTGACCCACATACACACAACATGATCTGTAGTTGTGCTTTCAGGAGTGAAAAGGCTCTTGCACATCCATTCCCGTAAGCATGGACAAATCAAAATACACAAGAAGACATAAGAGGGGAAAAAATGAGTAAAACTAATATACTTTTTATCCTTACATGGCAGCGGTTACCACACACAGACCCACAAATCCTGTTATGACAGGTCGTCTTGATTGATGTAGCAGCTCCACTCAGGGTTAATATACGCTCATAAATTATGCATGAGATGATGCCATCTCTCTATTCTCCAGCGCTCCATGGGGTACAACTGAGGCCCAAGTCAAGACATCTCTCCTGTCTCCGCTCTTCCTTTCTTTATTATGCCATTCGCATAGAATGGGAGAGGAGGAGAGGGGTGGGGTTTTAGCGGACAGACCTGGTGCATTCTTTTGGTATTTATTATTGAACTGTTGGAAATGGTAGATATCATGAATTAATAACATGTGAATCTTTCGCTTGTGCCAGAGGGACCCATTCTTTTTCACTTTCCATTCTGAATGAGTGCATGGAGTGGATAGATTTGTTTGTTTTATTTTGAGTTATGTAATTATATTTCAGGGAGCGCTTTTGGTATTGATATTAACCTATTGATTGATTCAGCTGTCGCCCAAAGTTCATCTGTTTCCAATACGTTTTAGAGTTGTTTACTGAAAATACAATAAAGGAGACTCCAGCCCTGCTAAAAAATAAATGAATAAACAGCTTAAACCAGTCTAAGACTATTTGAAGGTTATTTTAGAATATAGACTATTTTAGGTTTTACTCTGTTTGCTTCACTTTATAAGAGTATTTTATTTGGGGGAAATTATTGCTTTTGTTTAACCTTTATTTCAATGTGCAAACTTTAAAACTACATGTAAACTATCAGAGTATTAAGGCCCAGATGTGCCCACAGCAAAGTTCTTTTTGGGTCTTTGTTTAGGGGTAAAACGAAGTTTGAAATACGTGACGAGCGACATACTGTTATCCAACATCCGACCCCAAACCATCGCTGAGAGCAATGGTTAAAGTATATGATGTAAAATTATAATATATGCAAATATGTGCTCCGTGCTTTCCTCTCAATAACAAAAACTTGCAACAAAATTAAGAAAACAGCAAGCATTTTAATAAAGCAAAAGAAAAGTATCTTATCACAGCAGTGTGGATATGTTTGCATGAGCTCTATGGCACTCCAGTAACGTCTTTATACAATATTCAATAGATGGCTTAAAATCAAGCAGCTTTACCGTATTAAACATGAACAGTGTCACTGTCTCGTTTTATCAGAAGTAGGCTACAACTTAATTTTCTACTATAAAGCAACTCTCATGTGTTTTCATGTCTTCACTCATGCGATGTCTGACCTCGGCCAAATGAACTGGAAAAGATGTTCACGTGAAAGAAGGCGGAGCCTCTGCGCACACCTACACTGAAAAACATATTTTTTTTACTGCTTGTTCAAATTGCTTAATTAAAATGAGTTAAAGCAACAACTTAATTTGATTGTGTTCAATCCACTTAAATATAAGTCAAATTTAAGTTTACTTAATCCGTATCTGTTTGTGTTGCGATTACGTGAATGATTTGTGTTGCATTAATTCAAATTGGGCAGGGGTTGTTAGTTCCCAGCATGCTTTGAATATGGCTAAATCAAGAGAGAGTAAATGTTATTATTTTATGTATTTGATCAAGATGAGAAAGGGGGGACTGTATTCTGTTTAATATTCAATTATGTTGGAATTATTAGAACAATTTAAATGACAGTGGGTTACCATTGAGGAGAAGAGTGGAGCATTTGCTGTGGACTAATACAACTAATCCCACAACGGCTTTGCTGAAGGAGCTTTTAATGCTTAGCATTTAAGGTGCTAATATATGTTATTGCTAGCTAAAGGTTTGTCAACTAGCTAGTGCTGTATTATAATTCTGTTGTGTAACATTAAAATATATAAAATTGAATTGAATGAATGTATGAAATTGAATGCCTGAATCATGTCAGATAGCATAAAATTCACTTTGGGACTGCTTAACTGGGTCACTTAAAATGTATTCATTCCATGATGTTGAAGTTACATGAATAAATGATGTTTGATTAACTTAATTGATTCATATGGGGCCGATGTACACAATTAA
Organism: Gobiocypris rarus; assembly: GCA_023029165.1. Lineage (NCBI taxonomy): Eukaryota > Metazoa > Chordata > Actinopteri > Cypriniformes > Gobionidae > Gobiocypris > Gobiocypris rarus. The sequence continues at coordinate 33,543,632 of CM040917.1, forward strand.
ATCATGTAAATCGTATGTTGTTGTATAACTTCCAAAATAAACTTTGTTTCGGCCTGATTTTGTTCAAAATGACGTCACATCAGTTCGTTCTTCGATTTAGCTTGAAGTATCTTGGGGTCTTTAGTAGACTGTAGTAAACTGTAGTAGAATGTTAGGTTAGGGTTAGGGTAAGTACAATAAGTTGACATGCGGTTGCAAAGTTACTGAGTATGTCTAAAGTGGACCATCAAAATAAAAATATTGTTATACTTACTTTTACTTCACTAAATTCCAAAGCATTCTTTTTACTCAATTACATTATAAAAATTGTCCTCGTTATTTTGATGTTCTCTGAAAACCAAGAACAAATGATTATTTTGAACCAATTATTTTTTTATTAATTGTTTGAAATCCCCATTAAAACCAGCCAACAGACCATGCCTGGGAGACCAGCAACCACTAGATTAGGCTAGTTTAAGCTTCTTTTTTTTTAGCTTGTGTATGAAATAAAACCCCCAACCATTTTAAACAGTGTATTGATACAGAATGATGTCATAATTCAAATGTGGCTTTTGTTAACTGTGAAATACAATAAAAAGTTCGAGATAACGCAGCTCAGGCAAGTTTACCTCTCCATGAACTCTCTGCATTCTGCATTCTCTGACAAGGAGATATCAATTGCTGTCAGAGAAACCTGAAACATGAAATAAATGCTGTATGGCATATTATATCGATGTGTGTCAGGATCCTTGAGGTTGAATCGTGTGTGTGTTCCCTTAAAGTTGATTATGACTGCTTGTGAAACATCACTGAGGAAAGAGGTGTGTCCACACATATAGACTGACAGTGGCCACCACTTCTCTAATACCCCCTGGAAGGCGGGACCTATGGCTTGGTGGAATCCCTGATGAGCGTCTTTGACATTGATTGATGAGGCTCGGTTTCATCCAGGGCACAGAAGCCTGGCCCCCTCCTGCTATTTCAGGTCTGTCTTCACGCTGGTCCATTTCTCATAAATGACAATCGTCAAGCTCAGCGGTTTGAAGCTGTCATGATGACCAGTGTTCACATAAGAAAACATTGTTTAAGTTACCATAACAACCAAGAGTGAAATGGGGCGACAGGTGCCCATTTTCTAGCAGCAGATGGGCTTAAAGGCCCACTGAAGTGCATTGAAACACACAGCGTTATTCAATGTGATGACATAAGGTGTGATCGACATCAGCTGGGGCTGGATGTAACCGATCGGCGAGAGTTGCCAAGTGCAGGCGGGGAGGAGCTTAAAACAGACGTGAAGTTGGACACTTTCTGCACACTGTGTTTGCATACTTTACCACAGCTGAAGTAAAAGAAATGCGATATTTGTCAAGTACAAAGATGTTTCAGAGACATTATCATTCCATACTTTATGTACTGCTTAATACAGCATCTGTTTGTACAAGAATACATTTCAACATAAGCCTATACTATCAATGAAGTGGGGGTCTACGTTTTTTATTAGATTTATTTTAATAAACACAACACAATATGCCATCGTGACTACATGAAATAAGGATTTCCTGTTATAAAAAAATATTTGTGAGCTTTAGTGGAACTGAAGGTTTTAGAATAAACTCTGAACACATGTGATCGCTGTCCTGCGGTGAATCCGGCCAATCGTGGAACAGCTGTGTCGTCGACAGAGCCGCTCTAGAGAATCTGTGCAGAATGAACCGGCCGGCTGCTCTACAATCGTCTTCGCTGTACTTTGATGGGATATGGCACAGTCACAAAATTTCGGACAAACTTTCTAAACGGCATGCACTGCTTCAAGTCAGCCGCCGATCGGTCTGCGCAGCACTGCATGAAGTCGAACAAGCCTGTAATTGCCACTGAAACAGGACGACAGGGCGGGACATGGAGCAGCTCCTCCCTTTTTTTTTAAATAGCCAATTGCATTTCGTAAATATATATAACACAGAGCACAGCTAGAGCTGTTGAGCTCAATAAAGCCGCTTATGACAGCCACACTCCAATAGACTCCCCCTTTTAGATTTAAAATGAAACTGAAAGCAAAACAGTGATCATGATCATGCTTAAGATGTGTAGTGTAGTAATTTATGTTACACACTCTTCCACTCATCAGTGCTGTTTCTAATGCAGAGTCTATCTAACCGTTTCTCCTCCTAATATCCTCCAAAATTTAAAATATAGCATTCTGGGTAGTTTTCTGGTGGTCTGTGCCGACTCGTGCATATGATCCGCTCTGTGCTATCGTGTCTCTGAACTGGAGCAGAACGGCACATTTACAGTGAGTGAGAGCATTTAATGATACAGTGGATTTTCACTGCGCTTGGCATCTTGCATTCATCCAGATTGCCTCAGTAACTCAGAAATGTTTATTGATATGAAATTCATTTAAGTACACTATAAATGTAATTTGATTCAGCACTTCACAACCCTCTGGTCAGTTTGTGGTCAGCCATGTTTAACTAACATTTACACCATTAGTTTTGTGCCAGTAATCATTAACACCCTTAAAACAAAAGCAAAATCATTAATAGTCATGTCACGTCCCTCTGCCTCCAGTGCTGGACTTGTTTGAGACTTTTATTTCTCACAGATGATGGACTGTGGCCAACTGAATACACTGAGCCAATGCCGCCGGTGCTCGGTGTTGTGCAGTCTGTGTTCAGTAACTGCTCTGGATATTGACATGCATTATAAAGCAGGGAGGATGGATGTCAAGCTACTATTTTTACATGCTGTGACCTCTGACCTGCTTGGATAGCTGCATAGATCCTAGTGGGTTGAAAGGCCTCGTTTTGGAGAGAGGAAAGAGATTCTTTGACTGGTTCTCTTGGCTCCAGGCGTGAAAAATAATCAGACTGTTTTTCCAACTGACACTACTGTTGTGGAAGTGTGGCTTGAGCATGCTGGGTGCTGCATTGTTTTGGATATTGAATTCATAACTCATTCCACCTCAGAATTGATTCGGTTTTTAAGTGCAAGTTTCTTGTCCAATATTGCTTTGGAAATTTCATCTTCAAAAATAGAAGAACACATTGAATAGAGCACCATAAATATGTCAAAGTCCACTAGTAATCGGTGTAAAAGATTCAGAAAAAGGGTATGGTTACATACAATGTCAGGGCGGGGCAAGTTGTCACAATTTAAAGGCACAATATGTAATTTGTTGCTGCTAGAGGTCGCTTATTGAAAACAAAGGAGTAGCTTGATGACGCCTTGATTTCGCTGAGCTTTTATTCTGCTGCAGACGAGCACTTCCCCTTCTTCTGCTCATGTGTAGGCGGTGACTATGAGACACTTGTTCACACTGCAGTGAGAGATCGATAGTAGGCATGGTAAAACATGGCATTCGCGGTAAATCAAGAAAAACAGATTTAGACTAACTGTGTTGAGTTGTATAACAATGATTCATTTTTTTGTTGATTTATGTATCCAAACAGTTGCACATATACAGTAAAACACATAATATATTACTAAATAAAAAAAATCTAGGGTAACGCAGGTATGATGTCATTGACGGTCTGTGTCTTGGTTAAATTGCTTATTTCTCTGAATTTAAACATTCTTGGAAACATTTTGGATAATGTAAGTACACAAGTCAACAAAATATATAACACTGTTCTAGTTTTTGGATATTTGAATCCAAAAATCTTACATATTATGCTTTTAAATGTTATGACTTTATTATAAAACACAAAAATGTATATTAATAGTAGGCTACAAATAATGATGATAATGCATTTTATTTATAATGAAATGGAGGTAAAATACAAAAATTACAGACATACAGTAAAACAAACAATTACTCAACAGCCTGTTAGGCTATTAGTAATAAATTATGGGTTTTAATGTGTTAAATACATTTAATATAGAACATATTTATATGAGTTTAATATTCAGAATTGTTGTATTGTTTAAATATTGCTGAAAAGCTAATAAGAGGCTGTTTGTTGCACTGTAACAGCATAACCCAGAAATTGACTAACAAAAATAACCCCCAATCTTATTTATTTACAGTTAAATGTCATTTGTTTATTCTGGAAAATGAGCTATAAAGTTTCAAGTGTCATCCGAACTTTAATAACAGGGAAATTTGCATCGAAACCACAGCTAACCGTACCGCATAAGCGTCTGACACACACAAAGAATATTCCTAGAAATGGATTAAATCCGAGCACGTTGAGGATCATTCCTCTCAACCCTCCCTCTCTCTGTCAGTTCCCTCCATCAGCTCATTATTCAATGGAAATAAAAGGCAGAACTAAAGTGAGAGAGCTCCCCTCTGTCTGCTGTCATTACGCCTCGCGTTAGCTGCGACGACTTCATTTCCTGAGAGGTGAGCTATGGAACGCGCCGTTGCTCAGTGACGGGAAGAGACAATGGACTGTCACATGTCCAGTCCGATATACTTTATCCACTCATCTATTTTCATTAGTGCCGTCAAGAGATACTGCGATGCTTTTTTTTCCTATTGGGCTCTTATAATTTGAACCAGAATAGGAGACAATACTGACAGTGAGGAAATGGCAAAAATGACAGAAAACAAAAGAAACATGTCACCATGGCTGTAGAAAAAGGTTGTGAAATAATTGCCTAATATAGTATTAACTCTACTTTAGTGCTACAAGGATATATTGCAAAGCATCACGTCGTCTCATCTGAGCTGCCTCATTGGTCTGTCACCGCTCGTCAATGACAAAATATTTGAGATGACCAATCAAATCAAAGTAGGCGGGCTTTATGTTCACAGCTGCTGAGCGTGAATTTCACAAGACGCTTCAGTTTAACAGTCATAAAGTGCGAGATATGTAGCATCACCATCGTGATGCTGTGAAAATAAATGTTAAACGACCAACAAAAAATAATAATCTGTCATATGTATAAACGTTTGTCTAATTTCAGCATTTTTTACTGAAAATAGGCCATACTTGTAGCATGTAGCATTCATGTAGAATCTGTAAATGTGAGAGGACATGAAACATTGAGCCGTTTTCATCATATTAGACATACAATTAATAATAAATGTGTACCTACTGTGAATGCATTTAATAGAGATAGTTAACCTGCCTAGCTTTCCTGGCCTTCAGTAAATTAATTGTGATGTCACCCATAGGCTTCTGAAGAGAGTTTTTGAAACCTCCAAGTCACGCGTGATTCCCGGATAACTGAAAATGGGCAAAGAGGCGGGACGTGGCTGGAGCTGAGGTGATGTGATGACTAACAGACAGCAGACAAACAGCTAACCACCTGTCACTCAAAGTGGCCACGCCCATAACTCTTTCCCCGCCAAACACAGAATTTTCCGTTATTTGTGAGAAAAGCGCGTCCGCCAAACACAGAATTTTCCGGGTTTCCGTGTTTTCACTGTTAGACGATAGGGGGCGCTATTACGCATCTTCTGAATGAGTACTGAATCTCCAGATCAAAACGCGAGTAAGACGCAGTAAAACAAGCGATCGCATGTAAACAGGTACATATGTAAAATAACGTGATTGTCAACATTAAACATCACATGGATCAAAACTATCTAATGTTACTGAATGAAATGTGGACCCAGGACGAGCTACAGGACTTTGCAAGCATTAGGGGTGTTGAGGGACTCAATCTAGACCATCTGTGTTTGATCATCGCTCTGAATCTGATCTGGATGTAATTCTTTCACAAAACATTTTTTTTTTAATGAAACTTACCCATATTCAAGTGTTGATAAAAAGAGGAATGCATGAAGCTAGAATAAAAAGTTTTTTTTGTTTTTTGTTTAAAAGAAGAGGGTCATGATATATTGCATGCTCAGATATTCATAAAACAAAATATTCTATGGGCTATTACATTTTGGTGAAAATGGTCAAAAACCCTGGCGGTGGAACTTTTTTTTTAAAAAAGAGTTATTTATGCAGAACTTTAAGGCTTTATATAATGTAAACGAACAAGTAATAAAAAAAATTCCCGTCACAGTTGTCATGAAGGGCAAAATTAGCCAAATATACCAAAATCACAATTTGTACCAGGCTGTAAACATGTTTTTTTTGTTTGTTTTTTTACTGTAAAGTTACGGGTCCTGCACTGTGCGATTTTCCAAAATCCTGTGAATGTTGCTTGTCAGACTGTACGAACACCATCCCCGATATAAGCCATGTCACACTGTAAGATCTAAGTTGTCATAAATGTCAGACTGTATGATAGTTGAGGCGCGCTAAAACGGACGCACGCAAGAAAATCGTCCATAGTTTTATATCATCAATCAATGGCATTCAGTGACGGTGAGCTGCATTACATGCGGGATTTAAATGATGGCTAGAAAGAAATCTCTAGCGCTCATTTTGGTCATGGTTTCTTTTGAAAAACTAAGATAATTTCACGGTCGTCGTAGGGGAAGTCACACTGCAGGATTGTGCACCAAATCTTCTGACACTGCCAGAATTTCATCTGAGGTCAAATTTGATCGCAGCGGTCATTGAACGGCTGCCGGTGAATATGTCAAACTAACGATCAAAGACGTCAGATTTTAGCCTAGGATCAGAGGAATCTTTTAGCAAAATGTGTCTCAGACGGCCAAATCGTGGCCAAAGTCGCACAGTGTGTAACTGGGTTTAGGCTCAATTAAATTCTGCTCCCTTCTGGAGCCTGTCTCTAGTGGCCAGTCGATGAATTGCAATTAAAGTCACTACCATATAGGCTTCATGAGAAACTGGGAGAGGTTGCTAGCCTAGAAATCTAGATGCACCCTAGCGGCAGCAAATGTAATTAGCAGCCAGTGTCGTCTAGCAACTCTCCATAGACTTGCGAGCTGGGAAAAAAACTAACTCTGGTCAAGCCAATCACATCGTGTATAGAGTTGGTAGGCGGGCTTAACATAATGATGGCAGATTTGCCGCGGTTCCATGTGCTACTTGTAAACAAAGAAGCTGGCGAACGGCGGTCTTTTGAATCGGCTTTGGCTGGGACTCTGGGAGACTTGGAGTTAAGCTTTTCTTTGAGAAAAGAACAAAGAACGGCACTGAAGTCATTCTTAAGAAGGGAAGATGTGTTCGGAGTTCGCTATCCAATTGCATGCAGAGGGAATTTTAAAGACAACCGTTTATCCCTCCCCTCGGATTGAGCCCTGCCAATGGTGAGCTCACAGAACCAACATCTTGATGTGGGTCTGGCTTGTCAGGTTAGGAGGTTGCCGCTTGGTATTGAAAAGTAATCTACTGCAGTGGCCACTGACATGGTTTTGAAAGCTATTGTTATCCAGTTTTTTTTCCTTCAAACGTTAAAATGCACATATGTAGATCAGCCCACGAACACCCCTAACTATCTCACATTTGGGACCTGCGCCCCTATATGTCACTTAAACAGTATTTATGATTTTATCTTATGGTTGTTTTTGAGGTCTCAGGGACCATTTTTTATTGATCAAAAACCTAAACCTAAAGTCAGCATGAAATAATAAATAGATATTATTGTTCATCTGTGCATTTTTCATATTTAAAATATGAACTTTCACTACTTCTGTTTGATCTCAACTTTAACAAAGTCATTTTTCTAGTGTAATGTATAAACAATGTCTTAATTTTTAGTTATTGTATGTCTTTATACAAAAAATGTTATTTTAGTTTTTTAAATAATTGTAATTAGCATTTTTAATTAGCATGCTAATTTGTTAAAGTAATTTCAGTTATCTTTAGTGCTTCGACTAATTTCAAATTTTTGTTTAGTTTAAGTTTTTCAACTAATATTTATATATATATATTATTTTATATCAGATGTATTACAATTAACAGAAATGTTTAAAAAGTTTTAATTTTAGTTAACGATAATAACCCTGAAAAAAACATGTTTGAGTTCTTACAGGTTGCAAAAAAATATACTACTTTAGTCTAACTGGTGTAAACTCTGTAGAAATACACTTCTTCCGCTCATATTTTGATTTATTGTATTTTTCAACAGTGTGCTTTTGCTGGGGTCATTAACTTCAAGAATATAACTACTGGAACGGATACCAATCATATAAATATCTACAGAATAAATATCTACCTACTTGGTTTTGACAAGGTCAGATGAACTTAAAATAATTTAAAGGAAAAACAAGAGGTTCATTTTGAAACTGGAGTGTCTCATGCCTCAAACATAAAAACATTCAATCTCATCAGAACATGAGGTTTAAGCACAAAATGAGCTGTTTTCTACACATTTTTTTTTTCCTTTTCTTTTTTCCTAACCCCTCCACTTCCCAATCAAATGATATAATGCTTCATTAGTGGCCCAGAACTGTCGGCTTTTAGTCCTCATCCGCATTTGTCATTATCTCAGCTCTATGAGAGAGAGAGAGAGAGAGAGAGAGAGAGAGAGAGAGAGAGAGAGAGAGAGAGAGAGAGAGAGAGAGAGAGAGAGAGAGCAAATTGATCTATTCATCATGGCTGAAAAATACGAGGAAGAAGCTAAAGAGAATGTGGATCTCCAGAGCGCCACACTCCTACGGTGGGTTGTGTAATTGTCAAACGGAACTCTTCCCTTCTTTCTTATTATTTATCCATATTTCCTTCACAAGCTGAATTACAGTAGCATAATAGCAGTTGCTGTACTAGTTGCAGCGCCATGCAAACTCTTCTGACCCTCTGTATTGTAGCTGTGACTGTTACATGCAACACATTAAAACCCCACCACCGTGAAGCATCTCAATGGCAAACCGCATGGGGCATTCTGGGATAGATTGACGTATGCACACTACTGGAGAAAAGGATACACAACTTGAAAATTCATGAGACATCTCTGTTCCAGCAATGAAGAAGGGAATGAAAAAATCCTATTTCAGCCGCTGGTCTGTTGCTACGGATAAAATTAGGATGAGATGAAGGAATAAATGGCATGCAGCGACAGAGATAATGTTTGTACACTGACAGACAGACATAAGTCACGTCTAATCTACAAGCTCATCTACAAATTGTTTGCAAGACTACTGATATAATCAGCTCGTAAAGCGAACATTCTCATAAGACCATCAAAAAAATTATAATAATTACTTGAGAAAAAGAAAAAGGCACATTGGCACATGATTTTTGAACACTTGATTCTGAATTGCGACAGTCAAAGAATTTTGTACAATGATCGCTGCACAGACCATTTGAACCTGCCGACCATTATTTTAAAGGCTCCTAGTTTTGTTTTGGAGTCTACAACAGGTTTACATGCATCAAAGTTCAAAAATCACTTTCATTTTCTAATAATAATAATTGCACATTTTTCAATGATTCTTAAACGACTCGACGGATGAATCAGTCTCTATAAATCCCTTCTCTCCGTGAGCTACTCTGCTCTGATTGGCCAGACGGCCCAGTCTGCTGTGATTTTGTCTACTCGTGTCAGAAGCTAAACGTCCATCACCATAACTGAACTTCAGCTCCGGAGGCTTCCTAAAGCTCAGTGATTGTACACACTGTAAAGACAGTAACGATGATGTCGATTTTAACACATCAATCCGAGCGCCAGTCCGATGTTGAAACATTAGTTTGTAAAACAAATCTCACTCCATCCTTTCTCTTTACTCAAAGTAGTAAGAACGACAGGTGATCTGCATTAATACACACAGTTTGAGGTAATAGTGGCCCACAGACTCGTTTTGGCGGTTCTGAGTTGATACTTTCTTTTGGGAGGGAACTTTATTTATCATGCACTTTCGATGTTTACATTCACAGACAGCAAGAACCATAATGGGGCACTTTAAGATATCAGAGAGAAAAACAGAGATTGAGTAACAGACTGAGTGAGAGAGAAATAAAGAAAAGTGTGTGCATGTAGGCTGTGTATCTATGTAGAGAAACACTCACACAAGCCTCTAGTCTATCCACACAGTTCACAAAGCAGAGGGAAAACCATGACCCCTTGTGTGTGGAGCGGGTTTTCTTTAAAAGAACAGCACCTCAAACCCTCAGGAGACCTATTAAAAATTCATAGCTGAGTTTGAAATCAGCAGCTACACTGTTTTAAACTGCCATAAAGACCATTCAACTGATAACACAAACACAGTAGGAATGCTTGATAAACACAGTGACAATTTTGTGCAGCACTTTGTAATACAATTGTGGGGAGAAGCCAGGAAATGTTTGGGCAAGGAGTCTTCTCCCACATAAGCACCGTGGCTCACATTTGTAACCGTTAGGCAACTGCTCTAGTGTATATTTAAGCAAATTATAAGGTGCTTGGTTATTAATGCTGTCAAAGTCCTAAGCAAACAGGTGCAGCATCTGTTGAATTAACCCTCTAATCATTTTTCAAAATAAATTTTCTACATCTGACCTTTGGTGTTTTTTTTTAGGATGCCACTTTCTCCTATTAGGGTAGATTGTTTTTGGCAAATTGTCTAAAACTTCACACACACATTCATATGCATTTTCAAAATCTAAAAAAAGTAGTGAAAATTTATTTCATTTTATCTTGTCCTTCTATATATATATATATATATATATATATATATATATATATATATATATATATATATATATATATATAATAAAAGTCAAACACTTGACACAAATTCAGATGCAACTTCCTAGCATTAAAAACATAACATCCAAATGAATGTAGCACAACTGAAAATCATATATATATATATATATATATATATATATAAAATAAAAAGTCAAACACTTGACACAAATTCAGATGCAACTTCCTAGCATTAAAAACATAACATCCAAATGAATGTTTGACCTGTAGTTAGTTTGAGCATGTCTGCTGGTCAGTGTAGTGAGGCCAATAGGCAATGGCATCTGACTTTGGTTGTAGTATGGATCACATCTTCCAAACTGGCACAGGATAATGTACCCAAATGCCTGACTTCCACAACAATCTACTTATACTCTGCCTTCACCCTCACAATCCTTCTTAATTTTCATCTTCGTCCTCTCTTACAACCTCATTTTCTGATGCAGTGCCATCACAGTTGAGCTCTGTTGACAACTATGCATCGCTCAACAAATGTAATTTACTCCGTTGCTCTGATTGGTTGTAGGTCTATCCAATTGAGTGCAGAGGCATTTTCTTTCCTGGTTCGGTTGAAACACGTCCCATAATCCCAGCCCAATGGAGAAGTATCAGACTCATATTCTGACTAGAATCTAATTATGCCAATGTCAGGCTATAAAACTTACTCATCAAGCTAAAAAACACAGGGGAAAAAGCTATTATACTGCCTGCCCAACGTTATCTCATGAGAATACGCGTGTATTTTTTTCATGTAAACTTTAGTTTTGTGTCTTTGAAAGTTATGTATTAATGCCTATTAACAATGAGACAAGGCTGGCCTTCCAGTAATGAACAATAGTGCCAGCTACACTGAAAATATGCATCCCATAAAAGGACTGTCATTTATGCATGACACAGATTTTTGAGGTCTTTGAATTCTTTGAGTTATTGTTTTTACAAAATATGCATAAAAAATGATCCAAAACGCATTTGGATGTACAATGATGTTTGTTTTTTTTATTATTTTTTTTAATCTAATTTATATGCATTTTCAATGGTGTGTTGACAGCATTTGACCTAACATGTGCTAATGTCTCCTTCACTACCTCATTGCCAAAAATGTCAAGCATACGGAAAATAGATTAACATTTTATTGGCTGAAGGGGATGTCTAATATCTTGTAGATATTACTAACATTACATTATTATTGTATTTTAAATGCACATCATTTATACATGACGATGTCCCATAAAGGGTTAAATGCCATTGAAAACACAGGATTATCAGGAAAGCTACATCAATATATCTCAAAGGTGACTTCTCAGTGGGCCAGAGTTAGCGTGGCAGAGTTCTTATAGGGTCACCGCATATCTGCCATAGTTTTATATCTTTAAAATCAATTGTAAAGCTGGACAGTGTGGTGAAGCTGCATTTGTTTTTCATCACGCATGTTGTATCTGCTGTTTTGAGCCTCAGAAAACCGCTCATATATAAGTTGAAACATCTGCTGGAGATCAAATCAAAACCTCAACAGTGAACACAAGCGTTTGAGGGCTGAATCTGAAACAGAGATTTGTTTATGTGTACAATTTGTTGGTCAGCATGAGGCAAGTCGGTACAAAAAATATCAATAAACCTATAAGAGTGACGCATATCAGTATAAAAGTTTTCACATTTTCATCAAATGAAATGCAGTTTTAGCTGTTTTAATGTTCTGTGATCAAACACTGCAAAAAGTGCTGTGCTATAGGAACAGATCTTGTTGTTATTGAGTTTCTGTGGGTCAAAATGCATGAAACTTTGTGAAAACGTCATAGGCAATAGTACTGAAAATCATTACAATTGTCTTAACGTTGCAATATTCAAGTCATTATTACAAAAACAAAACAAAACAAAACAAAACTGTGTAGTCATGTCAAGTTCGCCTCAGGAAGCAGTGACTGATCTATGCCTGGGACGTGTATTGATTTGAAACAAGACATAGTGGCCACAATTATATCTACATTATTCCCTCATTATCTATAACAAGAAAACTAATTGCTTTATCAATACCTTAAATTAAACAAGCTTGAGTTTTGCAGTGTATGCTGTTCTTTTGTTCCTTCGATGTTGATTGATTGATTGACTGAAACATTACTTGTTGAAAGGCAATTTTTAGTATGCAAAGAATTAACCGTTTAAGCGTTGTCATGGGTAATTCAGACATGGAAAATTAGGAAAAAGGTATCAGGACATGAGATATATTGTTCTGTGCATACACAAGCAACGAGGCTCATAACAAAAATAATCTATACAGTAAGATTTATAGGGCAAGTATTTCATCTTCCAAATGAATCCTGTCACAATTATTGATTAATCTGATCGCAATTACAAACTGCAATCATTGTGTAGTTTGAATTTCAATAACATTTTGCCATTTAAATAAGGGAAATTATATTGTGGTTATTATACCATAAATAATTATATAAATATCATTATTGCCTTGTCAGCACAAAATGCAATACCATGAAAGGTTTATTCCAAATGTTAGGGGTATAACAGCTTAGACCCAGAGACCAGTAGTGAAGAATGAAGACCAAGAGTCAGGAGTGCAATTAATTCAAGACATTTTTACTGAAGAATAGTTTGCAGTTTCATCAGCAGAAGCCAGCTTCAAGTCTCACAAGGAGTTCGTAGGCCGCACTTCCACTCTACCAGTCTCGTCGTACCGTACTTAATTGTCCCAACAGTTATGTTTTCAAGATCTAGCCACGTCATTACTTCAAGGTGTATGATTCTGATTGGCTCAGAGAAAATGCACAGTCATGGTAAATTTCCACACAAGGATAGATAGCAAAGCATATCACTAAACTAGGTAGACTAGTTATCGCCCCATGACTAGATTTCGATCATTGTTGACCTCGGAGGTTGCAGAAAGGCGTCTTCACGTCTGGTGTTGTGTGAGGAAAATGTCCATCTTAAATATTGGTCCTGCACAGATCATGCAACGCACACACCCAAAAGCTCCCGAGCATCACAACTCTCCCAAGGTTGGAGAGTCTTAACTACATATCAACAAAGCACTTCTCCAAAACATACTGATAGCGTGTGCTTTCTCTCAGTGAGAGGTACAGACAATAGTACATGCAATATTCATCTTGATGCTTTAGTGTTTCAGTAAAAGGAAATATGAAATGAATAAAATAAAATAAAAATGAAAGACAAATCCATATTTAATCTATGGAAGCCGGGCAAAGTGAGCAAACACTGTTACTGCACTCCCGGCATGTTAGGGGCTGTGTTACACATAGGCCAAATGCCACTCAAAGACCAAATACAAACTTTAGAAAACATAAAAGAAGAACAAACAATCAATGGTTTTATTGAGTAAAATCAACTGGAATTAGTCATTAGAAATAGGAGGATAAATATTAATTAAGGCTTTGATTATTAATCTGATTAAGATATTTACAGGTATATTGAAGCAGCAGGGGATTTCAGAATCCCCCTTCACAAATATACGTCAAGTGATTATATATATATACAAACACACCGATCAGATGTAACATTGTGACCACCTTCCTAATATTAACAATAAAACAGTCCTGACCCGTCGAGGCATGGACTCCACTAGACCCTTGAAGGTGTGCTGTGGTATATGGCACCAAGATATTAGCAGCAGATCCTTTAAGTCCTGTAAGTTGCGATGTGGGGCCTCCATGGATCGGATTTGTTTGTTCAGCACATCCCACAGATGCTCGATTGGATTGAGATCTGGGGATTTGGAGGCCAAGTCAACACTTCAAACTCGTTATTCTCCTCAAACCATTCTCGAACCATTTGTGTTGTGTGGCAGGGCGCATTATCCTGCTGAAAGAGCCACAGACACCAGGGAATACCGTTTCCATGACCCTGTGGCCGGTTCTTCACTGTTCCTTCATTGGAGCACTTTTGATAGATCCTGACCACTTCAGACCGGGAACACCCCACAAGAGCTGCAGTTTTGGAGATGCTCTGACCCAGTCGTCTAGCCATCACAATTTGGCCCTTATTAAACTCAAAATCAAATCCTTACACTTACACCTAATATATCCCACACACTAACAGGTGCCGTGATGAAGAGATGATAAGTGTTATTCACTTAACCTCATAATGCCTGATCAGTGTATATATATATATATATATATATATATATATATATATATATATATATATTACACATATACACAAACACAAACACAACAAAAACACAACATGTGTATCACAACAAATAAAGACTTGATATTTAAATAAAGATATCTAAATTTGCTACGATTGCAATATTTGCTATATTAAACAGTGTTCTTGCTATCACTGCATCTTTGGCTTTTGGATCATTGCAATTTGAACATGTCATGAAGTGATTCACTATGACATTCACTTTACCAATCCAACAGATTCAACTCAAACGGACTCTGCTTGATTTCAACAAGTTTCTATTCATTTAAATATACAAATTGGTGAGCTGTTATAGTTTAATCTCATACCTGAATTCCAAACACACAAAAAAAGTTCACAAAATAAGTTCACGAAACTCACATTAGCTGAGCTTCACTTTAACACATCCAAATATATATATATCCCACAAAGTGATATAAAAAATCCCATGAATGCTTATGGTTGAAGTTGAGATCATTTGCACAGCAGTGCAGATTATAGGCTGGTAGGTGGGGCGGTATCTGACCTTTACGATCATCTCAATTGTTGAAACTATCCTGCTGTTATCGCTGTTGTTGTTCATCATTAAATCGACAAATCTGCATAGCCGAAGATAAAATATTTATTTGACCTTCTAACAAACCAAAATAAATGCCATTCCAATTTATTTATTTTTCAATCAAAACATTCTGAAATTTCCGAGATGAAACCACAGTCCAGATCAAACTAGATGTTTTGCTAAATGTTTTCTAAATTCTATATTCAGCAAGTAGTTTATTCAAATTGTCTGAAAAGCTATTGTCTCATCTTCTTCCGTTAAGTTGTTTAAAAGCTCCGTTATAGCAATAAAGTAAAAAGATTAATTTCTCTTTGTGTGTTATTAATTACTTTTCTTAATAAAGACTTATAGTTTGCCTCATTGTTGAATAAGGGCCATTTCACAGCAGTGCAGATTATAGACTGGCAGGAGGGGGATTAGCTGACCTTTCTCTTCATCATAATTGCAACTATCCTGTGGTTTTGGAAATACTGATGACATCGTTGACACATCGGAATGGTCAAAAATAAAATGTGAATTTAAACGTAATTGAAATGAACTAACCAATAATTCATTTAAACAACTTTTGCTGATGATAAAATGCAGAATTAAAGTGCCCCTTTTATGGTTTTTGAATATTCCCTCTCATGCAGTGTGTAATATCGCTGTCTGTGAATGTAAACATTCTGCAAAGTTGTGAAGTCGAAAGTGCACGATAAATAAAGTTGTCTCCCAAAAGAAAAGATCGACTCTGCATTACGGTTCTAGATCACTAGTAAAGACATTTGAATAATGCCCGCCGTCGAGTTCAACACAGGATTCACAAAACGCTTGCTCTTGAGAGACGGGTCAGTACCAGTTTATTTGGACCAGCTCCTCAGAATCATAACCTGTAACTATGAATAATTATCGATTTATATATTTTCTACCGGGTGTTCAAAATACGTAGTTTTGTGTTTTATATTGTTTAAGTTTCCGGCTAACTCTTACTGAAATACTTCTGCTCATCAGCTGTGGGCCACTGTTACCTCAAACTGTGTGTATTAATGCAGATCGCCTGTCGTTCTTACTACTTTGAGTAAAGAGAAAGGATGGAGTGAGATTTGTTTTACATCAGTCATTGGTGTCAGTGCTTTTACAAACTATTGTTTCAACATCGGACTTGCGCTCGGATTGATGTGGTAAAATCGACATCATCGTTACTGTCTTTACAGTGTGTACAATCACTGAGCTTTAGGAAGCCTCCGGAGCTGAAGTTCAGTTATGGTGATGGGCGTTTAGCTTCTGACACGAGTAGACAAAATCACAGCAGACTGGGCCGTCTGGCCAATCAGAGTAGAGTAGCTCACGGAGAGAAGGGATTTATAGAGACTGATTCATCCGTCGAGTTGTTTGAGAATCACTGAAAAATGCGGTGATGTGCAATGTGTATTATGAGAAAATTAAAGTGTTTTTTTACCTTTGATGCATGGAAACCTGTTGAAGGAGACTACAAAACAAAACTAGGAGCCTTTAAAATAGCATAATACGGGCACTTTAAGACCCGATCACAACAAGGGTGATAACTGTAATGATAAGGATTTAGTTCTAAATATAAAAGAATGGCAGTGTCCACACCACAACTATAGCAAAAACGGCACAGAGAAACGATATCATTGGAATCACTTTCGGAAAAAAAAATTCTCCCAGCTGATGAATTATAAAAACATTTACAGCCAATCAGAAACCATCCTGATGTAAACAGAATAAACAGAACGTATTGTCCGCTGGTATAGACACTAATATAGTTTTCTTTATATGATTCTTGGTGTGAACGGGCCTTTAGACAGTAAAATTAAAAAAAATCTAACTGACAGCACACAGCATCAATGCTTAAGTCAATCAGTCTCAATTAGAGTTGATGATTTTTTGGTAAAATGTATAGCAACTAATGCAAAAAAAGTTCTGAAGACAGCCGACGACCGATCCGACTTTCCCTACATGCCGTTTACTGTAGATCTTTTTCCATGTACACACTTTTTTTAAATGAGTAAAATATTAAAATTCTGACTATCTAGCATGTTATACAGGTCTCCAAACGTTTTAGCAACATGCAGCATTGCATTTGTGTAGTTAAAGTTGCATCATCATTTCATCTCGGTTGAAATTGCTGCAATTGACTTCCAAATAGTCTCAGCGCTGGTCTCAGTAACAGTATTTAATACCGTTCACCAGACACCACTACTGGGAGGGAAAAGAAATATAAACTTGCAATATTACAGTAGCCTCAAGGGATGAAAACAGCAATATGAATATTTTTTAATGTAGTAATGTTTTTTTGTTTAGTTTTTTTTTGCAATAGATATTTCAAATTGACTACAAGCACATTAAGACTAGAAATATAGCTTATATCCTAGATATATTCTATGTAAAATATATACGCTTCCGCCCTTTAGCTATATCATTTGTCCGGTTTTTAATGCATTACACACTACAGTAATAAGTTTTAAGCGATTTGATTGATTGTCATTTTAATGCTTTATTCTCTACTTCCTTCATTGTCCAACGCACAAACACATTTAAGAGCAGTTTTAAAGGTGATACTGTAATATGGAGGGGTATAGGTACATAATATTGTACATGTATTGGAATTTATAATAGCCTGTGCACTATAGATCACAATTATCTCCACCAAATTACAATTAAATGAACTAGTGAGCACAAAAAGCAAATATACTCATCGACCAAAAGACAATTTGAAGCACATGGAGGAGCAGAGCATGTTTACCACAAGCAATACAATCAGTCAGGAGGCTCGAATCAGTTCTGCTTGGGTAAGACAAGACCTCGGTAATGGAGAAGGAGTATTTTGACATTCCAATCAGGTCTTTGCCTAAATTGTGTGGAACTGTGCAAACCCAAATCAATGTTCTAAGTACAATAAGCCTCTCTGCGATGTTATGAATATTTAGTATGGAAGATTACCTTGCGAGATGTATTCTCTGATTAGCATTAGCAGTGTTCATTGAGTAAAACTGGCACTTTGCTGGACAGGAAAGTGGATGGGGATAAACTAGGGTGTCCTTGGTGAGGAAGAGGACCTTGAAAAACAGCAAAAGTCTACAACCCAGTGTTTGTGTAGATTTTGTGTTACCTAGCTTCTGGTTCAGATGTAACAACCCAGTGTTTGTGTAGCGTTACCTGGATCCTGGGTAGCGACCCAAGGGGTTGAGTTATTTATTGCAGGCTTTTTGCAACCTCTTCAGGAGAGAGCAGTTCTTAGCTCCGTCAAATGTCTTCTGTGAAATCAAGTTTGTGTGCATTTTATTTTATATATAAATTCCTTATTTTCTGTATATCATTTAATTTTATTCAAAGCAACATACAGGGATATATGACTGTCTTTTTGTGTGGTGGAAACGGCTGATACCTTGCATAAAATTGTATGATTTTATTAAAAAAGATACAGAATATAAATACTTAGGATGTGAAAATATGTCTTCAGAGTTATAGAGCCAGTCACCGCATATTTTGGCTACAAGCGAATGAATGATATTAAAAAGAATGTAAGAAGAAGAAAAACACTAGTATTATAGTAAAAATGAATCACCCATTATGCTGGGTAAAATTAACCCAGTATGTGTTGTCCTATATTTACCCAGCCCTTAGGCTAGTGTTTTTAGTCTTTTCCTCCTAAAACTTTTCTTTGAACTTAGTTGTTTGTAACAAATGATTATATGCTCCTTTTTAATTCATCAAGATCAGTTTTCAAACTGTCACAACTCCACTGACATCTAAATCGAGAGTGTTTTTTACTCCTTCAACCTCTATGGTACATTGAAAACCAACTGCACCCACTTTGAGTGAGAAACGAGAGAGACGCACTTTTGACAACTCACTAGCGATGACAAGAGTCGCCCTGAGGCATCAACAGGAACTCGAGACTTGAGAAAGATTAATGTCCTTAAATGCACAGTCTGCTGCTGATGTAAATGCGCTCTCTGTCTATCTCTACGTCTCACAGCTGAACTTCCCCATGACGTGACGAGGGAGACGAATGCCAAGTATTACAGATAGATTTGACCTTTGACACCCAAAGATGACAAAACACCAAACCCTACACATGGGACCGGTGCATTATATGACTCGCTGTTTTAGC
Organism: Gobiocypris rarus; assembly: GCA_023029165.1. NCBI lineage: Eukaryota > Metazoa > Chordata > Actinopteri > Cypriniformes > Gobionidae > Gobiocypris > Gobiocypris rarus. The sequence continues at coordinate 33,562,918 of CM040917.1, forward strand.
AAACAAAGCAATTTCCTTCCACACACACGCTCTCGCACGCACCGGCAGTCTCTTCTCGTTTCACTCTCACGGTTTGGATTCCTCAAGAGTGACAGCAGCAGTTGTGGTTGAGATTAAGGATAATAAGAGTCAGACCGCATAAGCTGAAGATGAAACTGAACTCTCTGTCAAACGTCAGTAAACGTCTGTGCTACACAGCTGTCGCGTCGCGGAGGACGTTTTACACAGATATCCACACAGATATTAACTCTTGAGTAGACAGAACTTTAACCAATCGGGGGATTATTTTTGAGGGATTTAATATGATTGAATACTATCTACAGGTCCTACTGGTGATGTTGCTGGTGTTGGTCCACTGTGTTTTATCAATGGCAGCTAGCTATCAGGATATTTTGGAGCACTTCATGCTTCCATTTGCTGAAAAGCTTTATGGAGATGAAGATTTCGTTTTTCAGCACGACCTGGCACCTGCTCACAGTGCCAAAACCACTGGTAAATGGTTTACTGACCATGGTATTACTGTGCTCAATTGGCCTGCCAACTCTCCTGACCTGAACCCCATAGAGAATCTGTGGGATATTGTGAAGAGAAAGTTGAGAGACGCAAGACCCAACACTCTGGATGAGCTTAAGGCCGCTATCGAAGCATCCTGGGCCTCCATAACACCTCAGCAGTGCCACAGGCTGATTGCCTCCATGCCACGCACTCAAGCAGTCATTTCTGCAAAAGGATTCCCCACCAAGTATTGAGTGCATAACTGAACATAATTATTTGAAGGTTGACTTATTTTGTATTAAAAACACTTTTCTTTTATTGGTCGGATGAAATATGCATTTTTTTTTAGATTGATGATTTTGGCATACAGCTCATGAAAACCCCAAATTCCTGTATTAAAACTATAAAAGACCTGAAATATTTCAGTTGGTGTGCAATGAATCTAAAATATATGAAATTTTAATTGTATCATTACAATATGGAAAATAATGAACTTTTATCACAATATGCAAATTTTTTGAGAAGGACCTGTATATGACAACATAAATTTAGCATGGTCAACAAAAGTGGTGATGCACCACATACCTCTGAAATATTTGTCTTCTATTGCTGTTGACAAATGTGTTCAATTATATCAATTATATAAATATGCAAAAATTCAGCAAAATAAAATGCATTTACCTAATTTGACATTATAATGGTTTCATTTATGTTTGACTTATGGTGCCTGATGTAAAATAAAATGTTAAAATGAATGAAAAATCTGCTTTTATATATTTTCCACCAATAAATACCACCAAAATATTAAGCAGCACAGCTGTTTTCAACATTGATAATAATAATAATAAGAAGAAGAAGAATGTTTCTGTATTAAATTAGCATATTAGAATGATTTCTGAAGGATCATATGACACTGAAAATTCATCTTAATAAATAAGATACATAAGTAAATTGTTGTTTTAAATTGTAATAATATTTACCGCTGTTAGTGTTTTTTATGTTTTCCTATACTGTACAGAAAATGCATGATCATGTAAATGCAAAAATCTTTTGAAAAGTGTGTGTGCGCGCATGTGTGTGCGTGTGTGTGTGTTGCCAATTTAGTTGTGCAGTTAGTTATTGTATTTATACATAAGATAATAAACATTAAGGGAGTCGAAAGTTCTTCAAAAGGCACGATAGTCATCTGCATATAACCTTTACTTGCTATATGATTAACAGATATAAGGAGGAGGGTTGAAACGACACAAACAGACATGTGAACAGACACTCAACCTATTCACTTCCATAAATACACATTCAACCAAATAAACAAATGCAGGTAAAGCTGAGAGCAATTCGTCATTATTAATAATGTGCTTCCGAGTAACCACAAGTTCATGTAGCTTAACAAGTGTCTGAACATCAGTCATGCACATGTTACATTGGTTTGAAGGATGAAAAAGCAAATGAAATCCCTCAATCCTACAGTAAACATTGCATTATTCCTCAGCTGATGCAAAGCAAACACATATTTGTATGAAGTCTCACTTCGACTATAATGAAAGATATGTGTCAGAGCTGAATAGATGAGATTTAGCACTGTGCAAAGAGGGCTGTGAATTCTGTAAAGCCAGTTAAACCTTTCATCAAATTCTGCTTTTCACTCAAATTATACTGCTGGCTCTGTGCTCAAAGCTATCGCACGAGCGATGAATATGTGCCAAAGACAATTTTTTATGTAATGCATTTCATCAGACAAGCAGATTACTAAGAAAATAAAAAAAATCCCAGCTGAGACACAACACAATTCTGCAACACAGGAGCAGCTTGACACGTTTGTTCTGAGGTCCACGTATTGATTGTGTGTGTGTGTGTGTGTGTGTGTGTGTGTGTGTGTGTGTGTGTGTGTGTGTGTGTGTGTGTGTGTGTGTGTGTGTGTGTGTGTGTGTGTGTGTGTGTGTGTGTGTGTGTGTGTGTGTGTGTGTGTGTGTGGACTGGTAATCCCTACGTTATGGGGACAATATGTCCCCACAAAGATGGCAATATCCAAAATCCTTGTCCTTGTGGGGACATTTTGGTCCCCATGAGGAAAACAGGTCATAAATCACACTAAAGTGATGTTTTTGAAAAAGTAAAATGCAGCATGTCTCCTGTGATGGGTAGGTTTAGGGCAGGGGCAGTGTAGGGGATAGAAAATATGGTTTTTACAGTATAAAATGCACTACGCCTATGGAATGTCCCCATAAAACATGAAAACCCAACGTGTGTGTGTGTGTGTGTGTGTGTGTGTGTGTGTGTGTGTGTGTGTGTGTGTGTGTGTGTGTGTGTGTGTGTGAGAGAGAGAGAGAGAGAGAGAGAGAGAGTGAGAGTGAGTGAGTGAATTGCTATTGGATATAAATCAGTGTTTAAAGCAATAGTCATTTCTTTCAGCAGTTTTTACTCTATTTAACTTCAAAGTTTCAGATTGTGACTCAAAATCTTTGCCGAACAAACATGAATCCTGTGTGTGTGTGTGTAGAATGGTTATGAAAGAGCATGGTTATTATTACCCAGCTGTGTTTTAGTCAGATCAGGGCGCAGGAATAGCTCTGCAGGAGAGAGAGATGCATGCTGGGAACTTCCTTCCTTTCCCATTGACAAATGTTACATAAATTATTCACCCTAAAATAAACACCTGGATCATCTCTGCCAGCTCCATGGAAAAAATGTAGTTTGTGTCCTATCTATTCAGTTTTTAAAGAGCCAGAGATCACCAAGAGACTGCCGGGTAAATTACAGCAGCAGGACTGACAAAAGGCTTTTCACATTCAATAAAAATCAGCCGGTTTCATGCATATATAACACGCATAACTTATCAAGCTGTGTAATGGGTTAGGAGAACAAATTCGCATTGGAATGGCTGAACACAACTTTTTTTTTTCGATAATGAAGTACATGTCATGACAAATATAATTATATAAAAATATAGCTAAATGAATGGGACAATAAAAACTTCATGTAAGGACACTTAAAGGGGTCATATCTTATGAGATAAAACAGTTGACATGTTCAGTTAAGCATACTGTAACTTCCAGAGTTCAATTTATTGAAACAAAGCTATAAAATAGCGAACTTACATAATTTTCTCCTACTGGGTGATAAACTTAATAGTGAAATAATAAACAGTTTACTTTTAGCAAAATCCATTATTATTTCAGTATGACTAGGGTTGGGTACCGAACTTACTTTTAAGGGCACCGACCAAATTACATCATTACTTAACATTAAATCAATCGGTACCAAATTTCGGTACCTGAGAACGCATCTGGTGATATAGCTAGTGTTTGTGAATATTAAACCACTATAAAGACTATTTAACTATGAATCCTGTGTGCAGCGTGTCCTGCGTGTCTCTGTGTGGATGAATGGCTCAGACGCGCGGCTTCATTTACCTCACACACACAGAGTTGCGCTAGCCTGGATGCCAGACGAATTTAGCCCCGTCCACAACATTTGAGTTTGGGAAGATCGTTTACACTCATCTTCTTCTTCTACTTCTTCCAGCGTGTGTGCAGTTGAGATCTGTTGACAGCTATATGTCGCGCCATTGCTCTGATTACTTGTAGGTTCTTCTTGGTTCATTTGAATCACGCCCCATAATCGCAGCCCAATGGAGCGGTATCAGACTCATATTCTGACAAGAATTGAGTATGACGACGTCAGGCAAGAATTGCTCCTTCCCATCTCTGCCATCTCATACGATCTACATTCCTCATACATGAACTTCATCCCCAGAGCCGCTCTGAGAGTCATGAACATTTTACCCTTTAATTTGAGAAACACTACCATCATATCAGAAACACAGAAACTCAAAAGGTATAAAATAACATTTTGGTTTAACTTGACAAATATATTACTGTTGTACATTTGAATTTCGATACATCTTAATGTAATAATAATGCTAACACAAATGTATCAATACATTGTCAAAACTTTATTTTTTTAAGTAATAAATCACAATTTTCTCCCATGTTTTAATTTTAACTGTGTAAAGCTCAGTTGTGTAAACATCCCTAAAGTACCGAAAAGAGGTAGACCTCTAGACCTACCGAATTTCAGTGTGTGACCAGTACCTAACACTAGACTTTTTTAGACCTGAAAGAAAACCCACAGCTAGTGTATAAGTTTCTCAATCAGATCCAAATGAGTTGTTTCTTAAAGGCAAAGCAGCGAACGCTTAATTCCAAGAGGGTGCAAAATAGTTGCGGAAAAACTTTTTAACTGTATCTCACTAGTTTTACAAGTACACCTCAGGGCAAAAAAAAATATATATATAATAAATTATTTGTTGGATTACATGGATTTGACCCCTATAAATCTTCAACACAAAAGACAAATGACCAAAAAAACTTTGCTTTTTGTGATGCGTTTTATTAAAAAACAAATGTGAACATCTTGTACAAGTGATTAATGAGCGATTCACAGTTAGTTGTAAAAGCTTTGACAGCCTTTGTTGTTGCAAGAGCAGATGCTTTTTAATTGTGATGCTGTGATGCTTTATAGCTTTCCTACAAAGTCAGCATGACAACTTGCAAATCAAAGCGTGTTTCAATTGGACGGCTGACTTCACGCACTGGTGGCGTCCTGCTGGTTTGGTAATGTTTTATTCTCCGGCAAATTTAAAAGCTATACGTGTCAGTCTGTAACCAAAGAGCCTAATTAGTCTGCTTGATTTATGGAAACAACAATGAAATCACTTTATCTCATCAGCTCGGTCTGATTGGCCAATAATGGTTCCCGTCCCATAAATGCGCATATCACAGCTCAATCATCAGACAAAATAAAAAGAGCCTTATCATACACTCGTTCACAGTTAATCATCCTCAGACCAAAGTCTTGTGTTAAATGTGTCGGCAGGGTTTATGTAGTTGTGTAGTCCATAGCATGCTTTGATTATCAGAAGGCCTAATGCATACAACACAGGTCTGACTTCGGGAATGCCATCTTAAATGCCTCCATTAGGAAGACAGTCACAATGATTAGCATGATTAGTGTTTTCTTATCTTTGCCATTCGTCTTTCTGCCACTCAACTTGATGGCCTTTTGACTAGATCCACTATGAAAGCCAAAATTATGTCTGATTATCCACCTTATTTTGTAATGCGGAAGATATTCAGATTCATTCAGAGACTTCCAATTCAGTCACAGCTATAGGAAAATAACTAGTAGACAGTAAAACTTTGCGCCAGAAACCAGTGTGTTTATGATCACAAAAATAAATGTAAATTATATGGTAACAAATGCCAGTTATCAAGCAGTATAACAGACTGTTTATGCAAAGCTAGAATAACTGGAAGCGGCTGACACAGGAAACCTTTAACATTCCAATTTCCAGTTAAATAATGGCCATTTTACATTAAAAATAAGATGAATTGAGGGCATCTCAATTTAGCACAATTAATTGTAAAAAAAGTGCATTTAAACATTTCTCCTGACCCATATACAGACATGTGCCTTGCCAAATGTTGATATAGTTGGCATTGCATAAATAACACAGTGTTCAAACCATTTTGACCAGGCTAGTGTAGAGACATTTGATTATATTGCACTACTTTTGTGACTCATTTGTATCAACATCCATCATGTAATCAAGCTAAATTATATTCTTTGGCTTCATCTTTGATTGCAAACACCATTCAATAACATCTAGGTATTTACATTTTTAAAGAAATCATGAACTGCCTTGTTTTGTTTTATAATGTTTCCTGGGGTCATAATTTAGAAATAAAATGTTAGCCTCTGATATGAACGCTCAGTTTGAAGGGGAGGGTCTGCTGTGAGACTTCAGTGTAAACACCCACTGCTGTGATTGGTGATCTTTGCATATGAAATAGCTAGTATTACATGTGAAATCACTCAAGAACTTTCATTATATTTTATATATATTTATATCTATAGCATTATATTCAGATTGTGGCATGAAAGGTCCCAGTGATGATCATTGTAGCAGATCACAGACATGTTGAGCTCATGAATGCTGTGATCTCGTCATTACAACTCGATTTCTGCACACTAACGCATGCTTTCATCATAACTAACAGTGCAAACACAATGTAAATAATAGATTCGTTGATTATTACAGGAGATTATTGGCAGTCCAGAACTCAGTCTCTGATAAACTCGTTCTGTTTGATTGACAGCTCCAGCGATTGTAAAGGGGGCGTTCTTTGATCGCTTTTATAATTTAATCACTGTTTAAATAATAGTTTTTTTCATCCCACTAAGAGAAACAATGTGAAATTGAGCGTTTAGTCACTGGTTTGATTTACTGACACATAGACAAAGAACATCCGACTATATATGAATCATTTCATATCAGAAATCACTGGTCCCAGATCAGGCATTAGAATTAACACGGTTACTGACATGTTGTAGCATTACTGTCGAGTCCATATCGTAAAAGTCTGTTTGCAAAGCCTGCGCTGAAATTGCAACTGATTTACCAAAGAATCCACAGTGAAATGTGCCGAATACAAATAAATAATGCTCAACTGAGACAGTCACATTGATGAAAGTAAATAAGCACATTCCTAGCATTAGGATCCTTTGGAAGGGAATGTTATTTGTAGTCCATCCAGTATCGCTTTGCTCTCCTCGTCATCTCACTAACACTCCATTGGGCGGGGCCAAAGTTGTGATGATGAAGTAGATCTTCTTCTGACCATCTATTACAGGCTCATTCCACAACGAGTCGTTCTCTGGGCTTGGTTACAAAAAGGTATTTTTGGACTAACAAGGAAGTTTTCAGTTCTGAAACTTACAGGATATTCTTATAGTATGACGACCTCTTATATGTCAAAATTTGATTTCTCAGTTCATGACCCCTTTAAGACATGACACTCTAGCAGACCACTATTTCGCTGTATTTGCAGTTTGTTATTTTCTTGCTCAAAAGTAACAAACAGATGACTCAAGAGACATGCGATACAAACACACGCTTGCAAATCTGAGTTTATGGGACACAGTACCCATACTTTAATATCCCAGATGTATTTCTACACAAATATTATGTTCGTTTCACTAATTAGACTTGTGAAGGGAATACAGAATATGCAAGCAAGAAATCAAAGATGCATAGTCATTTTTTGAAGCAACAAATATTGGAGTGTTAGTCATGCTTGTGTTTCTGTCTGAAACTATTTCTTTTGATGCCGATACAGAATGACACTCTTTATTCCTTAAAAATCGTAAGTGCTTTGCCTGTCGGTCAAAATACCCATGATGCTCTCAGCCAATCAATATAATTAATTAGATACAAACTGGCACTTGCACTACTATGATCGATATCTCAACAGCAAGGAGCATGAGAAACAGATTCATTTCTCAATCTAGAAACAAGATTCATAATAATTGATTCTTCATACTCGGGATGCCTCCATATTGTTGTTCCACTGTGTGTTGTCAGTAATGGATTTCATTGCTAATCAGAAGCTTACAGACACCCACTACAATTATACACCGCCAACATACTAGCAATAACACAAAATCAGATGTTATTTACAAAGTCAAAACCATTAATGTTGGATTACATCAAATTGCACATTCATATTCTCCATTACTTTCCTTTTTGTACACAGTCTTGTCCCCCACATTGTGTGGGGTGTTTTGTTTTACAACTGTATTTGCAAGGTTAAGTTTTTACATTTCATTTGAAATCATTAAAAGTAAAATAATCAGGTGTGCCCATTTGTAGTCTTCTAGATTTTACCTTTTTTCTTTTGCTATCTGGCTGATATAAGACTTTAAAAAAGATAATCAGTCAAATAAAAAGTTTTCGAATAATTCATGTTCCCACAGTCTTTTGTAGTGTTGTTCTCTACGAACCAGAAGCTTCTTTTGATAATGTCAAAATCATAATCACCCTGTATGTTCTTTCCGAGTGTGATTATAATGATTTTCTTGGCTCCGTTCACAGAGAGCATCCCATAATATGCTTAATATATTATAGGTTATGGCTTGCTATAACACAGGCTCTCTGCTGTTTGTCAGAACTGCCCTGTGTCAACACAAATAAAGCGTATCGGCTGTAAATAAAAAAATGTGCCAACTAAGGAAATACTTATGAAGATAAATGTCTACCTGAGGACAAAGAAAAGAAAAACCAGGCGAAATAAAATGATAAATCTCACGACGCACACTCTAAACCCATTTCCGCCAAATTCTTTAGGGAGATCCCATTGTCTTTCAGAGTAATAAACATGACTAATTGCCCAAACCCGGCTACGTCCCTGGATAGGTGACCTTTAGAGTCTGAAGTATCGTGTGCAAAAGGAGTTTCTTGTTTCTCAGAATTAAGAGCACAAATTCCATCCAGTTATTCTCAACAAAAACATTACTCATACCAGGCCCCTCCACTGACCCCTACGCTGAGGGTTTATTTGCAATTCAGTACCCGAATTAGCTGGAATCAGTTAAGATACAAGCGAAGCGTTTTCTCCCATGATAATAGAGGCACAGCTGTAAGATGATGTTCTCTCTTCAAAGTCTTTGTTACTATTCACCCTTGTAATTATGGACAAATCCACAAATACAAATCTCCCTTTAGAGTAAAAGGAAGGAGGAATGTATTTCCTCATTTCAGTGCCTATTGTTACCGTGAGGCTTAAGAAAGCAAGCTGGATATCTCCCGACGTCCCATTGAAGAAAAGTGGCCTGAGCTCCAAAGTTTGTCCCAGTCTTGCATACCTGCCATAAGCCAGCCAAAATAGGGTGCGCACCCCCTCCCAACCCCTGGACCTGCCAGAGTTTTGTTGTTTTGCATAGGGAGAGCGGGAGATCAGTGCTAAATCCGGTGTAATCTCTCTCTAAGCTACAGAGCAGGCTCAAAAATGCACTCATGAGCCTGAGAAGCAGGGCCTTGCCTGAATCTTTGATCCCGGAGAAACAGATTACATCTGAGGAATGAATCTCCTTTTTAACTGTCTCCCAATTTCATTCTAGTCACATATGCATTGAGACATCTGAAGGACCCCCGGTTACAAAGTGACATAACCTGAAGACATATCAGAAAAACTAGACTTCACTGTGACTATGTGCATGATTTTGCCTGTAGCCTGTGGCCCACAAGGAACCTGAAATCATCTTCATTGTGCTCTCCAATAGGAAAATGATGAAAGTGAAAGTGTACGCCTGATTTTTGGCAGACTTGCACTGGTGGTTGGAACGCATGAAAACAGAGGTCCACTAGGTAGTGCGTGCCAAAATACGTCCCTCCATGCTCAGTGTCGATAGACTGTACTTTAAGTGACTTTTGCTCTAAAGTATCTGCTAGATGGACACAGAAAATTAAGAATCTCCCGGTGTTTAATTAGCATTCAAAAAATGCTCCTCTTGTCCAGTCAAGATTTGGTATTCTAATTCCCCTTGAATCAGACTAAATTCCAGAATTATTTTGTACATTTAATATCGACATTAATGATATCTGCAATACATTATGTTGATTCTGTCCTGTTTACCTAAGGGAGGTTATTGCTGCTCTATTCTTGCCCATGAACAGAACCATACCGCCAATCCAAACTGTATGCTAATAGTCAATCAATCATCTTTGACGATAGTGGTCCTGACAGAAATGCCCAAATATGAATAAAAAAATTTAAAAAAATTCTGCCATTGTTTCCTCTCGTTGTTCCAAACGTATGTCTTACTTTCTTTCATGAAAAAACAAAAGGTGAATTTCTTGAATATCATTACGACTTTAATTACTTGAAAAGGTTAAGGAAATGATATGCATTTTAAAAAGAAGACCGGTATATGTATATATGTATATATGTATGTATGTATGTATATGTTCACTATAGCTAGCAAGACCTATAGGCCTACTTCTGTGGTTTTCCAGCTCCTGATTGGTCAACTTCAGATCGACCGACACATCGGCTCAATGAACCGCACACACGCATGAATTCAAGCCGACAGCTCCCGAACTTTTTCGACATGTTTAAAAATGATCGTGAGGTCGGGAGGTGCTCTTAACAAGGTCGGCTCATCTCGTAGTTCCTCTCACACGCTGCGAGCCGCGACCATACGAGCATCAACGTTTTTCACGCGATTGAAAAAAATCGCCTGCGAGCTCGTACGACAGCAAAAATCGCACCGTGTACGCCCGGCTGGTAAACATCTCCAACTTATCCTTTGATCTCACCCTGCCTCTCTCTATTTTATACTTTTGATGGTTTCAAGTTGAACCCATTCAGTGATGTGTGCTTTTACCTGCTTTAATGGATAATAAATATCTCTGTGTTCACACTTGAACTTTTTGAGTTTACTCGCTTCATTCGCATGTGGCATTCACTTCACAACCCAGCTGGCATTTTAACATTGAGTCACTGTTGAATCAACGTCAGGTGAACCATAATAACCGTGGATAACCGTTGAATTTTGTTTAGATTTTGCAAATATTTTCAACCATCCATCCATCCATCCATCAATCAATCAATCAATCAATCAATCCATCCATCCATCCATCCAGCCAATCAACAAAATGTTTATGGTTGTAGTCATGGTTGTAAAAATAATATTGATTTGACATACAGCTCAAAAATTGTTGATATTCCTATGTTGAATCTGTGGTGAATTAACAACACCACTTCAACTATTTGGTGTCAACGTTGTTTTGACGTTGAATTAATGTTTTTCATAAACTGACATTATTTCAACCACTTTTAAACGTTTAATGTCGGTAGAATGCCAGCAAATTCTCGTCATGGGAAGGGCTTCTGCCAGGCGGCTCGTATAAACAATACCAGAAAAAGGCTGACGAAATGGCTTTATCTAGCTTGTAGTCTCAATAGGGTGATTGGGACACTTTTTTCAAGTCATCTCAATGGCAAAAAGTGTCCCAATCACCACGAAAAATAAGTAAAGAGTGTTTTTACAACTTTTAAAGTAATACAAAAATGGGTAAATAAACGTACCTGTGTGTACACAATGTGAGTGAAAATGATACAGAGCTAGAAAGAGTTCAGCAGAATTATCTGAGTTGTTCATTTGTCCAGAGATAACCTTTTGGTTCAGAAAAACTAAGGATAAGGCAGTTCAATAGAAAAAGTTCAATAGAAACAAGATCAAAAAGAATCCAAATAATCTACAGATTGAGACATTTATTTTCTGATGTATGAAGGCAAATGCTATATGGGAAATTGGACTTGCTCTAGTAGCAATTCCAATGTGACTCAAATGCTGTGTCAGCTGCATGACTGATATACTATAATATTCAAGTACATTTAGATGTATCCAGATGATAAAGTTTCATGAACTTCTTGTTTTTACCTGAGGGCCCACAGTCAAAGTCTGACAGGAGCAGAACACTACAGCCTGTCAGCTTTCACTGACAGCTTTGGAATCGTCTGAAGTCTCTTGTGGATGAGTGGACTCATCACACAGCAGACAATCAACTGCTGTTCAAAGGCCAGTGAATTGTGAACTAGACATCACAAACTTCACATCACGACATTTATAACCATCCATAACAACTGACAACACACTCTGCATCTTTATAAAAGTTTACAACCAAACACACACACACACACAAGCAAACATTCCTCGGGACTCTTATCTCAACTTTAAACTCTGCAGCTACCCAACACTGCGTTACAATTACTGTCACTCACTCCAACAACGCTTTGGTGGTAACAATTACCCTGTTGTGTCCAATTAGTCCTGTAATCAGGCCCTGGTAATTGCCGCTGCAATTGCATTTCGTACTACAAAAGCACATCCGTCACAACACCCTGATTGTCTTCAGGCTCATTGGGCTTCATCTTTAATCTCTGTGGAGAAATTCCACTTCCCCCTCCTTTTGCAATAACACTTCCCCATCCCAAACTAAGACTACCATTTGTCTTTTGGAAACAATGCATATGTTGCACCAAGGGCAGGTGCATGGTTACTAAAATTAAAAACCAGGGTATGAATAATACCTGAGTGAATGATAAAAAGCACCCATTTCTGCATGTAGCACATCTGGTTAGCTGACAAGCTAATGTAATGCTAACACTAAATGTAAACAACAAATTATATATGGTATGAAATATTATTTATCTCTATTTGGATTTATGGTTATCTTGAGAAGTAATAATATTTCTAATAATGCTTTAGTTTTATACTTAAGGGTACGTGAGTTTTGAAGCATTGCATTTATGAGGATGCTCTTACCCAACAACATGCATGTAAGGTCATATGCCTTGTCAGAGAAATGGGGAATGGAATCCAGGAAAATTTAACAACAACAAAAAAAAAATCACAACAGATTTCATAGAGCCTTACATAAATGTTAGATTTTCTTGAGCATGCCTCCTTTCATTGCAAAAGAAGGAGAAAATCTGGATAAATAATGACTTCAGAAAGGATAATGAATTAGGAACATAATTCTGATTATCCAAGCACAGGGTTGAAGGAATAATTTTTAATAGTAATAATGATTTACAATGTAATGGGGAGTAATGGTAAGCTTATGTGTCTAAAGTTGAACTATTGTCAAACTTTATCAATTAAAATGCACACAACGTGATTTCAAAATAATATCAAATGGCTGCATTATATCTTTCTTTTATTGTGCATGTCTCAGAAATCTAAACTTGACAAACTATCATACACTATGTTTTACATTTTTTGAAATGTCTATTAACATTTAAAATCAAATCAAACAGACGCATGTAAAGAACAAGCGAGACTCTCATTAGAGCTGTTATTTTATAATAAATGCATTTTTATCAAATCCTTTATGTAAAATAAAACCATTCAAACAGTACATATTTGGTACAAATGAAACTAAATGGAAAATATTAACAGCTAAAAAGTTTTTTTTCGTTTAGTTTTGACTCTTCAGTTTTAAGCCATTAATTTGAATAGTTATAGAAACAGATAATCACCAAGTTATCAGTGTTTTAAGGTACACTCAATTGATTTTCTAGAGGGAACTTCATAAAAGGTATGAAACTGTGAGACAGCTGTCCGCTCTGCTATCATTGGCCCTGGGGATGTGCAACCAAGGGGCTAGTGACTGGTAACTGGCCAAGGTGTGTGTGTGTGTGTGTGTGTGTGTGTGTGTGTGTGTGTGTGTGTGTGTGTGTGTGTGTGTGTGTGTGTGTGTGTATACTACAGTGAAGCCCAATGGACTGGCAACCAGGAAGTTGTATTTTGCCTACTGCCAAACTCAAGCATGCCAGAAAGAAAATGGCAGTGATGGTACATCTCACTGCGTCTTCAAATGACTGTGTAATATCCATGAACACCTTCCCATGGGTTTGAATACAGCCAATAGGACACCTGCCTGAAATGCTTACTGAACCGGTGGGAATCCAAGCATCCACTTGAGTTCTCACTATTGAGCTAAACCATATAGCTAGAACAGAATGACATTCTGTTCCTTTAACAGTTCTCTCCACTGATGCAGGCGAAACACAAATTACACAATACTAAATGTAGAACAAATGACTCGTATGAGTCGGAAACGGCAGCAATTTGGTCCAACTCCCCAATGAATGAGTCAGTTCTTTTCTAATCAATCAAAAAATTTAACTTTGCAAAAATTGCTTTAGAGGCGTGGTTGATTGCCCCTTTTTACAAGATGTAAAATAAGTCTTTGATGTCCCCAGAGTGTGTATGGGAAGTTTTAGCTCAAAATACCCCACAGATACTTTTTTATAGCATGTTAAATATGTCACATTTTTGAGGTTGAGCAAAAACGTGTTGTTTTTGTGAATGTCCCTTTAAATGCATATGAGCTTCTGCTCACGGGGCGGAGCTTCAAGAACTCCAGTTAGCAGCTCTGATAACCTCATGCAGACATGCACTGAAACTGCTCAGCCTTTTATTATCAAACTGGAGTCGGACAATGATGAGAGACTCAAGAAGAAGAGACAACATGTAGAATGAGACAGGACGTTTCTGAATGGTTAGTGGATAGATTTCTGTAGCTGATGTGGAGTTACTATCTTCAAGTCATTGATTAGCATGTTTTGTCATGATAATCTCTCCCCTTTTAATGTGTATTCCTCGGGGGTGGGGTTTATGTAAATTTCAGTGTTGGTGATGATAAAGTTAAAAAAGTGAAATCATAATACACACCCATTTTAAATAATTTACTATTTACATTATTTCATCATTGGCCAATGGAATTCGATTTTTCCAAGAATTATTACTATAAGAATCATTCATTCAAAACTTGCTAGCTAGTGTTAGTGACGCCATCAGGGGAATCTTCTGCCTCCACCTAATCTCCGCCCACCAAAAACATCATGTTTACTAACTGAAAATGGGTCTATATGTCAATATTATACATTTCAGTGTGTATGAAAATGTAAATGTGCATGTGGTAGAACTACACTTTACGTAAAAATACACACTCTCATGAGATCACGTTGATAAATGATAAGAATTTCATTTTTTGTGTGAACTTCCCCCAGTTAAAAGCAAACTCTTTAAATTCTTTAATAAATCCCTCTCGTTTGCATCTGTCACTTTTTATGTCTTTCCCCCTCTTCCTTTCTCTTTAGTCACATTCCTACACATCCCAGCCTCTCAAAAGAAGAATCTCTGTTGACATTCATCACCCATGTACAAATTTGTAGGGGAATATCTAAGCAATTTGCACACATAAGAACCCCCTCCCGGCCCTTACACTCATTTTTTCGTCTTTTACCAGCTTCTCCTAGCAGGAAGTTTTAGTTCTCTTTCTCTCTCTTTCCAGGATGTCATGCAGAGGCCAGATATTTAAAGAGATGAGAGCTGCTTTCTGAAGTAGTGCTTGAGAGAGACGGCAACCTAATTCCACCCGCTAGATGAATGGGAGCTTTTAGTCTGCGTCCCTGTCAATCCTCGAGCTTTGAAGTGTGCCAACTTCACAAGAAAACGCAACAAAAAGATGGGGGTTGGCGGGTGAGGGAGGAAAGAATGAGGGTGTAAGGTGAAAGAGAGAAAGTTGATGTCTCTATTGAACATGGGAACACGCCACCCTCTCTCGAGCATCGAAAGAGAGCAAACTGTGTGTCGGATTCGAAGCTAAAAGATAATAAGAGAGATGGATGAAATATTCCCGTTCCACTGTCACAGGGAAATTAGAACGCAGATGAAGCTGTAATTCTGATTAGTGCTTTTTCACGTTTCGACAGCTGTTTTTGCAGGCCATGTGAGAGTTAGCCCACAGACTCGCTTTCTGATCTGAGCAGGAACATTACGATTTCTACTAGTTCAATCGCTAAACCATGAAATGTTTCAACCTCAGGATTATGAGCAGGCACCCCAGGCCTCAAAGTGTACACTTTTATAAATAACAAAATACGCATTCATGTGTACGAAATAGAGCGGGTCACTATGGCAACACTCTCTCACTCTGAATAACATGCAGTTCTACATCCTCAGTGCATAATGGTTTCACTTCCATACGAGGACTGCACAAGTTTAAAAAAAATGTCCTGACTAATTTGACATTTGTTCAAAGCTGTGGCAGTTGAAGTAGTGGTACAGGAGATTAGTCTAAATCTACCCCGGTAATAGCACTAGGGTTTCTGTAAGGCAGGTATGTCCTGCCGAGCGTTTGCATGCTCAGTGTTCCAAATAATTGCCCCACCGGGACTGTTTTATGGCTGATTGTGAAGAATGTTCCCATTTCACAACAAAAGGAGCACAAGAGGGCCATTATCTGCATCAGGTTCCTTCACTGATTTGAAATGACGTTTAGTCTTTTGAGGTGCTTTTTATACAAGATGTCATTCTGAATTATAATTTTGTGAGGAATTTTTATTTAATTTTTATGTAGAAAGCAAGGTGGTCTATAATACACGGAGAGCATATTATTCCCAATCATTTCAACAGCAGTGTGATGCCATATCATAATGATTTCTGAGAGATCATGTGACAACGAAGACTGAAAATACTGAAAATTCGAATTTACCATCACAGAAATAAATTACATTTTAAAATGTTTTAAAATAGAAAACAATCATACCAAATATTAAAAATGTAGGCTACATTTATAATAAAATATGTTTGAAATATATTAAAATAGAAAAATGTCAATACTGTTTCACAATATTTCTGTATTGCTAAATGCAGTCTTGGTGACAAGAAAAATCTTATCTAACCCCCAAAGGTCTGAATGGTATTTCTTGTGTATTTAGGGGTGAGTGACGTACCTGTAGTAGCTGTATAACAGCAGACATTTGTCAACAGTAGCAGGGCTGGATTGGGAACCGGGCATTTTCCCGGTGGGCCGACACACTTTGTGCTGACTCAAGGTTTTTTTTGGCCACAAACTGATTCTGACTTTAGGGCTGGGCGATATGGTCAAAAAAATCATATCTCTGTATTTTCTTTGTTTTTCTATTTGGATAAAAAAATTATAAAAAATATCCAATGCTGTCCTACAAACAATGTTGATATTGAAGGCTATGAAAACAAATAAAGTGAATGTAATAAATAAAGGCTATGCAATATATTATGTGAAAAAAGTGTTAAAATTACATCAAATTCTAACATTGCAACATTCTGATTGCATTCTATTATTATAAAAAGTTTTTTTTTTTGTATTCACTAAACTAAAAATGAAAATAAAAACAAAAGCTCAGACTAGTATAGCCTACATTTTATTACCTCATTATAATGGTCACTTTCATAAAATTACACTTCCAGCAACAAATATACCAGCTATATGCATATTACAGTCAGAATTACTGCACTAGAATATTAAGTCATTGTGCTGCGTCTGTTCGGCGCGCATGCGTGTGGCGCCGCTCGTTCACGGAAGCCTGAATTTCAGCAGAGATTCACGACACGTCCTCTCCTGACTGCAAAATGGACATATTTGCATGACTTTAACATTTTCAGATATATACCTGTGAAAAAGAAGTTATGCACTGTGGAAAGTACTGGTCACATCTCAAACGCATTAAACAGTCTGTCAGTCAGCACATGTATCTGTTGGCTGATTTAAACTATTTGCGTTAAATATGTCTTACCAGTTATTTTGAAGCCCTTAGTATAAAGTATGCGTCATGTTTCGGACAAATTGCACTATGCATTCTCTGCTATTTTTCAAATGCGCTCGTATAAAACTACTGTGTATCGATGTAAACGGTATTGCCTCAATCCATATCGTTTCTAAAAAAAATATATCTATATCGTACAAACTCGATATACCGCCCAGCCTTCATGCAGGGACAGTGGCCTATTGGTGTGTTGTCTGAATTGACAGGTCAAAGCGAGAGACCTCCCCTTTCCTTATATTAGGCTCTGTGTGTGTGTGTGTGTGTGTGTGTGGACTGGTAATCCTACGGTATGGGGACAAAATGTCCCCACAAAGATGGCAATATCTAAAATCCTTGTCCTTGTGGGGACATTTTTGGTCCCCATGAGGAAAACACCTTATAAATCACACTAAGTGATGTATTTTGAAAATGTAAAATGCAGCATGTCTCCTGTGATGGGTAGGTTTAGGTGCAGGGGCAGTGTAGGGGATAGAAAATACGATTTGTACGGTATAAAATGCATTACGCCTATGGAATGTCCCCATAAAACATGGAAACACAACATGTGTGTGTGTGTGTGTGTGTGTGTGTGTGTGTGTGTGTGTGTGTGTGTGTGTGTGTGTGTGTGTGTGTGTGTCGCATGAGAATGCTCTATAAAGTGATAAGTGATAAATGGCACACGATCCATTCAGACTTGTCTCTTTTGTTTCATACAGTCGTGATATGGAAACATTACAGGTTTGCTTAATATCACCAAATCAACATAGAATGATATATCTGAAGACTGGAGTAATGATGCTGAAAATTCAGCTTATGATCTGTGTGTTTTTTTTAGAAACATGGTAATGAGAGCATGGTTTTACCTGTCTAAAATGATCTTAAAGTTAGACAATAAAACTCACACGACCCAGTTAAACTCGGATTATTTGCAGACCACTTGCTTAAATTGTAAGCAGACACATTTAAAGGCTATAATAGCCTGGATCTATGAATTGATACATAAAGGAATTCTCTTAAATATATTTTATATGAACCTTCTAAATTGATAAAGTTTTAATACCTTTCATTGATATTAATTCAGTCAAGCCTCATAAATCAAAGTCAAAAATTATGACTTACTGCTCATTGATCTGCCGCAAAGAGCTTCCATATAAAATATACACACACACACACACATGCATAAGAGCAAGTTAAGTGCATAAACTTTTTCAAAGACTTTTACTTTTTACATCTATTTTATCACAACCTTATTTCAATGTAAAATATGCAAGAAAACATTCAGCAAAATCTAAATCAGTCAGTATAATCAGCAGTGACAGGCGTTTGAATGAAAAATAAAGTGAATGTAATAAATAAAGGCTATGCAATATATTATGTGAAAAAAAGTGTTAAAATTACATCAAATTCTAAGATGCCTAGTTTTATTTATCTATTTATTATAGTAAAGTTCATTTAGTCCACTTAACTAAACCTGGCACCAAATAAAGGGGACAACTGGAAGTAGGCTGCATGGGCAATTTCAGCCCTGACCAGTAGCTGGACCTATTGTCTCTATCAGCGATTGCGGCTCACAGCCTTGACATTGCCTGTGCTCATTTAAAATTAGACTTCCAGGTGATTTTAAAGCAGTTCCGAGAAGCATATAAGCGGCGAGAGAACTCATTTCAGTATGGCGCTCTCTGAAGAATTACTGCAATGGGGTCATGTAGAAGAGCGCCGCGACAGTCAGCGCTGCGTCATAAGTCCGCTTGAGAGCACTTAGACGAGGTGGCTTTTACTGCCTAGTTGGGCTCACTGAAGTCCTTCTCAAAACATTTGCCAAATTGATAAAAAAGTTCCATTATTTTCCATAATGTAATGACAAAATGGGACTGTGCATATATTTTTAGATTCATTGCACTACACTGAAATATTTCAGGTCTTTAATTGTTTTTAATACTTAGTAGTTATGAGACTGATAGAAAGTAGATTAACAATCCCAAACGCACAATAGTCAATAACATGACATTATATCATGGTTTGATTTATACCATTTGTTAGAATATATTCATCAGTTATATTTAGTCTTAAGAAAGTATGAGAATAATATATTAATTAACACTGTATCTTATTTTAAAGTGTTAAGTAAATGTAGTCAAAGAAACAAATTAAATCACTAACTAATAATATTTAAAAATATACTGGCACGTATAATTGAGTGTGTGTGTGTGTGTGTGTGTGTGTGTGTGTGTGTGTGTGTGTGTGTGTGTGTGTGTGTGTGTCGCATGAGAATGCTCTATAAAGTGATAAGTGATAAACGGCACACGTCGCTTGATCCATTCAGACTTGTCTCCGAATTTTGTTTCATACAGTCGTGTGATATGGAAACATTACAGGTTCTGTGGTGAATCTCGCTGAAAACAACCACGACCATGTAAACACATGTCCATGTGTCAATCCAGCACCACCACCTTTATAGTAATTTACCTTGCAGCTACTAACAGTGAATAAATATGGTGGTTTGGCAGAAATGTATTTATTAAAAATGTTGCTATTATTACTTACATTAAGTATTGTGGAATATATAACTGTTATTGATGCTGTTTTTGTATTTTCTACATGTTTAATATATATATATATATTTGTGTTTTTTTTAGAAACATGGTAATGAGGAGCATGGTTTTACCTGTCTACCTTGATCTTACAGTTAAATAAAACTACAGTTAAACTCCGGATTATTTGCAAGACCCATGGCAAATTTCATTAGGGCAATTTAAGGGTCATTTAACCCTGGATCCCATGAATTAAGGACAAAGCTTTTTTTTCTCTTAAAATATGTTTTATGAACCTTTCAATAGTTTTAATAAATTTTCATTGATGTTAATTCAGTGAAAGCCTCATAAATCAGTTTCTTACATAAATTAGGTGGTGACGCTTTACAAATGTTAGTTTTAAGGGATAGTTAAATGCAGAATGTCATCGTTCACTCACCCTAATGTCCTTCCAAACATGAATGACTTTCTTTCTGTGGAACATAAGAAAATAATTTGAGTTTTTAATTTTGAGATTAATAATTTTGTTTTTTTCATAATAGAAGTCAAGGTTAACACAAAATTCTTCAAAATATCTTCTTTTTTTTCACATAAGAGAAAAAGTCATATCGTTTTGGAACGACATGAGGTGAGTTAATAATGACAGCATTTATTAGCAGTAAATTTACTTTACGGCATCCTAGCTCAAAATCAGTGCTTTACTGCATTTCTGACAAAAGTCCCTGTCCTAGTTTTATTTTATTTATTTATTCATTTATTTTTTTATTTGAGGTTCTAAACCTGGCACAAACATTCACGGGGAAACTCGTGGGCTGCATGGGCAGTCCAGCCCTGACCAGTAGAGACTTTGGACTATCGTCTCTATCGCGATTACGCTCATGTGACGTTGCTGTGCTGCATTTAAGCATTGCGGTTTAAAAACAGGTGATTTTAAACGGTTGAAGCACAATTAGCGGCGAAAGAGAACTCATTTCAGTATATGAGCGCTCTCTGAGAGAGTTTCTCAGCGTCATCTGAGAGACGCACGACATGAAGCCGCTGCTCAAAGCACCTGAGAACTGAACTGAGGGCTTTTTACTGCCTAGTTGGGCTTTAACGGTTTAAATACAGGTCCTTCTCAAAACATTTGCCATATTGTGATAAAAGTTCATTATTTTCCATAATTTAATTATAAAAATTAAACTTTAATATATTTTAGATTCATTGCACACCAACTGAAATATTTAAGGTCTTTTATTGTTTTAATACTGATGATTTTGGCATACAGCTCATGAAAACCCAAAATTCCAATCTCAAAAAATTAGCATATCATGAAAAGGTTCTCTAAACGAGCTTTTAACCTAATCATCTGAATCAACTAATGAACTCTAAACACCTGCAAAAGATTCCTGAGGCTTTTCAAAACTCCCAGCCTGGTTCATTACTCAAAACCGCAATCATGGGTAAGACTGCTGACCTGACTGCTGTCCAGAAGGCCATCATTGATACCCTCAAGCGAGAGGGTAAGACACAGAAAGACATTTCTAAACGAATAGGCTGTTCCCAGAGTGCTGTATCAAGGCACCTCAGTGGGAAGTCTGTGGGAAGGAAAAGTGTGGCAAAAACGCTGCACAACGAGAAGAGGTGATCGGACCCTGAGGAAGATTGTGGAGAAGGACCGATTCCAGACCTTGGGGGACCTGCGGAAGCAGTGGACTGAGTCTGGAGTAGAAACATCCAGAGCCACCGTGCACAGGCGAGTGCAGGAAATGGGCTACAGGTGCCGCATTCCCCAGGTCAAGCCACTTTTAAACCAGACACCGTGGCAGAAGCGCCTGACCTGGGCTACAGAGAAGCAGCACTGGACTGTCACTCAAATTTTGCATGTCATTCGAAATCAAGGTGCCAGAGTCTGGAGGAAGACTGGGAGAAGGAAATGCCAAAATGCCTGAAGTCCAGTGTCAAGTACCCACAGTCAGTGATGGGTTGGGGTGCCATGTCAGCTGCTGGTGTTGGTCCACTGTGTTTTATCAAGGGCAGGGTCAATGCAGCTAGCTATCAGGAGATTTTGGAGCACTTCATACTTCCATCTGCTGAAAAGCTTTATGGAGATGAAGATTTGTTTTTCAGCACGACCTGGCACCTGCTCACAGTGCCAAAACCACTGGTCAATGGTTTACTGACCATGGTATTACTGTGCTCAATTGGCCTGCCAACTCTCCTGACCTGAACCCCATAGAGAATCTGTGGGATATTGTGAAGAGAAAGTTGAGAGACGCAAGACCCAACACTCTGGATGAGCTTAAGGCCGCTATCGAAGCATCCTGGGCCTCCATAACACCTCAGCAGTGCCACAGGCTGATTGCCTCCATGCCACGCCGCATTGAAGCAGTCATTTCTGCAAAAGGATTCCCCACCAAGTATTGAGTGCATAACTGAACATAATTATTTGAAGGTTGACTTTTTTTGTATTAAAAACATTTTTCTTTTATTGGTCGGATGAAATATGCTAATTTTTTTAGATTAGCTGTATGCCAAAATCATCAGTATTAAAACAATAAAAGACCTGAAATATTTCAGTTGGTGTTGGTTAATTGTATCATTACATTATGGAAAATAATGAACTTTTATTACAATATGCTAATTTTTTGAGAAGGACCTGTATACACACCTATGTGTCAATGTGACCATGTATTTGCAAGTAAACAGAGTTATTTATGTATTAAGAGAAGTAAATTATTGAGAAAGAACAACACATGAGTAGTCATAGTTTTCAGTCACGTGACTGTCGCTGAGCCTCGGAGGGCAAAACTGCCATAGAACTCCATAAAGCTGCAGCGCAAGCCTGTCAAATTTCCATCTTAAAACAAAAATATGTGAACAAGATGCACGTGTTTGGCACTTATGACCCATATAGAGCACCTGCTGCAGTATTTCAATCACTAGAAACCAATAAGGATTCAATTAAGCAAAGTTTAACGCTAATCAAGGATTTGTTGATATGGGTTTTATTTTAAATCGCGTTGTAGCACCACTTCATTTTAAACACAGATTAATTATGCAGTAAAACTGTTATAGAGCTGATCAAGCAGCAGACCGAGAGTGAGTCGACGCCAGGCTAAATAATCCTTGAGCAACCCTCCCTTAAAGTGCCTAATGTACTAAAACAGTGATATTGATAGATTAAGTTCAGTTTACACCTTTTTGATGACGCATACTATATACAGGCGAGCAGATGAGCCAAGAATATGAGCACAGCTCGTTTTCTTTATAATAGATTTTTACGGCGAAAACACTTCAAGAGAAACCTTGTTGCATATATTCTGTGTTCATCTGCTTGCCTGTACAAAGTATCCAACATCAATAAGATGTGTATTGAATTTGATCTTTTAATATCACTGTCTTACTGCATTAATACTCACTACAAACCTGGTAAAAATGACTGGCGGGTAATGGAGCAAAGCCTTGTTTTGCCCTCCAGGTGGGCGTTTCTATAAGCATGTGACGTCACGTGAAAACTGAATAATGGATCCATGCAGTTGGTCTTAAAGTGACAGCGTCCAAATTTACATACTGGCGTTATTAATGTTAATAAAAAAAAAAAAAAAAAAAAAAATCTCACTGCTCTTAACTCAATCACGTTTGTAACGTGAATAAATGTATATTTGATTTGCACAGACTATGCATTGTTTTTTATACATGTGATTAATTGATACATTTGATGTAGTATTTCTACTTCAGGTACGTCTGTGTGTCTTTGTTCTATTGTAGTTTGTTTACTTGTCTTCAGTAAGCTTGAGAGTTTTAGGCTATATTAGTTTTTTTAATTATATTGAAAATTGTAAAAACACACACACACACAAAGATAGTTTGGTTGACCCAAGATTTGACAGCTCAAGCTAAAAAAGCAATATTTTGAGATTGTCACAGAGATGAACCATTTAGATATTTCATGAAGTCAGTCTGTGAATGGCTTACTTAAAGTTGTCTCTGCACATTAAACTAGGATAGAATGTATTTTCACATCGAAAAAATTACACACTTCACTTCAGTGCCAGACTATGTTTATGTCAAGATCTGGAGGTGAAAATCATCTTTAATCAGAACGCCTCAGTCAGATGGGTATGTGTCAGCTGGTGACTGACAGAGCTGGCAGTGTCTTCCCATCCGCCCGCAGAGGGATGCTGAGTGACAGTGAGCCTGGCCTGCAGGCAGACCCGAAGGCTATCTGATGATCAACCCACTGTGTGTGTTTAGCTACTGGGTGAAGCACTGTTCACCTTGCGGTCATGGTTTAAATCACTGCAGACAGGCAGCCCATTAGTGGTATTTATGTCTTAATATGTGTGTGCTGATTCAGCATGCCACACTGGGTCCTAACAGCATGCATATACAGTATACACTACTATCCAAAAGTTTGGGGTTAATAGAAATTAAAACTTTTATTCAGCATGTTTAAGCCGATCAAACATGACAGTAAATACATGATAATGTTACATTTCAAATAAATGTTGTGCTTTTGAAAAAAATTTATTTCAACACTGATAATAATCAGAAATGTTTCTTAAATCACCAAATCAGCATATTAGAATGATTTCTGAAGACTGGAGTAATGATGCTGAAAATTCAGCTTTGATCACAGAAATAAATTACATTTTAAAATGTTACGAAAGAGAACAATCTCACCGACCCCAAACTTTTGAACAGTTGTGTACACACATTAGGCTATATAATAAAATTGTATCTATATTGATACATAAGGAATCAAAAATATGACTTCCTAAATTGAAATTATGCCTTTAAAACAAAATTATGAGAAAACTAAAAGTCAAAATTATGACTTGCTGCTCATTGATCTGCCGCAAAGAGCTTCCATATAAAATATACACACACACACACACACACATATGCATAAGAACAGAAGTTAAGTGCATAAAATTTTTTTAAAGACTTTGCTTTTTTACATCCTATTTTATCACAACCTTATTTCAATGTAAAATATTAAAGAAAACATTTCAGCAAAATCTAAATCAGTCGAGTATAATCAGCAGTGACAGAGCGTTTAGATGAAAAACTGACGATGACAACAACACTAAAATTATATTACTGGCAGCTAAAAGTTTAGCATGCATGTCTCTGCTCTGTTCAAACCATTTTTCCCCTAATGAACTAAAAAGTTAGAAAAGAAATATACAGTAATTATGATTTTGTGACCACCACAGACCCACCTAAGTATCTATTTAAAGACAGACAGAGGGGTCAAAACATTCGGCCATCCACAATCTGATGCCCCTAGATAGTCTGAATATGGTCCAAGAGGCAGGAAAAGGAGGATTAAGATAAAGCTGTTGGTAAAGTGGACTAATGCCAGCTCTCAGTATAAGGAAAAGGGAGTGTGAAAACTGGCAGGGAACAAATATAGGAAGATTTTACTCTATTAGTTACAGGATTAAATGAGTTTACATGAGAGGAAGCCGGTCTATTTTTAATGTCCAAACATTAGGCAATAATAATGCATCTTGGAATGACAGGGGAGATATTTAAATGCTTAGTTAAAAAACAAATAAAGACAAAACAGCAATACTCAAACAAAAATGTCATTTGTAAAATCAGTTTACTTTGTTGTCTAATGAAATCTTCTGTTTGGGTTGCATCCAAAGATGTCATTACAACCAAAAATAAATAACTAGCCGTTTTGTCAAGCGAAGAGTGCATCTGACACGGCATAAACAGAACTAAAATTGTATTCCATTTGTGCAGGCCATTCAAGTTTATTTCTAGATGGTTTGTATTGTTGATCACACATGGTATGCTGCACAATAAGTGCCCACATGACACTAAAAGTTTTACAGATACAGGAATATATCAATGGATGGATTTGCATTGATACAGTCAAACAGTTAAGCAATTTCTCCAGTGGTTTGTTTAGAATGCATTGCAGTGAATCTTTATGCCTTTGTCTTTAAATGTCTGAAAATGAATTATTGTGTGTCATCTTCAGTTGAGCGGCCTGGTGGGAATCCTCGACATCAGAGAGGAGTCCTAGAACCTCCACGGAGTTGGCAAGGGGAAAATGATATACTTGAAATGTTCTGTAATAAAGTTAAGCCTGAGAAAGTGCTGCCTTGGGAGCACTAAAGTATACCTTCTGAACTTCTAAGCTGTCATTCCACTCTGAATAAGAATTAAGACCCGTTTTCCCAACTGAGTGTCCAGACAGTTAAACACTGACAGAGAATGTGAAAGGAAGGGAGGGAAAAATCAACAATCCTCCGCTTGTTCCATACAAATAACTTCAAAACTGAGGCCGTACAGCTCCAATGGACAATGCTTTTGTTTAATGCATGGACGGCCCTCATGGTGCAAATGAAATTTATGCTTGATGGATGTTTCTTTGATAGTGTGCGTGTGTGTACTTGTCTTTTCTGATTTACAACTGAATCATAGTGTGGCCAACTGAACTTTGGAAACAAAATTCTACCCTATCATTCAACATGTATTAATGTATTTATTTATCATGGATGGATTATTTATTTATTTATTTTAAATTATATATTTATTTTCTTTACTTTGCAAGCACAGAATAGCTTTTTTTCCGGTTACATCCTGGAAGTCATTTTGAAATATTTTCCTTAGCAAATGCACTGTCTGGAATATCAATTAATCATAAAATGGCCCTGATATGTCACTAGACATTAAGAAATCATGTTATTTTCAAATAATTATATCACTGACAACAGTAGTCCGGCCAGGATATTGTCATTTTAAAAGTGAAGTTGCAGCCCTCAGCTGATGTAGATGTTGACATTTTGTGTTTTGGCCTGAAGCTCCTCCCTCCACCGATCTACCAATCACAAAGTCAGTAGTGTTTCGGCATCCAGGTTGCCAGCTCTGCTCTAGTTATCACAGCTGCAGCTACAAAATTTAAAAAAATGTCTAACTTTACAAAAACCTAAAAGACCTCGTTATGAATCAGAAAAACGTTGTGACAATATGTGTCCGAAATAAAACAAGGATTTGGATAGGAGATGCCTTTGAAAGATGGAGACGGCTGAAAACGGAGAAGAATTTGAAGACAGGCGTCAAAGTTGCTAATTTTCTCCTGGACAGGTAAGGTTCATCTATGTTTGGCTAACTTATACTTTATGTAAATGGGTATTTCAAATATTCATGACAGTCGAACAAAGTTATGCATATTCGTGCAAAGTAACGTTAGGTTAGCGCATATGTAGAAGATGGGTCATTGAATTGAAAAGGTAACGTTAAGGAATTGTTTGGGAAATAAAAACGGCAAGCTGTCATTGCTAACATTACTAATGCATTATCAGAGCCCGTTTCTCTATCATTATGCTGAGACGCTGAGGAAAACAACATTAGCATGCCCATTATGGCAATGTGAAAACGTATTTGAGACAGTAGCCTAAAATCACCTCTGTAAAAATGATTCCTCATTCATCCTTCGCATATATAGTGGACAACACATGCTGCTAGTTGACCTGTATGACCATTGCTAATGTTATTTAGTTACTCTCAATATTTTCTGATGGGACTGAAAACAACCCTGTGATAGCCATTGGTGATATTGAACGCAGACATGGCCGGATCTGGCAACCTCGAGTCAGGGGGGAGAGGGGATACACCGCTCTTGAAAGTGATTGCAGTACCAGTTTGGGCCACAATCCTACATACAATTCCTTTAAGTAATGTTATGATGATATTATGATTTTTTTATGAACGTTCTTTCACTCTCACATTTGACCTGTTGTCGATAGGTGTGCGTCAGAAACTGAACGTGTGTCTGTACACTGTACCCAGTGTAGACCGCATCAGTGATTATGGGTTCTATTTGCTTTTGACGCAACGCTCATCCAGTTTAGGTAAATGTCAGCCGTTAAAGGGGTCATGAACTGAGAAATCAAAATTTCCTTGAGCTTTTGACATAAGAGGTCATCATACAGTAATGCCACAACATGTCAGTAACCGTGTTAATTCTAATGCCTGATCTGTGATCAGTGATTTCTGATATGTAATGATTCATGTACAGTCAGATGTTCTTTGTCTGTGTCAGTAAATCAAACCAGTGGCTAAACGCTCAACTTCACATTGTTTCTCTAATTGGGATGAAAATAATCTTTTATTTAATCTGTGATTAAATTATAAAAGCGATCAAAGAACACTCCCTTCAATCGCTTGAACAATAGAAGTTTATCAGAGACTGAGTTCTGGACTGCCAAAACTCCCATAATAATCAATGAATCTGTTATTTACATTGTGTTTGCACTGTGATTTATGATGAAAGCATTCGTTAGTGTGCAGAAATCGAGTTGTAATGACGAGATCACAGCATTCATGAGCTCAACATGTCTGTGATCGGCTACAATGCTGTAATAGTAAAATGTGCTAAACGTTTTTAAACATGTTAAACTTAGCCATTTTATTTGCAAAGATGTTAGCCAATCACAGCAGTGGGCATTTACACTGAAGTCTCACAACAGACACACCCCTTCAAACAGCGTTCAAGTCAGAGGACTAAAATCAGAGTTGTGCCTCTTATTTCTAAATGATGACCATTTTTATGTAAAAATCATACTAACTTTCTAAGTGCACCACAGGAAACATTATAAAACAATGCAATTCATGACTAAATGCCAGTGGGTGGGGCCTATAATGTAGCTGCGTTCCATGTTGTAATTACCGTAATTACAAGATTTTAGCTTCTAAAAGCATTCATGTCCTCGTAGAGCTCGTAATTAAAGCTTGTAAGATGGAAATTTTCTGAGAGCTCCTACTTGTAGCATGTGACCGCTGCAGATTCATTTAGGTGTTGATAGTGTTGCCATAGAAACGCATAATTCCCAATCCGTGGACAGGAACAGCTCTGAATAGAATGTCATGTGTTGACATTCTATGTCCCGAGACAACAGTAATTACGACAAGGCATGAACACAGCATAACTATTCGCCAGTGTCTTGCTCAGGAGGAAAATGTGTTTGCCTGTATGATGTCACAGGTCACTCTTTTGAGTTTGATTAAATGAATGCTTGTTTATAATGAGGAGGATGTTTTAAGCTATGAAACTTGCACGAAGTTTAACGGTACAAAGTTTATATGTCAAAAGATCACAGCAAGTTTGATTTCTCATGTCATGACCCCTTCAAACGGGGGAATTCACCGCTGGCAAGATGGGCTTTTAATAAAACTTGACTATATATACAGTGGAAAAAAAAATTGTGGCATTCCCTTTTCCCAAAAACTGCAAAACCCTGTCCTTAAGCAAGAAAACAAAACAGTTTGTTTTACCAAAAGCCAACAGACTGTTGCTGAAAAATAAACAGGGATATCTGGGAGCAGGTAACTGAGAAAGAGTACACAATGTTCACTTACATATACTAGTACTCACATTGTAACAAACAAAACAAAGCTGGTTGTAAATCTGTGAACTTGTCCTTTAAACCCTGAAGGTAAAGGCATCATGTTTATAATAGCAATGGCAATACAGCCAGCGCCTCTTTACATTGTACTCAAGCTGAACAAACATGTTAGGCTGTGCTTCCCTGATTCTGAAGGACAGACCTTGCAACTCCTGACAGGGAGAGAATCATTAATCAGGCTGTACCTTCACCAATGCCTTTTGATACCTGGCAGTATGGAATTGGACTGAACGCCTTTAAATTCCAGTCAGTCGGACAGACAGCTTAGCAACTTGATTTTCTCTCCCACTGACTCTCTCTATGTCTCCTCAATTTAGGTATAGTCTTCGGGGACAATGAAGGGGTTCAATACAGCTAATGAAATAATTTTGCTTCAGTCAATTGTACACTCTCTCTGCTCGACTAATTATTCTCCTGGCGGATCAGTGTGAGGAGTCTCTCAGGCCGATCGTCAGCTGTGAACCCAATCTCACTTCAGCCTCTGTGCTCCAAATGTCTCTGTGTGTTAAGCGTGCATGTGCTTATGCAAAATGTTTTGGTGCTTAGTGCCAGAATATCGGTCCAGACGAGCAAAAGGGTGAAAGTCTCACTGTGTGATCATATTTAAGAGTTCATTCTACATGACCAAATGCATCTTTACCTTTGAAAAAAAAAATTCTCGTTATCTTTCCAGATGTGCCAAGACTGCCACTGGTGTCTCTTCAAAAAGTAGGTGCATGTGTAATCGGTCCTACTCAACCTGCTCAGAATCTCCTGCATGGGAGGCAGGTGCACTAAAGATTACAGTCGCTTCATTTGAACCAGAGTCTCTGGCCTGGGAGGTGCGTGTGCGAACAACGATGGTAAAACCTCTAGCATCAGTCGAGAGGTTTACACGCAGAGCTCTTACTTGCCTACATCTGTTACACTCAACCCCCTAAACCTCACTTCCTTCTCGGTCACAGAGCCAAATGTAACCAGTCCTACTTCGAACCAGAGTCTCCGGCATGGGAGGCAGGTGCAATAACAACAACACTAAAGATCGCAGCCACTAGAGCACCTCTTGATATCAGGGGAGTGAGGTTTATTCTCACAGCTCTTACTGGCCTACGATACACTCTCCCCCAACATGTCCTCCAACCAATACGCCTATACAGGTCGTTTGTCACTTCCTTGAAATACGACCCATAAGAGCATTAACTAGTTGCGCCCCTATCGACAATATTTTAATTCATGAAATACGACCCATAGGAGCGTTTTCTAAAGTTGTGCTTCTGTTGACAACAGGACACTTTCATTTTAAAGCATTTTTCCCTTTTATCTGCATGATATTTCAGGTTTTGCATAGCTCAATTGGTAAAGCATTGCAATATACAACAACATGTCATGCAATCGTGAGTTGGAGCCCAGGGAACAAATGCTCATAAAGTGTGTATGCACTATAAATCCCTGGGTAGGTTTAGGGATGGGATGGGTGTAGTTGTGAATAAAAAAATTAAAATGGAAATATGACAAATGGTGGTAAAAAGTCCACACATTGCATTTAAATGAACACGCATTCTGATAGGTAACGACAGTCACACGTCATTTCATGACGTCAGACGTAACACGACACATGTCATTATTTTTATGCCAGCTAGAGGGCGCATGACTTTAAAACGTAA
Source organism: Gobiocypris rarus (assembly GCA_023029165.1). Taxonomy (NCBI): domain Eukaryota; kingdom Metazoa; phylum Chordata; class Actinopteri; order Cypriniformes; family Gobionidae; genus Gobiocypris; species Gobiocypris rarus. Next base: position 33,593,979 of record CM040917.1, read on the forward strand.
ATATAGGTCGTAATAAGGTGCTTGACTGGCCTAAAGGAAACTGGTCCTACTTGACCCCCTCCGAGCGGGATTCGAACTATGATCTCTAGTTGCACTAACAAGGAGGTTAAAGACTGCAGTCTCTAGCCTGCCTCTTGATATCGGTGGTGTGAGGTTTACACACACAGCTCTTACTGGCCTACATCTGTTACCCTCACCCCCTAAACCTCACTTCCATCAGGTCACAGCACCAAATGTAACCAGTCCTACTCAACCTGCTCCAAGCGGGATTCAAACCAGATTCTCGGGCGTGGGAGGCAGGTGCAATAACAACAACACTAAAGATCGCAGTCGCTTCATTTAAACTGGAGTCTCTGGCCTGGGAGGTGCGCATGCTAACAATGACACTAAAACCACAGCTGCTAGCGTCAGTCGCGAGAGCTCTTCTTGAGATCAGGGGAGTGAGGTTTACATGCACAGCTCTTACTGGCACATGAAGATACACATAAAGCCTTGGGATGAGGTTCATATTTATGTTAATCCCCTTCCTTAATGTTTCCATTAGCAATTAATCATTTTAGACTATTACAAAAGGTGTATTGCACCAACTGTCGTAAAATGCATAGTGTATGTACATGCCATATAAACAAGTCAGTAATAGACAATCAGCACCTATACTTAAGTCTCAGAGTTTAGTCACCTTTTCACTATATCCGACATGCAACAGACTTGCATTAATTTCCGATGGAGAGTGGAGCTGCGTGGAATTCTGATCACATGTGATTTTGTGTGAAATATTTAGATCCGATTTGAGCTTTGGGTGTGTTTAAATATTTGAACATTTGCTGTTATATCAAAGGGTTAATAGAGGGTTCAAACACTATTTCTGTAAAATGGGGATTGAATGTCTAGAATAATGTAACTTACTACCTACTGTTTTTCTTTCAGATGTTTTGACAGTCATTTGTTTTGTGTGTACATTTTCATACATTCATTACACATTGATTGGATGGATATAATTTTTTTTTTAAAAGCTCATGGTGGATGTAAAAAAAAATGGACGGTGTGCCAGGCACATGGTCCAAAAGGGTTGTACCTCGTCTCTTGATGAGTCATGGGTGTGTTTTGGGCATTACGTGGAATAAACCAATCAGAGTCTCATCTCTCATTCCCTTTAAAAGCCAGTTGCGCTTGCACCAATGGTAGATTTGCTATTTACATGGTGGAATTTGCCAGTAGAAAGACTGAACGCTTCTCTAGAGAGGAATCCTTTTACTTTTAATATTTAAAAATGCTTGAGTGCTGCTGCGTGTCCCTGTGTGAGTAATAAGCAGAGTGTATGCATGTTATGCACCTGCATATAGGCACACATTACTAACTTGCCCTTTAAATAAATACTCAATTTCACTTTCGCCAACAATACGCCTGAACACACCTGGTTTTCAGACCAGCACGCCCATGGGTGAACAGACGGGCGCAAGTGCATAAACAACATGACACCGGACGTGAATATGATAACTGCGTCAGGCTGAAACTAGCAAAAAACACTTGCGTCACACCGGGTCTATGATAGGGCCCTTAGACTTTTCTGTCAGTATTAAACTTAAGTGTAATTTTAAGTATATTTCTGAGAAGTGCATAAGTTGACTGAAAGTATGCTCTCTTATTTTTAGTATACTGATAGCACACTTGAATAAACTTTAAGGGTGGTCACACAACTCACTTGCAATGTATGAGAAAATTACATCAAATTTGCATTAAAACTGTAAAATTACAAACATTTATGTCAGTTTGCCTTTTGGAATATGACAGGCTTCATTTTATTTGCTAGTAATTTACAGCAAACAGGGGTGTACCTGCCAAAAACATCCATTTATACAGCACAAATCCACTTTAAATATCCAGAGAATGGCCGCCATCTGGAACTGCACTCTTTATGTGCTAGCCTTTTCCGTTATTACTGATAGAAAGACTGAGAATAGCAGTTGGAGTGCACACTCTGTTCTTAATCACTTCCGCTCCCCAGAAGCCTCTCTGAGAGCAATAGGAGGGCTCGGAGATGACGTGAGATCTGAACTGAGATTTCTGCCTGGTTTTGTACTAAGAACTATTTGCGTTAGGTTAAAGTACAGATAAGACATTATATTTGTAATAAATATGAAATGAGTGTGTTGCTTAATGAGGAGTATTATTTTTGTGAGTGTGACCTGAATGGCTGGTGCTTGTTTGGTGAAAAATGTAAATCTGAGGTAATTTAATCAGGCAGGCTACAAGCGGGTCAATCTTTTCATTTAGTCAGCATTTTAGCTGAAAACGAATGGTGCTAATTAAGGACGTAGTCTGAGTATAGTGGATAAAACACAAAGTTGCTACAGGACTCATCAGAAAACAAAGAATGCCTTTGCAACAATGTTCTCTTTATGAAAATGCCAGAAATCAATGGATCTGCCCAGTCCACTCAGTAATGCGAAATCACATTTCCCTTCTAACTAAACAATCAGGAGTGGACATGTTCATAATTGAAACACTGGAAAGGTGTTATTGAGGGGGAAAGCATATCTGCAGAAAGACCCTTGAGCATAACACCTTATCTCCTGAGATAATGAGGGGGGAGGGGGATTATGCTATTTTATTTCTGCTATTCCCAACTAGGTCAGATGTATGTTAAAATGATTCAGAGCAGAAGAAGCCGTGGTAAGCCTGGCATGCGTTTAAAAGCACTTAAAAGGAGCATGTTAATTTAAACCACTGTATTTTTGCTTTTAATCCAGGAAACAGAATTCTGGCAGCACTCTCTATGACCCCAGCCTTGAAGCTACTGAGATTATTGCATAGGAAATGCAGATTGTAATGCTCGCGGTACAAATGTACAGTGCCGTTTCAAGGGATTTTTAAAGTATACTTTTGAGGTAAGTTAAAACAGCACTTTATCGTGATAATTATGTTATCTAAATGCAATATATGACTTTAATTAAATGTTTTTCCTGATAAGTACACGATACACATAAGCGAGATAAGCTTGATGTGTGGGCTGTAAACATAACTATATTTAATTATTCATAAAGAGTTCTTTCAGAAGACAAATTTCACACCTATATCTCCTTACATCCACTTTCTGGAGTCTGAGATGGTGTAATCACCATCAACAGCGCATATTCTCTCTGCTTTTCCCTCTTCTGTTGGGCGACTGTCTCTATAATTATACTTATCATTTTGTTTTTCCTTTAATGAAGACCTTTCATCTCCAAAGCGTAAAAATCAGTAGATATAAAGGCGTCTCAGACAGTACCCCTTGGCTTGTCTGACGAAAGCCTTTGAACACACGCAAAAGGGAACGAGTCAGATTATTGCCATTGGCACCATCAAAGCAGCTCTTATGCATTTCAAATTAACAAACAATACATTTTGTAACATACTTATGCAACAATCCAGAGTTCATGGAGAGGTCAAGTAAATATTTGTTTCCAGTTTCTGATGTTTCGAGTATACATACACACACACCCATCAGGCATAACATTATGTACTAATATTGTGTTGGTCCCCCTTTCACTGCCAAAACAGCCCTGACCCCTGAAGGTGTGCTGTGGTGTCTGGCACCAAGATATTAGCAGCAGATCCTTTAAGTCCTGTAAGTTGCAAGGTGGGGCCTCCATGGATCGGACTTGTTTGTTCAGCACATCCCACAGATGCTCGATTGGATTGAGATCTGGGGAATTTGATGGCCAAGTCCTGAAGCACAAGCAGTCGGCCATCCATGTAATGTAAAAGAAAACCCGATTTTTCAGACCAGGCCACCTTTTTCCATTGCTCCATGGTCCAGTTTTGATGCTCATGTGCGGTAGACACAGCATGGGCATCCTGACTGGTCTGCGGCTCTGCAGCTCCATACGCAAAACAAACTGCGATGCTCTGTGTATTCTGACACCTTTCTATCAGAACCAGTATTAACTTCTTGAGCAATTTGAGCTACAGTAGCTCGTCTGTTCAATTGGACCACACAGACTCCCCACGTACATCAATGAGCCTTGGCCGCCCATAACCTTGTCACCGGTTCACCCCTGTCTCTTCCTTGGAGCACTTTTGATAGATCCTGACCACTGCAGACCGGGAACACCCCACAAGAGCTGCAGTTCTGCAGTTTTGGAGATGCTCTGACTCAGTCGTCTAGCCATCGCAATTTGGCCCTTATCAAACTCACTCGAAGCCTTACGCTTGACCATTTTCCCTGCTTCTAACACATCAGCAAGACAATGTTAATTATATATAATTATATAATTAATGTATCTTTTTTTTCTTCAACAGTTAAGGACAGGATCCGTGGTTGCGATTATATTAGCTTTATTGGGTCAGGACAGAAGAATGCCTTGGTCAGGACAAAGTCTTGAAAGAGCTTGAAAGAGGGAGATTTTAATCAACTATGTCCCCTGAGCTGACATTTACCAGCTCTTGACGACTTAGTTTTGTGAGCCAGAGGAACTACATGAATCGGTGCTAAGCTGTGACACTTTTTGCCCTTAGTCAACTTTTTGTGCCCCATAAGTCAATGAGTTTGTCTGTTATCCTTAGTCTCCATCCGCTGGATTTTAATGATGAATCACTTTCAATGCTAACTTGAAATGACTTTCTTCATCTTCCCCAGCAATTATCTATAGAGAATGGAATTTATATTCAATTTAGACATCAAACACTTCTTTTGAACATTGTTCTTTGTGAGGACACACTAATAAATTTAAACAATGTCTCGCTTTGGATGTGTGACTTCAACTTTGATGTATACACTTTGATTAAAGCAAGAATAGGTTTAGCAGCCTGAAGGAGTGAGTAGAAAGCTCTTTCCATTTAAATAAGTATGCACATTTTACAGTGAGTCATAATTGCAAATTAGTCTAATAATGGGTAGAATAACAGCAAACGAGCTTCTGGCTAAATTAAATTCTCTTCGGCAAAGTTTTATATGCTTTAGGCTGTTGGGAATACGAAGCATATTTTATTAATTGGATATGGAATGTACAGCTGCATATTCCAACATTTGTGTGCATGAATTAAGATCGTAAATACACTCTGTTTACCTTTAATTCAATTTTTTTCTTTATACACAAACAAGATATGT